>JAGSMT010000133.1:600000-1172105 GCA_029286875.1 Lamproptera curius | reverse complement strand
GACACAATTAATAAATGACGGGGTAAATAATATTCTCTTAGAGTGGCGCACTGGTTTATTAATAATTTTACAACAGAAGAAAAAAATTAAATTTACCAAATTAAGACCAAAAATGAAGTTTTAAGATGAGGAAAGATAGACGTTTTGGGTCAACTGTTTCTGGAATAAAATGATACCAGTTGCAGTGGGGTTCTATTAATGCGTTTGAATAAACTCAGTTGCGTTTGCTGTCGAAAATCAACAATTAACTGCGTGAGAACCCGGTTGTTTTTGCTATTTCCACAGTAATGTCTTATATTCTACTGTGGGGAAAGTGGAATACAATACATCTTTGTCCTCCAAAAAAAGCTATTCAGGGTTTATAACCTGGGCCCCCAAGGATCCCTGAAAAATTGTTGTATTAAAATTAACCGACTTCTCAAACATTTTCCCAAAACCCAATTATGTGCAAAAAAATAAAATGATTTCTTAGACGTTGGATGCACATAACATTTGAAACAACAAATTTTTCTTAAAAGATAAAGAATAAGTAAATCTTAAGGGGACAATGTAACGTTTTTAACAAAATCCCATAAACTTGAATTCTGTTAATAAATTTAAAAAAGTAGTAAAGAACGTTTATGTGTTAAAGGTTATTAAAAAAGAATTATAAATATAACACAGCCTAGTAATGGAATCTCGCTCCAGGCTTTTTCAAGATAATATACGTATGATATCTGTAAGAAGCTCATAAAAAATTTATATATATATTTGATTATTTTAAAGATAAAAAATAGGCCCGCTAGGGTTTTTTTCCGGTTCTTCCCAGGTCAGGCGTCCTATTCCGAACCGGTGGAAGGTCCTTGAAACAATCAATAAGGGTGTTACTTCATATTGAATGATATTTGAATTTAATTTGAATATTTATTAATTTTATATTATTTCATTTATTTTTTATTTATTTCAGTCATTCATTCATTCATTTATTTATTAATTTTTTATTTATTTATTTACTTATTTATTTATTTAATTAGTCATTCATTCATTCATTCATTTTATTCTTTCATTGATTTTTTTATTTATTTACTTATTTATTTATTTAATTAGTCATTCATTCATTCATTCATTCATTCATTCATTCATTTATTTATTCATTCATTTCATACATTCATTCTTTATTCATTCTTTCATTAATTCATTCATTAATTCATTCGTTCATTCGGTCATTTATTCATTTATCATTCTTTCATTCATTCGTTCATTCGGTCATTTATTCATTTATTCATTCGTTCATTCATTCGTTCATTCGGTCATTTATTCATTTATTCATTCGTTCATTCCATTCATTTTCATTTATTCATTTATTCATTTATTCATTTATTAATTAATTCGTTCATTTATTATTCATTCATTCATTTCATTTATTTATTCATTTATTCATTCATACATTCACATTCATTCATTCACATTCGTTCATTCGGTCATTTTATTCATTCATTCATTCGTTCATTCGGTCATTCATTTCAATCATTCATTCATTTATTCATTCGTTCGTTTATTCGGTCATTCATTCCATTCATTAAATTTTTTTTTTATTTATTTATGCACTTATTTATTTATTTAATTATTCATTCATTCATTCATTTATTAATTCATTCATTCATTTATTCATTCACTAATTTACAAATTTTTATGTTTATTTCAGTCTCATAAATTTATTCATTCATTTCTCATTCATTCCTTACATTTTATTCCAATCATTCATTCATTCATTCATTCATTCATTTATTTTTTCATTCTTTCATTCAATCCAGCATTCATTTATTTATTTTTTATTCATTCATTCATTTATTTATTCATTATAATTTATTTTATTCATTTATTCATTCATTCGTTCATTCTTTCATTTATTCATTTATTCAATCAATCAATCATTCATTCATTCATTCATTCATTCGTTCATTTATTCATTCATTCATTTATTCATTCATTCATTTATTTATTCATTCATTCATTCATTCATTCATTCATTCGTTCATTCGGTCATTTATTCATTCATTCATTCGTTCATTCGGTCATTCATTCAATCATTCATTCATTTATTCATTCGTTCGTTTATTTGGTCATTCATTCATTAATTTTTTTTTATTTTTTTTATTTATGCACTTATTTATTTATTTAATTAGTCATTCATTCATTCATTTATTCATTCATTTATTCATTCATTCATTCATTCATTCATTCATTTATTCATATATTCAATAATTCATTCATTCATTTATACATTCATTCATTCATTCATTTATTCATTCATTCATTTATTAATAAATTTTTTTTTATTTCTTTTGTTTTTTTTTTTTTATTTATTTTAAGTAGTCATTTATTCATTCCTTCATTCATTCATTCATTCATTTATTCATTTTATTCATTTCATTTCATTCATTCATTCATTCGTTCATTCGGTCATTTGTTCATTCATTCATTCTTCATTCGGTCATTCATTCAATCGATTCATTCATTTATTCATTCGTTCGTTTATTCGGTCATTTCATTCATTAATTTTTACTTTTTATTTATTTTTCATATTTATTTATTTAATTAGTCATTCATTTCATTCATTAATTCATCATTTATTCATTCCTTCATTCATTCATTCATTCATTTATTCATTTATTCAATCATTCATTCATTCATTTATTCATTTATTCATTCCATTTCATTCATTCATTCATTCATTCATTTATTCATTTCATTCATTCAATTCATTCAAAGGTTCAGTTTTCTAATGGTGCATTTACATCCAAATAATATAAAAAATGTTTTAAACCAACGTTGATTTGAATTAAACTGAAAGAAGATAAATGCAATTGGTTAAAATGAAAAAGATATTGTTGTTACATCAACATTAGTACAAAATTTCTTCTACTGGTTCCTACTTAGAGCAGTTACATAGTTCTTTGTCATTACTTTATTAAAAGCTGCGTGAGGATTACGATGGATTATCATTGTTTCCTTGTTACTTAAGGCGTTGCAGATTAGATCAACTCGACTCAATAACTCAATTGTCTGAGAGAATGATCAGAAATGGTATTTGCAAATATTGGTTCAAGTGCTGTAGCTAATTTGCATTTATATCTATTATCTGTATTCAAAACAAATAAATTCTTGATAATATATTGATGATAATTTGTTAATAAAATTATTGACATAAGGCAAATTCTTTTGGTCACCTATGAAATGTAACAACATATCATTAATTAAACCCCAGACGCTTCGTCGCCTGTTAAGAAACTGAAAATAGAGCAAGTTGTAGCGACTTCAAAACTTACAATATTTCATCAGCCATCTACTTACTCTCTATTCCATGAACATAGAAAGTTCCTCTTTATTAGACCATATAAATTATTATAAAGGAAACATTTTAACTAAAATAAAATACAGGTATGGATGAATCATTAAAATGTGCTTAAAAGAAGTCACAGTATTTGTTCGCTAAATAGCGAATCCATTGCAAACTCATTAATTAAAGTTGCTTGCTAATAATAAACTTGTTATGTTTTTGATTTGATATTATTTTTAAAACTAAACGAAGTACTATATATTTTCACAGAATTCATAAGATTTTAGGTTCGTGGTCCTTCAGCCAAAATTTTCATATCTATACAATTTAAGTTATGTCTTTAACAATCCTTTCGGTTGTTTTTTTTTATTTTTTTCTAACCTGGTTTAACTATTTAAGAGGAGCTCAGACCTCAGGCGAAAATCATTAAAACTTTATATAATTACCATTCGTGCCAAAATAAAAACACCATTTAGATGTAAAGTTTGCGAATGCTCTGAAGAGGTGTTAACGACCAGGCGGTAATTTCACATGCCAACGTAAGATCATCTAACTCTTTTAAAATTGGGGCAATCGGCATCTTGCCCCAGAAATCGTAAAACGTCAACAGCATGGTTTTCCCAGGTTTTGGGAGGAGGAGGAGTTGGCCTAATTGTTAATAAAACCGTAAATAAACTTAAATAATCGATTCTATTGAGAGTAACGAACACCTATATAATTTCTAAGCATAATTTTGCAGCTTCTTAAATGAAAATATCTGATTGACATATTGCAATTTTTATCCTTATTTTTACGTACAAAGGACACTTATTTTAGTGTCTGTAGAGTTGTACTTCAAATGTTCGCGTCCTGTCATACATCGTATGCCTCGATCAGTTGCTTATAAACACTGCGTAAACAGATACTGATAATGCGGCGCGGTGAAATTCTACCGACTACAAGTAATTACACACTCGAGCAAGTTTGGTCACGATTTAATATTTTACCGAAGTAATTCATTGATAGCAAATTTAGAAACAACAATTAAAAAGTTAATAGTTTTAAAGAATAGTAAACGCTGAATGGTATATGTCAAGAAACTTATACTGTTAGGTGCCTGAAAAATTGAAACGTTTTTTGTTCTATATAAACCTTGAAACCAATGTAATGTTCAAAATGTGTGCACAAGCAAAATTGCCCAGCAGATTAACAAGTTTGTTACGTGCCTAACTTTAATGAATCATAGGTGTTCTTTGATACATTATTAGGTAAGATAGGTCGCGAAGACGAGAAGGATGAGCTTTATCACGGATGGTAACCCCGTCAGTAGTACTGAGTGAAAGGCAATGCATACTGTTAAACGGAAGGATTACAAGGCCTTTGAGTATATAGACATTTATGCTCATCTTTGAAAACAACTACGTAACTACGTTTAATTTAAATAATATAACAATCACAAATTTGCTTATTTTCATTTTGACCGGGTTTCGACCACGGGCACACCGACATTGTGCTTGTGCATCCGACATGGGATATCTTCGATTTTTAGGCAATAGTGGCAACCTAACAGCAACCAATGATAACACAAAATTGTTTCCCCAGTACTTGAATTTGTTTCTTTGCTGAAGCTAATACAGTTTGCAACATAATGAACATATAAACCTTGGTATAAATTAAACAGATCATTAACATTGTCCTTTAACTTGTTGGAAAAAAACATAGTCATAAAAGAAATATGTTTAAAATGTTACGATAAATTGATTGATTTTCAAATTTTCCATTTACGTTTATCCTCGATATACATAAAAGTATTTCAGCTTCAATTTTACACCTTGTACGTAACGAATTGAATTAAATACAACGATCTCTATTACATTTTGAGCTCATGAGAATCTCACTAACCTCTATCGTGGCACAACAGAATATTGTCCAAAAGTACACTGAAATAAAATACCATTTGTGGCCCGCCAATTCTGTTTATTATTAGTGTTCATTATGAAAATTACTCTATTCTAAAATAGTGGCATTTATATAATAAATAAAACGTTAAAAATAACAAAAATTTCATAGTAGTTAATATTTATAGCAAATTAAATCCACTATTAATTTACATCCAAAAATGTCTTATAATTCCCAGTTTATCAAATCTTTGGTATTTAAATTCTATGTATATTTTTTTCAATACCTTTCTCTGTTACAAAGACATAAAAACTAATTAATAGTTACATTTTTTTAAATTATAATGCTTTCCTCCCATTATTTTCACTAATATCGAAAAAACAAGAGGCATTGCACATTTGTTGCATAAGGTCTATTTTCCCTATTTACAAATATTCATTTCCAATATATTTAAAAAATAATGTATGTCGACGAAACAAACAAAACAGGATCCACCACCGGTCAGGTAGTTATAAAAGAACCGTCTGGGTGGAAATTGCCACCGCGGTGCCTATTTCCTACCGCAAAGCAGTAGTAGCAAAAGCTACTACTGTATTCGGTTTTGAAGGCATGTAGCCAGCGTATCTACTGGGTAAACGAGACTTAACATACTATGTCTCACGGTAGGCAGCGCATTGGTGATATCAGTATTGCCAATGTTTATGGGCGTCAGTGACCACATTCCATCAGGTGGCCCCAATTGCTCGTCTGCCTGCATATACAATAAAAAAAGAAATAAAATTGTACAGGTAATATTTACCACCCTGCTGAAACCCATTGGGTACTAAGCAACCTGTAAAGTAGACTTAAACAATTTGTAACTTGATTATACATACATATAATTTGTGTTATATATTTATATAAATACGATCTAATAAAATGTCCTGCTTAAAATTACCAGGATTTAAAATGCAGTGTTGAAATAAAAGACAGTGTCGTTAGTACGACACCTTGTTACATCTTATATCTTACTCCGGAAGCCCAACCGTAAAATATTGATCATAACTCAGTATTATACAAATGAACGTCACAGAAATTGTAAAATATTGAAAATGTATCATGAGAAATTAATTCATGGAATGTATATTCTTATTCGTTTAATTGACATTTTAGCAAAGATCAAAACTTGAGTTTACAGGATGCACGAACAGTAAAATGAGGATTTTCAGTAAAGTTATAAGTAATTTAAGATAACCTAGAGACAGGTTAAATATTTGAAATAGTCAGCCTTCCATATAAAGGCTTCATCAATCAATATAAATTGCTTATCTATTTTTTATCAAAAAATATTTACTACTTTCTGCAAGTTTACTAAGTTGCCTTCTAGTTTGGTTGAGACAATTTAGATGATCACTGTTGTCAGAAAAGTAAGATGAGCCGTAAAAATCAGACAGGCATGTAGCCAGTGCCCTCCGACCGCACAGACCAGCGGTGATACCGATTCCAAATCCTCCTAATGGACGGCGTTTGTATCAAGGGAGGCCAAGTATCCAGAGTGGACTATCACAGCCTGATAGTATTGATGATGATAATAGGAGTTAGGAATTATTAACATTTCACTTCTATTCCTCTTAGTCTGCATTGCACCAATAGCCAAGGGTCAGGAGGATAGCCTGCAAGGCAAAACAAAAACCAAAGCAACTACTGCCCGTAACCCGTACATAGAGTGAAAGCTATTTGGGTGGAATCCCATATACTCACGTAAGCAGTGTTTAGATATATTAATGATTAATTATTTCGTATTGTTCAAATTTGACTTCCGGAATGCTTATGCTAAAGGCCATAAAAAACACGAAGGCTGAGAGTTTGCAATAAAAGTACTAGGCATAATATCACCAATAATGCACGAAAAAAATTTTTTGCAAAAGTTCATTGCTATTAGCTGACAACTACAATGTGCATTTTCTTTGTGTCTATTCTCTGACAAAAGTGCCTTGAAAACGAAAATATAAACTTCTGAACAAGTACTCCTGTTGAATAGTAGAAAGTTTTAATAACATTTTTATATTACCGTTGTCGACATACGGTTTCACAGTAAAGTGCATAACAATTTAAATACTACACTTAGACCTGTATGTACTATTTACTAATAGTAAACAGTTGGTCATTTATTATGCAAGATTCCATAAACAGGATTATGCCTTATTAATAATATCATATTTTACACAATTTTAACGTTAGCAATATAATATCTCACTATATTATAAATTTATAGTCATGAGATGATAGTGATAATCTCATTAAAATATAAAATCTAAAAGAACTATCCTTTATTAAACATCGTTTAGCATTCATGTCAGTTTGCATAACACTTTATTTTATTGAAGACGTTCAACCTTGTTTTTTAATTCTTATATTCATTTACCACCGACATTCCCCGTAAAAAGAAAGTTTTTTATATAAACAAAATAAATTGAGGATGTTAACATTTGTAACAAGGCACTTATGTTATAAATATATTAATAATGACATTTTAATGTTTTTTTTATATATAATGTTTAATATTTTTAAACCATTTTACGTCTTTACTATGAAACGTGTGATGCAGTAAACTTGGTATTTTTTTGCAAGCATATTTAAATATGTGATGCATTGAAAACTACAAGAAAACATTGTTTACGGGTTCATTGCATTACCGTCATAACGACAGAGAATAATTGATTGGAACGAGGTCGTAAACAAATATCAAGAAATCCGTAAAGAATGAAAAGAGTATTAGTCCTCGATGGTATTTATAAGGCCTCCTTTTATTCTCAACTTGTAGAGAATATCCGAGTAGGAAAATAATATTCAAATAATCATAATGTCAACAATGTCGGTTATGGAATGAGGATGTTTAATAGTTGTGATCAATGAGGAGTACCAAGTGGAGGTTCTGTTATAGGAAAAAATATCTACAACCGTGCTTGGCTGCCTTCTTTAAGTTACTTATTTTTATAAATAAAATAAAATATATAATTGCTATAACCAATAATATATATTTTTATTTTTAGGTTCGAACTCTTTTGGACTGATCCTTGACCAAAAGCATGTTTTGCAACGATGTAGGTCACAGGGAGAACGCATTGATTCAAGCGTTTCGAACAGAAAACTGCGGTAGCGGTTACGACGATCAGAACGAGTTCAGCTTCCTAAATGCTGCCCAACCAAACTGAACCTTCTATCTGACTTTTTTCTATGCCAGCTTCCTAACTGCAATATATGCCGAGGTAAAATACTTATTGACGATTTCCGAAGAAGTAACGCCATCAGCATTGATCAGTCACGGAAGAACATGTTTGTTGACAATTGAACAATCTTAGCCAAGTTCATCGAGGCTAATACATCGCCAGTGGTGGTTTAGACCGGGCATAATGTCCGCCAAATTCTCGGTCAAAATATCACGATAAGAACTGGTAGTGTTTTCGACCTCGCCAGGGCAAAGGATGTGGCATAACATCCACTTTCATCTAAACGAAAATAATGTCGATTAAGAAAGTTAAAATGCATTTATTGTAAAAATGTTTTTCCACATTTTTTGTTTAGTAATAAAATTAAAATTAATATTTCGTGGACTCAATATATACATACCTTATTTGGTCTTGTACTACTATTATTGTTTGTAGACCCAGAACAGCCCAATTTGTCTATATCAAACTTTGTGTCCTTTGAGGATTTGGCTTGATGCCAACGTGCGCCATAGTGTGTGAGTTCATACATATTAAGGTGTCCTGAACATATATACCTGGGCCTTCAATGACAAGAAAGTAAGAATATACTATATTCCCTACTTTTAATATAACGTCTAGTGCGTTTCTAAATTCAAAGTTTGAAAGCTCTTTAATTAAGTATCTTCTTGTAAACATTTGTTTAAACATCTTTAATACTCATAATACCTGCATTTAATTTACATTATATATGTACTAGAAAAATAGAAAATGATATTCTCAGGTATTGTGATGCACCATAACACAAATACTGCGAAAAGAAACATAATTTAATTCTTTTCAGCGACTAGACGGCGAAGAATAAGTGAATCTTTATAGGACAATGTATCATCGTATCATCAACCACGTTAGTCCACTGCGCGGACGCAGGCTTGCTGCACGCCTTTTTCCCGCATCAGGGTGTTTGGGACCGTGTCCAACCACGCTGGTCAGCAATGCCACCAGTATTTAAACCAAGGCCAGCTACGCTTCCATATCACGAGGTGAACACGTACAATATGCGCTTTTACGACAAAGTTTTCGGTAAACGTTCGGGTAACTAATAATAGAATTTATCATCACCAGCCTGTGATGGTCCTGCTAGACGCAGGCTCTCCTAATACACACCCCCTTCCATTGGGGGTTTGGATCATATCCACCACGCTGGTTCAATGCGGATTGCTGGGTGGATCGACTTTTCCGTACCCATCCGATGCATGGATCATCTTATTTTCGAACAATTGGGTGATCATTAAATTTCCCTAACCTACTGGCTTGCTTAATAATAAAAATTTGTCTAGTCACGCAGGATTCAGACCCGGCCTCGGTTTCTAAAACTGCACGGCCATACCACTAAACTCCACGGGCAGTTTATAAAGTACAAAAGAAATGAATGTGTTAAAGGTATATTATATATAGAATTAATTTATAAACGATACTTTAAATGTATATGAATATATGAACTATTTAAAGATGACAAAAGAGCCCTCTTTCTTTTGCTGGTCTAAGTGCAGTATCAAACTGGTGGTGAGACTTAACCAAACAATAAACAGTCTTCCGTTTCTATATTGAATAAAATATTTGAATTTGGATGCCCACAAAAAAATAATATAAATATTATTAATTGCATGCTTCAAGTATTTTTAATAGTAAAGTATCTTGAGATAATTTAGTATCCATCAAATAAATTTCACAGTAATATATTTGTCGTGATATAATTATCTTCCTCTCTTTCCTATTTTAAATTTACCTATTTGCATTGTGCATTTTTTCTTATTTGATTCCTGATTAAAGGCCACTATGTAACAACTTCCAGCAAACATGTCTGAAACAAATTAACCAGAACTGGTCAACTTCTTCTTTAAAAGTCATAAAATTATTGGGAACCATGTTTGATTCTAAATAAGCAAAAACTGACGCTAAATAAACCCTAATAAGCCACTTGCTTTAAAACCAACAGTAACTTGTCTTAACTTACAGTCTATTTAATTTCGGTTCTGCATATACTATGTTACAGTCTTGATAATATTCAATTGGTAATTATAGAAAACTATTAATATTTATTTTTATTTTAAAGGTTAGTAAAAGCAATAAAGAGCTGAATTGTTTTAGGAATAGTATTTTTGTGTAATTATAAGCGCTAATGACTGAACAACATTTTAATAACTGCAACTAACATTATATCATCCGCTCTGCCGATTTTGTTTAGATTAATGGAATAAATTTGCGTGGGAACATGGCTTCTAATGGTTAGAATATTTCAAATCATTTTAGTAGTTTCGGCGCCTATTCAAAATAAAATATTTAGAAATACTGAGGATTGTGAACTATATTATATCAGAAAATTGTAAAAAAATTAAAGTGGTACCAGCTTCTATAAAGTCTATTGTTTTAAAATCCTTATGTTTCCTTGTAAATCTTGCATTTTAAGTAATAATATGTTATTTGAGAGTCTGACTGTTAATCCGCATCATTCAAAGTTTAAAAGAAGCTAACTAATTATTAATTTATTGATATCATGACTATTTAAAAGCCACCCAAAGGTTAAATGTATTGTGGTATGTAAGTATGTAGGATGTTGAGAATAAAGTGACACCATTTCGAGTTTAGAAAATAGATTAATCCAAAAGGAAATGTTTTGCACTGTCTCAAGTTTTAATATAGCATATCGAGCTGGTTACCTTATATATTAATATTGTTGGCTTTGTTTGGTATTGAGATTAGTCATACGATACTTTTCTCCCACCTTCTTCTAAATATTACTATCGTTGTTAATATAGAAAAGGCAATATTATGGAATGTATTTATTATATTGTTGTTTTAAATCATTGTTGAAATTTCAGCCTGCACAGAGTAATTATAATTAAGCCCCAGACGCTTTGTCGTCGGTTGGAATCTAGAAACTCGACTGAGGTACTTGGCAGGCTTTGGATGCATGTTCATTAGGTTGAGCAGCGCTTTCCAACGTTCTATAGCTTTTCTGTATTAGATAATTCACATGAGGTTTCATCTTCCATATTAAATCATGGGTGAACTATAAAATATTTTACTTTACAAATGTTCTATCTATCCACTTTCTTTTCTAAGGTGGTAGGGGTACCAAATGATAGTATAAATAACTTTTAAATTTTAAAATTTTAATAAAATTTATGACAATATTTTCAAGGTCCTTATTGGTATTTTATATTATATTAGCAAATTTAATTTTATTGTTTAGCGCAAATTTTTTTGCGATGTTATCCGTGGAATGTTTGCATTACAAAACGTTAAACCGATTTTTTCACTGGCAAAGCTGTCGGCCTCACAGCCAAGTAGCTGCGTTTTGGTAGAACTAATAATGTCATTTAAGCTATGATAAATCAAAATGCCAACAATTGTTGAAGTAATCTTATATTGTTTCGTGGGAATTAAAAGTCTAATAAAAATTAATATTAAAAAAAAAAATTGGGTAACTAAATGAAGGTTCAAAACAATCCATAAATGAATTGTATTAAACGAAAACATTCTCTTTAGTATTTTTCTTTTACCCTTCCCCCTATCTCTCGGCTAGCTCTTTCTAGATATGATAAGATAATGAAGCAAAAAATTTTCTTTACTTTCACCTAATATGGTTTGAAGAGTTAAGCTTTACGTTTTATTTTACAAAAAAGCAGTGAAAAGCTTTTACAAAATATATTGAAACACGTAATTTGATATATTTAAATGTTTTCAACGCGACCATTAAAAATATGCCAGGCATGAGTTTAAAAACAATTGGACACGAGTTTAATGCAGTAATAGTTTGTATTTTATAAATTACCTTGAATTGTTTTAAAAATTACCAATGGACACTTATTTTGCATCAATTGAAAAAGTAGAAGTTCTATATTGCACGTTGAGACTCTCTTGCATGGTTCTTCTTCTAAAATCAGGGCGTCCTTTTTCGAACAAGTATTAAGCGTTTGGTAAGAAGCAATAGGTAACTGTATCTCCTATTTGGAATAAAGATATTTGGATGTGAATATTCCTTTTATGTTGTGACATCGTTAATATCGATCAATTTTGTATAAACACTACTCAAACAGATGCTGATAATGTAACGATTAAATTCCTGACCACTGCAAATGGAACACCACACTCGGCACGTTTGAATCACCGGACCAAATTGATCTTAGATCACATTTGAAACGATATAATCACAAAAATTGTTTCATTTGCTTAAATGTACACTAATCAGAATTATTGTCAGAAAAGTGTTCCTTTCGCTTTCGAACAAAATAAGATAAAACGTTACACGTATGGATCAGCGTTAGATTTTTACGAGATGTTTTAAACTTGTGTATGTGTGAAACAAAAAATGTAACAGTGGAAGAAACAATATATATTGAAATCAATTAGAATTGTGTACAGATGTACATCATTTAGTTAAAGTATTCGCTGAATTCAAGCAAT
Source organism: Lamproptera curius (assembly GCA_029286875.1). NCBI lineage: Eukaryota > Metazoa > Arthropoda > Insecta > Lepidoptera > Papilionidae > Lamproptera > Lamproptera curius. Next base: position 1,159,253 of record JAGSMT010000133.1, on the reverse strand, counting down.
AAAACCTGTGATTTAACGACCACTCTAGGCCAAATAATATTTTCTTATCAAATGCTAACATTGGGCTATATTTCAGTAGCACTGTTTCAAACTGTTATTCTAAAATTCTTGCTGATTTTCTATGTCGCGATAATTTACATTTTAATTGGCAACACACCACAAGCCCTTTGAATTACGTCAGCTCGATGCGGATTAACAATTACTTTAGACATTAATAAATATATACTTTGCCCTAATTAAACGCAATACACTTAATTCATTAAGCCTCAAAAATATAGGTATACATGTTTGTTTTGTATATATAACTAAAATGCTACTAACCTATATAAAGTATATTAGCTAACTGGAAGCCATACCTTCATTAATGAATTTCCGATACCTATAGAGATTACTCGTTAATAAAATACAGTTAAAAATGCATATGTATCCATTCTTAAATATAAGTGATTCATATCCTTATGTTGAAATAATGTCTGCTCTAGCTCTTCATTCGGATTGACTAATGGCTCTTTCGATATTTACACGTTATATGGTCTTCAAATTCATACTATTTCTCCTCCAATCCGCATCTTATGTTATTTTACTACTTTTAAATGAACAGTAACCAAATAACTTAACAACAAATTGCAATATAGTATTATTTAAATGAAATAAATTACACGATGAAAGCAAATATTTATCCATAGACTTTAATATTACAACGTTTTTAATATATGAACCACCTCCGCAAAGTCTTAAAAGACAGTTTCGTGTCTTTTTTGCAAACACATAAGTCTCTCAAAGAATTTTTTCAGTGTACTTAAAGTATGTCTTTATAAATCGAGGGATGTTTGCTTATACTCGATGACTGAAATAACTTATAATGAAAATATAGTAAAGTCAAGGAAACGAATATCGTGTAATTGTATAATGTATTACTAAAGTAATACCAATAAAGAGTATTGTTACAAGACAGATGAAGAGAGAGCATTGGAACTAAGTTTTATATGCTTATGAAATTATTTCATTCGAATAAATATAGCTACATATATTTGTCATGTTTTTAAATTAGCTCTTATCTGTCTTTTAATGGCTTACATGCATGTGAGAACATCACATGTACAAGTATGAGCCTAATTACATTAAAACTTTTTTCTTTCCCGAAAAACTTCTTACTTTAATTTTCTTAACTGCAAATCGAACATTTAGTAAAGAAATGCACTTAAACATGAAAAGCAAAGTTTTGCGGTTTCGAAATATCAAAGTTTTTGAGAGCAAAATCTATCGATAATGGCAAGGATCAACCAGTGACTGCTGGTGCAGTTTCACTTTAGTACCTTACCTCTTTGAAAATAAAATAATTTCGTAAGTATACTATGGCATGATTATATTTTTTTATTTTATCTAAGTTAAATAAAAAAAAACAATCATATAGATGCAGAAATAAAAGTGTATCTTTTGCAATGTAATCTACATTGTGTGTGACTGTACAGTTGAAAATACATATTTTCAAGATTACTCTGTAATTTATCATTTTTGCATTGATGAAATTAAATAAAATGTTAAGCTTTAATCAATAACATAAATAATTCACATTATAAGAACAATGGAAAAATACAGTATCAAAGAAAAATTTATTATTGTTGCCGTATTTATTTTGTTTCCTTTCCATAGTATTTCTTTTATTTACATGAATAATATACATATCAAATCCACTAATTTTAGTCTGCCTTGATCCTTGGACGGAAGGATCCTAAACGTCGAGAATAAATATATATATAACTAACGAAAATCCAGTAAACTAGTGGATTTGATATTGTTGTCATTTACAATAATCAATATAAGTGCAATGTTTTATAAACCTAATCCCTTTTTATTTTTTTAAAACAAAAAATATGTATAAATTTCTTTATCTACTATTGTTAACAACATGTTAATATAAGCATACGATTGGTATTTTTAATTAACAATATACAAGTGCTGCCCTTTCAGTCCTTTGTATTTTTGCAGACAAATTTACTTCAATATGCACTTACAAACAACAGTTGAATTTAATGCAACGGTCTTTCTACGCAGGCTGGCCATCGGACTCTGAATGAAATCTCACAAAGAAGTTAAACATGGCACAATAGAATATTGTCCGAAAACACATATAGAATGTGTTTATTATTGAATTTCAAAAACGTTATTGCGAAAGTTTTAATAATTGAAACAATGTTTTTAAGGCACAATATATTGTGTTATAACGTAAATATTGTCATTACAGAGAAAATATAATAATACTTTATTAATAACAATTAGTACATGGAATGGATGGTTGTTTTATATGTATCGGTAGTTTATCACAATGTATGTAATCTTGTAAAAATTGTTATTTTTAAGTTACAAGAACACTCTCCAATTTTATTTACATATAGCCCCACTATGTTGATAAAGAGACTTCAATAACTTCTGTAGCAATGTATTTTGAGTAGTTTTAGATTCGTTCTATTAAATACTAATACATTGAGTGGCTGGATTTGAGGCAAAACACTATCTATAAAGACATGCAGCATTAGATACTTTACCCAGAACCTTTTCTGTTCACAGCACATGTGCTATTAGAGGTCTTGCTTGTACGGTATTAGATTAGCTACTATCATGGTCGCAACACAGTACAGTTGTTATGTCACTAATTAAATTAACTTGCCATACTACCATTATTATGAATCAACTAAATTAATAATAGTAAAAAACATTCCAAAAAACTTATTATAAAGATATACATATATATATATAAAAGAGCAAATGGAAACCAAGGGGTCAAACACAGACCAATGTGAAAGAAAGATCAAGGAAATGATAAATAAAGGTAGAGTTGCGTTAATAAAGAAGCAAAAAAGAGAAGCGTTTAGATAAGACTAATATTTCAACGGATAACCTTAGCTCGCTGTGAATTTTCGCTTTTAATTCATTTTAGAAGTCAATAGTCTGTTTTTATCGTGAACAAACGTGAAATAACCTATTTAAGTCCTTTTGAATTGTAAATAAAATTTAATAAATCAATTACATTTTATTAATATCATATATTTTTTTAATATCTAAAAGTGGATATTTACTTCTGCATAAATGTGAATGTATAAATGCGGCTCAATGAGAACAATTCCGAGATCTAGTGTTTTATTTAGGACTGGTTAATGTCAGTTTCTGCCTTAATTATATAAATGATAAACTATTCATTGTTTAATGTCCTCGCTTTAATAAAACGTAGCGGTTTAAATAGTTTTAGAAAAAATACTTCATCCAAATTTATATAAACGAATTGTCATAAATTAACGATAATTTTTCTACAAGTTCAACTGTAACGATCGTGACTATCGAAGCATTAAATCTTCTTATATTAAAACGGAAAATCAAAAACAAAGAAAAAAAGTCCTCACGACTAAAGGAAGTTTATTTCATTGGATGGGATTTACAGCCCTGTTAGCGCTTGTTTCCTGGTACTTGCTGATAATATTATAGCAGTTTCTTCTTATTCAAACAATATTTGACGAACAATGGGGACATAAACAATGTAAATTAAATGCTTTAGTTAACAATAAATTTCTGAGATATTTATAACGTTAAATGTAATTATAAAGAAGTTCTTACCTAATCAAAAGAATCCCAAAGATTTCTTCTAATGATTTTTGTATTCTTGTCCTATATTTTATCTTTATTATTATATTGTAACGTCTTAACAGCTTTGGGTAGTAAATTGTTGACGAATGAGATAATGCTTCAGTCCCTTTAGCGATTTTAGTATATTTTAAAAGTAAATTGTAAAAAAATACTAATCCCATTAGCTTGATCGTAGATCTTCTATATTGTCATCTCACATTAATCTCGTGACACATAAATAACTTTCTTTTTCATAAGCGCCGGAGTTACATATTTAGTTATAGGTGAACTCATAGAGGTGTAAAGGTTTCTATGGAGAAAGTTTAATCATTTTATAAGCACTTTGCAGTGTGGCTACTTGTTGTGTAAATAGAAATACATTAATTAAATTGCAGCTTACGGTACGCTAATTAATCAGAACCAGAGATAACACTTGCTTCAGTAAAGCTATAATCTGGTTACTATTATCGTGTATATAATTTACCCTTTTATTGTTATTCAAGTGTGTGCACACACATTATAAAAGAGGTGCAAACTTTCAAGTCCACTTTTTACGACACTATTGTGATGTGCTGATGCATTTACTTCATCTTCTCGAAAAACTACAATTTCTATTCAACAACATTTTGATATGCAACATGTTATAATAGTTTGAATATTGAGTTCAGTCAAAATAATACTTTTGGCGCCGACGACTTAATTAAAAACATTGATAAGTATGAAATTAAAGCAAGGGGCATAGATAATTATATTAAGATCAGACACTTTGTTGCTAATTCATCATCAGCCTGTGTTAGTCCACAGCTTGACCATAAGCCTCCTCTAATACACGCCTTGTCCACTGGCTGGAGCATAAAGGTATTATAATATTGTGCACTTTACACAGAGCTTAGATAATTATATTAGGCCCAGACGTTGTTGCTGATTAGATTCTAGAAACTCGACAGTAAGTTGCCTTAGCGCTTCCAAACATTTCATAACTTTTCATTGTTATTGTAACTACATGAGTTTTATCATTGGAGAACTATAAAATATTCTGACGGATACATAATACGTACATACGTAAACCACGACGTATACCACAAATATTCTTCACTCTTTATTTCTATTCTTAGGTGTTCAGAATAATAGGTATAAGACGCTTTTAAATTAGAATTTCCGGAGTAAATACCAACTGAAGGAGTTCTTAATTGGTATTTAACATTAAGATAATGAGTAAAATTTTAATCTTATTTAAATGTGCTTTAAATCAATAAATTTTGTGCTGTTGTCCGTTGATTGATTTTGGGTACCATGTTAAAGGAAAATTTTCGTTGTCACTCAAAACGCAGTGAATATACGGCTACGGACGATCGCACACGCCCACTTACACTGGAGTTCGAGAGGCATATGGTAATATATTATTATTACTGCTTTACGGTGCCTAAAATGATATAATAAGCGAACTTGGTTAATGATTATAGTGTGAAACTCGAGGAAATTGAAAACTTTAGATTCATATTTCAGTGCAGTTGGTTTAGCACTTTTAAACATTCCATCACTTTCGTTTGTATCTACATGAGTTTTGTATCCTGTGATTTAACAAGATTTCGATAAGGTAACCTATAAAATAATATATTTTTCAGAAACAGACGCTCTTCTTTCAAGAGCGCTTTAGTATTTTTGCTAAAAAAATTATTTCAATATACGCCTCCCAAGTAACAATTAAATTAAATACAACGGTCTTTCTACACTTGGAAGCCAGTCATCAGATTCTAAATAAAATCTCAAACATGGCACAATAAATATTGATAAAACACAATAGAATATGTTAGTAGCGGTGGTTACTTAGCCCGTAGAGTATATGGGTAAATGGAAGCAAAGATCAGGAAATGATAAATAAAGGTAGAAATTTTCAACCTTCAGCAGTTGCGTTAGCAACGAAACAAAAAAGGCAACGTTTGGAGCCAGGTGTCTTAAAACAATAACTTTGGTTTGTCTCAAATTTTAGCTTTTAATTCATTTAAGATATCAGTGCGCGTTCTTATCATGTACACGTGAAGTTTTCTTTTGAAATCCCCACTCAATTGTAATTTTAAAATAATAGGAAATAAATCAATGAACATTTTTTTAATGTGTAAAAATGGATATTAACTTTCAAATAAATGTGTACATTTTGATCCAATTAAAAACATTTTCCGAGGTCTAGTACTTAATTTAGGTCTGGCTGTTTACAGTTTCTGTACTAACCACAGCGTAGCCCCATAAATGCTAATATGAGAAAAAAAAAATTATTAAATAAAATTAATTACATTATGAATCAGGAATTTTAATTAAATAAAAGCTTAAAAAAGCAGGTTTATTTTTGAAAATACTTATCTTCAAATGTGATCCGTTACGATCACGGCACTCTTAAACGAAACGTCTAAAATTATCGATGACTGCGCGGCACATCACTGCTGAAATGCTTGTCATTTTCCTCTGCGGATGTTTCTTTTAGGGCCTCAATTGACCGCCGGTTTGTGTCGTATCGCCCCAGCCTTAAGGTAACTACAAAAGTCCATCGGGTCAGATCTGAACTACGTGGAGAAAATATCCCCTCTTGGGAATCACTTTGCCAGGAAAAGTTGACGGATAACGGGCATGGCAGTGTTAGAGGTGTGATGGCTTCATCCTGTTGAGAACCACATCCTGGCATTAAAGCCTGAAGAGTTTCGAAATCCTGGTATGAAAACTCTTCGATCCTTAGCCACATATCGCTCCGACATAAACACTCATGAAAGTCGAATTTTATTCAAAGGTTCAGTTTTCTAATGGTGCATTTACATCCAAATAATATAAAAAATGTTTTAAACCAACGTTGATTTGAATTAAACTGAAAGAAGATAAATGCAATTGGTTAAAATGAAAAAGATATTGTTGTTACATCAACATTAGTACAAAATTTCTTCTACTGGTTCCTACTTAGAGCAGTTACATAGTTCTTTGTCATTACTTTATTAAAAGCTGCGTGAGGATTACGATGGATTATCATTGTTTCCTTGTTACTTAAGGCGTTGCAGATTAGATCAACTCGACTCAATAACTCAATTGTCTGAGAGAATGATCAGAAATGGTATTTGCAAATATTGGTTCAAGTGCTGTAGCTAATTTGCATTTATATCTATTATCTGTATTCAAAACAAATAAATTCTTGATAATATATTGATGATAATTTGTTAATAAAATTATTGACATAAGGCAAATTCTTTTGGTCACCTATGAAATGTAACAACATATCATTAATTAAACCCCAGACGCTTCGTCGCCTGTTAAGAAACTGAAAATAGAGCAAGTTGTAGCGACTTCAAAACTTACAATATTTCATCAGCCATCTACTTACTCTCTATTCCATGAACATAGAAAGTTCCTCTTTATTAGACCATATAAATTATTATAAAGGAAACATTTTAACTAAAATAAAATACAGGTATGGATGAATCATTAAAATGTGCTTAAAAGAAGTCACAGTATTTGTTCGCTAAATAGCGAATCCATTGCAAACTCATTAATTAAAGTTGCTTGCTAATAATAAACTTGTTATGTTTTTGATTTGATATTATTTTTAAAACTAAACGAAGTACTATATATTTTCACAGAATTCATAAGATTTTAGGTTCGTGGTCCTTCAGCCAAAATTTTCATATCTATACAATTTAAGTTATGTCTTTAACAATCCTTTCGGTTGTTTTTTTTTATTTTTTTCTAACCTGGTTTAACTATTTAAGAGGAGCTCAGACCTCAGGCGAAAATCATTAAAACTTTATATAATTACCATTCGTGCCAAAATAAAAACACCATTTAGATGTAAAGTTTGCGAATGCTCTGAAGAGGTGTTAACGACCAGGCGGTAATTTCACATGCCAACGTAAGATCATCTAACTCTTTTAAAATTGGGGCAATCGGCATCTTGCCCCAGAAATCGTAAAACGTCAACAGCATGGTTTTCCCAGGTTTTGGGAGGAGGAGGAGTTGGCCTAATTGTTAATAAAACCGTAAATAAACTTAAATAATCGATTCTATTGAGAGTAACGAACACCTATATAATTTCTAAGCATAATTTTGCAGCTTCTTAAATGAAAATATCTGATTGACATATTGCAATTTTTATCCTTATTTTTACGTACAAAGGACACTTATTTTAGTGTCTGTAGAGTTGTACTTCAAATGTTCGCGTCCTGTCATACATCGTATGCCTCGATCAGTTGCTTATAAACACTGCGTAAACAGATACTGATAATGCGGCGCGGTGAAATTCTACCGACTACAAGTAATTACACACTCGAGCAAGTTTGGTCACGATTTAATATTTTACCGAAGTAATTCATTGATAGCAAATTTAGAAACAACAATTAAAAAGTTAATAGTTTTAAAGAATAGTAAACGCTGAATGGTATATGTCAAGAAACTTATACTGTTAGGTGCCTGAAAAATTGAAACGTTTTTTGTTCTATATAAACCTTGAAACCAATGTAATGTTCAAAATGTGTGCACAAGCAAAATTGCCCAGCAGATTAACAAGTTTGTTACGTGCCTAACTTTAATGAATCATAGGTGTTCTTTGATACATTATTAGGTAAGATAGGTCGCGAAGACGAGAAGGATGAGCTTTATCACGGATGGTAACCCCGTCAGTAGTACTGAGTGAAAGGCAATGCATACTGTTAAACGGAAGGATTACAAGGCCTTTGAGTATATAGACATTTATGCTCATCTTTGAAAACAACTACGTAACTACGTTTAATTTAAATAATATAACAATCACAAATTTGCTTATTTTCATTTTGACCGGGTTTCGACCACGGGCACACCGACATTGTGCTTGTGCATCCGACATGGGATATCTTCGATTTTTAGGCAATAGTGGCAACCTAACAGCAACCAATGATAACACAAAATTGTTTCCCCAGTACTTGAATTTGTTTCTTTGCTGAAGCTAATACAGTTTGCAACATAATGAACATATAAACCTTGGTATAAATTAAACAGATCATTAACATTGTCCTTTAACTTGTTGGAAAAAAACATAGTCATAAAAGAAATATGTTTAAAATGTTACGATAAATTGATTGATTTTCAAATTTTCCATTTACGTTTATCCTCGATATACATAAAAGTATTTCAGCTTCAATTTTACACCTTGTACGTAACGAATTGAATTAAATACAACGATCTCTATTACATTTTGAGCTCATGAGAATCTCACTAACCTCTATCGTGGCACAACAGAATATTGTCCAAAAGTACACTGAAATAAAATACCATTTGTGGCCCGCCAATTCTGTTTATTATTAGTGTTCATTATGAAAATTACTCTATTCTAAAATAGTGGCATTTATATAATAAATAAAACGTTAAAAATAACAAAAATTTCATAGTAGTTAATATTTATAGCAAATTAAATCCACTATTAATTTACATCCAAAAATGTCTTATAATTCCCAGTTTATCAAATCTTTGGTATTTAAATTCTATGTATATTTTTTTCAATACCTTTCTCTGTTACAAAGACATAAAAACTAATTAATAGTTACATTTTTTTAAATTATAATGCTTTCCTCCCATTATTTTCACTAATATCGAAAAAACAAGAGGCATTGCACATTTGTTGCATAAGGTCTATTTTCCCTATTTACAAATATTCATTTCCAATATATTTAAAAAATAATGTATGTCGACGAAACAAACAAAACAGGATCCACCACCGGTCAGGTAGTTATAAAAGAACCGTCTGGGTGGAAATTGCCACCGCGGTGCCTATTTCCTACCGCAAAGCAGTAGTAGCAAAAGCTACTACTGTATTCGGTTTTGAAGGCATGTAGCCAGCGTATCTACTGGGTAAACGAGACTTAACATACTATGTCTCACGGTAGGCAGCGCATTGGTGATATCAGTATTGCCAATGTTTATGGGCGTCAGTGACCACATTCCATCAGGTGGCCCCAATTGCTCGTCTGCCTGCATATACAATAAAAAAAGAAATAAAATTGTACAGGTAATATTTACCACCCTGCTGAAACCCATTGGGTACTAAGCAACCTGTAAAGTAGACTTAAACAATTTGTAACTTGATTATACATACATATAATTTGTGTTATATATTTATATAAATACGATCTAATAAAATGTCCTGCTTAAAATTACCAGGATTTAAAATGCAGTGTTGAAATAAAAGACAGTGTCGTTAGTACGACACCTTGTTACATCTTATATCTTACTCCGGAAGCCCAACCGTAAAATATTGATCATAACTCAGTATTATACAAATGAACGTCACAGAAATTGTAAAATATTGAAAATGTATCATGAGAAATTAATTCATGGAATGTATATTCTTATTCGTTTAATTGACATTTTAGCAAAGATCAAAACTTGAGTTTACAGGATGCACGAACAGTAAAATGAGGATTTTCAGTAAAGTTATAAGTAATTTAAGATAACCTAGAGACAGGTTAAATATTTGAAATAGTCAGCCTTCCATATAAAGGCTTCATCAATCAATATAAATTGCTTATCTATTTTTTATCAAAAAATATTTACTACTTTCTGCAAGTTTACTAAGTTGCCTTCTAGTTTGGTTGAGACAATTTAGATGATCACTGTTGTCAGAAAAGTAAGATGAGCCGTAAAAATCAGACAGGCATGTAGCCAGTGCCCTCCGACCGCACAGACCAGCGGTGATACCGATTCCAAATCCTCCTAATGGACGGCGTTTGTATCAAGGGAGGCCAAGTATCCAGAGTGGACTATCACAGCCTGATAGTATTGATGATGATAATAGGAGTTAGGAATTATTAACATTTCACTTCTATTCCTCTTAGTCTGCATTGCACCAATAGCCAAGGGTCAGGAGGATAGCCTGCAAGGCAAAACAAAAACCAAAGCAACTACTGCCCGTAACCCGTACATAGAGTGAAAGCTATTTGGGTGGAATCCCATATACTCACGTAAGCAGTGTTTAGATATATTAATGATTAATTATTTCGTATTGTTCAAATTTGACTTCCGGAATGCTTATGCTAAAGGCCATAAAAAACACGAAGGCTGAGAGTTTGCAATAAAAGTACTAGGCATAATATCACCAATAATGCACGAAAAAAATTTTTTGCAAAAGTTCATTGCTATTAGCTGACAACTACAATGTGCATTTTCTTTGTGTCTATTCTCTGACAAAAGTGCCTTGAAAACGAAAATATAAACTTCTGAACAAGTACTCCTGTTGAATAGTAGAAAGTTTTAATAACATTTTTATATTACCGTTGTCGACATACGGTTTCACAGTAAAGTGCATAACAATTTAAATACTACACTTAGACCTGTATGTACTATTTACTAATAGTAAACAGTTGGTCATTTATTATGCAAGATTCCATAAACAGGATTATGCCTTATTAATAATATCATATTTTACACAATTTTAACGTTAGCAATATAATATCTCACTATATTATAAATTTATAGTCATGAGATGATAGTGATAATCTCATTAAAATATAAAATCTAAAAGAACTATCCTTTATTAAACATCGTTTAGCATTCATGTCAGTTTGCATAACACTTTATTTTATTGAAGACGTTCAACCTTGTTTTTTAATTCTTATATTCATTTACCACCGACATTCCCCGTAAAAAGAAAGTTTTTTATATAAACAAAATAAATTGAGGATGTTAACATTTGTAACAAGGCACTTATGTTATAAATATATTAATAATGACATTTTAATGTTTTTTTTATATATAATGTTTAATATTTTTAAACCATTTTACGTCTTTACTATGAAACGTGTGATGCAGTAAACTTGGTATTTTTTTGCAAGCATATTTAAATATGTGATGCATTGAAAACTACAAGAAAACATTGTTTACGGGTTCATTGCATTACCGTCATAACGACAGAGAATAATTGATTGGAACGAGGTCGTAAACAAATATCAAGAAATCCGTAAAGAATGAAAAGAGTATTAGTCCTCGATGGTATTTATAAGGCCTCCTTTTATTCTCAACTTGTAGAGAATATCCGAGTAGGAAAATAATATTCAAATAATCATAATGTCAACAATGTCGGTTATGGAATGAGGATGTTTAATAGTTGTGATCAATGAGGAGTACCAAGTGGAGGTTCTGTTATAGGAAAAAATATCTACAACCGTGCTTGGCTGCCTTCTTTAAGTTACTTATTTTTATAAATAAAATAAAATATATAATTGCTATAACCAATAATATATATTTTTATTTTTAGGTTCGAACTCTTTTGGACTGATCCTTGACCAAAAGCATGTTTTGCAACGATGTAGGTCACAGGGAGAACGCATTGATTCAAGCGTTTCGAACAGAAAACTGCGGTAGCGGTTACGACGATCAGAACGAGTTCAGCTTCCTAAATGCTGCCCAACCAAACTGAACCTTCTATCTGACTTTTTTCTATGCCAGCTTCCTAACTGCAATATATGCCGAGGTAAAATACTTATTGACGATTTCCGAAGAAGTAACGCCATCAGCATTGATCAGTCACGGAAGAACATGTTTGTTGACAATTGAACAATCTTAGCCAAGTTCATCGAGGCTAATACATCGCCAGTGGTGGTTTAGACCGGGCATAATGTCCGCCAAATTCTCGGTCAAAATATCACGATAAGAACTGGTAGTGTTTTCGACCTCGCCAGGGCAAAGGATGTGGCATAACATCCACTTTCATCTAAACGAAAATAATGTCGATTAAGAAAGTTAAAATGCATTTATTGTAAAAATGTTTTTCCACATTTTTTGTTTAGTAATAAAATTAAAATTAATATTTCGTGGACTCAATATATACATACCTTATTTGGTCTTGTACTACTATTATTGTTTGTAGACCCAGAACAGCCCAATTTGTCTATATCAAACTTTGTGTCCTTTGAGGATTTGGCTTGATGCCAACGTGCGCCATAGTGTGTGAGTTCATACATATTAAGGTGTCCTGAACATATATACCTGGGCCTTCAATGACAAGAAAGTAAGAATATACTATATTCCCTACTTTTAATATAACGTCTAGTGCGTTTCTAAATTCAAAGTTTGAAAGCTCTTTAATTAAGTATCTTCTTGTAAACATTTGTTTAAACATCTTTAATACTCATAATACCTGCATTTAATTTACATTATATATGTACTAGAAAAATAGAAAATGATATTCTCAGGTATTGTGATGCACCATAACACAAATACTGCGAAAAGAAACATAATTTAATTCTTTTCAGCGACTAGACGGCGAAGAATAAGTGAATCTTTATAGGACAATGTATCATCGTATCATCAACCACGTTAGTCCACTGCGCGGACGCAGGCTTGCTGCACGCCTTTTTCCCGCATCAGGGTGTTTGGGACCGTGTCCAACCACGCTGGTCAGCAATGCCACCAGTATTTAAACCAAGGCCAGCTACGCTTCCATATCACGAGGTGAACACGTACAATATGCGCTTTTACGACAAAGTTTTCGGTAAACGTTCGGGTAACTAATAATAGAATTTATCATCACCAGCCTGTGATGGTCCTGCTAGACGCAGGCTCTCCTAATACACACCCCCTTCCATTGGGGGTTTGGATCATATCCACCACGCTGGTTCAATGCGGATTGCTGGGTGGATCGACTTTTCCGTACCCATCCGATGCATGGATCATCTTATTTTCGAACAATTGGGTGATCATTAAATTTCCCTAACCTACTGGCTTGCTTAATAATAAAAATTTGTCTAGTCACGCAGGATTCAGACCCGGCCTCGGTTTCTAAAACTGCACGGCCATACCACTAAACTCCACGGGCAGTTTATAAAGTACAAAAGAAATGAATGTGTTAAAGGTATATTATATATAGAATTAATTTATAAACGATACTTTAAATGTATATGAATATATGAACTATTTAAAGATGACAAAAGAGCCCTCTTTCTTTTGCTGGTCTAAGTGCAGTATCAAACTGGTGGTGAGACTTAACCAAACAATAAACAGTCTTCCGTTTCTATATTGAATAAAATATTTGAATTTGGATGCCCACAAAAAAATAATATAAATATTATTAATTGCATGCTTCAAGTATTTTTAATAGTAAAGTATCTTGAGATAATTTAGTATCCATCAAATAAATTTCACAGTAATATATTTGTCGTGATATAATTATCTTCCTCTCTTTCCTATTTTAAATTTACCTATTTGCATTGTGCATTTTTTCTTATTTGATTCCTGATTAAAGGCCACTATGTAACAACTTCCAGCAAACATGTCTGAAACAAATTAACCAGAACTGGTCAACTTCTTCTTTAAAAGTCATAAAATTATTGGGAACCATGTTTGATTCTAAATAAGCAAAAACTGACGCTAAATAAACCCTAATAAGCCACTTGCTTTAAAACCAACAGTAACTTGTCTTAACTTACAGTCTATTTAATTTCGGTTCTGCATATACTATGTTACAGTCTTGATAATATTCAATTGGTAATTATAGAAAACTATTAATATTTATTTTTATTTTAAAGGTTAGTAAAAGCAATAAAGAGCTGAATTGTTTTAGGAATAGTATTTTTGTGTAATTATAAGCGCTAATGACTGAACAACATTTTAATAACTGCAACTAACATTATATCATCCGCTCTGCCGATTTTGTTTAGATTAATGGAATAAATTTGCGTGGGAACATGGCTTCTAATGGTTAGAATATTTCAAATCATTTTAGTAGTTTCGGCGCCTATTCAAAATAAAATATTTAGAAATACTGAGGATTGTGAACTATATTATATCAGAAAATTGTAAAAAAATTAAAGTGGTACCAGCTTCTATAAAGTCTATTGTTTTAAAATCCTTATGTTTCCTTGTAAATCTTGCATTTTAAGTAATAATATGTTATTTGAGAGTCTGACTGTTAATCCGCATCATTCAAAGTTTAAAAGAAGCTAACTAATTATTAATTTATTGATATCATGACTATTTAAAAGCCACCCAAAGGTTAAATGTATTGTGGTATGTAAGTATGTAGGATGTTGAGAATAAAGTGACACCATTTCGAGTTTAGAAAATAGATTAATCCAAAAGGAAATGTTTTGCACTGTCTCAAGTTTTAATATAGCATATCGAGCTGGTTACCTTATATATTAATATTGTTGGCTTTGTTTGGTATTGAGATTAGTCATACGATACTTTTCTCCCACCTTCTTCTAAATATTACTATCGTTGTTAATATAGAAAAGGCAATATTATGGAATGTATTTATTATATTGTTGTTTTAAATCATTGTTGAAATTTCAGCCTGCACAGAGTAATTATAATTAAGCCCCAGACGCTTTGTCGTCGGTTGGAATCTAGAAACTCGACTGAGGTACTTGGCAGGCTTTGGATGCATGTTCATTAGGTTGAGCAGCGCTTTCCAACGTTCTATAGCTTTTCTGTATTAGATAATTCACATGAGGTTTCATCTTCCATATTAAATCATGGGTGAACTATAAAATATTTTACTTTACAAATGTTCTATCTATCCACTTTCTTTTCTAAGGTGGTAGGGGTACCAAATGATAGTATAAATAACTTTTAAATTTTAAAATTTTAATAAAATTTATGACAATATTTTCAAGGTCCTTATTGGTATTTTATATTATATTAGCAAATTTAATTTTATTGTTTAGCGCAAATTTTTTTGCGATGTTATCCGTGGAATGTTTGCATTACAAAACGTTAAACCGATTTTTTCACTGGCAAAGCTGTCGGCCTCACAGCCAAGTAGCTGCGTTTTGGTAGAACTAATAATGTCATTTAAGCTATGATAAATCAAAATGCCAACAATTGTTGAAGTAATCTTATATTGTTTCGTGGGAATTAAAAGTCTAATAAAAATTAATATTAAAAAAAAAAATTGGGTAACTAAATGAAGGTTCAAAACAATCCATAAATGAATTGTATTAAACGAAAACATTCTCTTTAGTATTTTTCTTTTACCCTTCCCCCTATCTCTCGGCTAGCTCTTTCTAGATATGATAAGATAATGAAGCAAAAAATTTTCTTTACTTTCACCTAATATGGTTTGAAGAGTTAAGCTTTACGTTTTATTTTACAAAAAAGCAGTGAAAAGCTTTTACAAAATATATTGAAACACGTAATTTGATATATTTAAATGTTTTCAACGCGACCATTAAAAATATGCCAGGCATGAGTTTAAAAACAATTGGACACGAGTTTAATGCAGTAATAGTTTGTATTTTATAAATTACCTTGAATTGTTTTAAAAATTACCAATGGACACTTATTTTGCATCAATTGAAAAAGTAGAAGTTCTATATTGCACGTTGAGACTCTCTTGCATGGTTCTTCTTCTAAAATCAGGGCGTCCTTTTTCGAACAAGTATTAAGCGTTTGGTAAGAAGCAATAGGTAACTGTATCTCCTATTTGGAATAAAGATATTTGGATGTGAATATTCCTTTTATGTTGTGACATCGTTAATATCGATCAATTTTGTATAAACACTACTCAAACAGATGCTGATAATGTAACGATTAAATTCCTGACCACTGCAAATGGAACACCACACTCGGCACGTTTGAATCACCGGACCAAATTGATCTTAGATCACATTTGAAACGATATAATCACAAAAATTGTTTCATTTGCTTAAATGTACACTAATCAGAATTATTGTCAGAAAAGTGTTCCTTTCGCTTTCGAACAAAATAAGATAAAACGTTACACGTATGGATCAGCGTTAGATTTTTACGAGATGTTTTAAACTTGTGTATGTGTGAAACAAAAAATGTAACAGTGGAAGAAACAATATATATTGAAATCAATTAGAATTGTGTACAGATGTACATCATTTAGTTAAAGTATTCGCTGAATTCAAGCAATAAAACCTGTGATTTAACGACCACTCTAGGCCAAATAATATTTTCTTATCAAATGCTAACATTGGGCTATATTTCAGTAGCACTGTTTCAAACTGTTATTCTAAAATTCTTGCTGATTTTCTATGTCGCGATAATTTACATTTTAATTGGCAACACACCACAAGCCCTTTGAATTACGTCAGCTCGATGCGGATTAACAATTACTTTAGACATTAATAAATATATACTTTGCCCTAATTAAACGCAATACACTTAATTCATTAAGCCTCAAAAATATAGGTATACATGTTTGTTTTGTATATATAACTAAAATGCTATTAACCTATATAAAGTATTTTAGCTAGCTAGAGCCTTACCTTTATTAGTAAATTTCGATACTTATAGAAGATTACTCGTTAATAAAATACAGTTAAAAATGCATATGAATCATTCTTATATATAAGTGATTCATATCCTTATGTTGAAATAATGTCTGCTCTAGCTCTTCATTCGGATTGACTAATGGCTCTTTCGATATTTACACGTTATATGGTCTTCAAATTCATACTATTTCTCCTCCAATCCGCATCTTATGTTATTTTACTACTTTTAAATGAACAGTAACCAAATAACTTAACAACAAATTGCATTATAGTATTATTTAAATGAAATAAATTACACGATGAAAGCAAATATTTATCCACCGCTTTAATATACAACGTTTTAATATATGAACCTCCGCAGTCTTAAAAGACAGTTTCGTGTCTTTTTTTTGCAAACATGATCTCTCAAGAATTTTTTTTCAGTGTACTTAAAGTATGTCTTTATAAATCGAGGGATGTTTGCTTATACTCGATGACTGAAATAACTTATAATGAAAATATAGTAAAGTCAAAAGGTAAATATCATTATGAATTGTATATTGTATTACTAAAGTAATACCAATAAAGAGTATTGTTACAAGACAGATGAGAGAGCATTGGAACTAAGTTTTATATGCTTATGAAATTATTTCATTCGAATAAATATAGCTACATATATTTGTCATGTTTTTAAATTAGCTCTTATCTGTCTTTTATTGAATTACATGCATGTGAACACATCACATGTACAAGCATGTGCCTAATTACATTAAATCTTTTTTCTCTCCCGAAAAACTTCTTACTTTAATTTTCTTAACTGCAAATCGAACATTTAGTAAAGAAATGCACTTAAACATGAAAAGCAAAGTTTTGCGGTTTCGAAATATCAAAGTTTTTGAGAGCAAAATCTATCGATAATGGCAAGGATCAACCAGTGACTGCTGGTGCAGTTTCACTTTAGTACCTTACCTCTTTGAAAATAAAATAATTTCGTAAGTATACTATGACATGATTATATTTTTTTATTTTAACTAAGTTAAATAAAAAAACTATCACATAGATGCAGAAATAAAAGTATATCTATTGCAATGTAATCTACATTGTGTGTGACTGTACAGATGAAAATACATATTTTCAAGATTACTCTGTAATTTATGATTTTTGCATTGATGAAATTAAATAAAAGGTTAAGCTTTAATCAATAACATAAATAATTCACATTATAAGAACAATGGAAAAATACAGTATCAAAGAAAAATTTATTATTGTTGCCGTAATTATTTTGTTTCCTTTCCATAGTATTTCTTTTATTTACACGATTAATATACATATCAAATCCTCTAATTTTAGTCTGCCCTTGATCATGGATGCTGGAAAGGATCCGAAACGTCGGGAATAAATATATATATAACTAACGCGAAAAATCAGTAAATTAGTGGATTTGATATTGTTGCCGTTTTAATAATCAATATAAATTGCAATGTTTTATAAACCTAATCCCTTTTTATTTTTTTTATACAAAAAATATATTATAAATGTTCTTTATCCTACTATTGTTAACAACGTATTAATATAAGCATACGATTGGTATTTTTAATTAACAATATACAAGTGCTGCCCTTTCAGTCCTTTGTATTTTTGCAGACAAATTTACTTCAATATGCACTTACAAACAACAGTTGAATTTAATGCAACGGTCTTTCTACGCAGGCTGGCCATCGGACTCTGAATGAAATCTCACAAAGAAGTTAAACATGGCACAATAGAAATATTGTCCGAAAACACTGATAGAATATGTTGATTATTGGAATTTCAAAACATTATTGCTAAAGTTTTAATTATTGAAACAATGTTTTAAGAGCACGATATGTTGTGTTATAGCGTAAATATTGTTATTACAGAAAATATAATAATACTTTATTCATAGCAATTACTACGTAAAATGGATGGATGGTTGTTTTATATGTATCGGTAGTTTATCACAATGTATGTAATCTTGTAAAAATTGTTATTTTTAAGTTACAAGAACACTCTCCAATTTGTTACTAATAGCCCCACTATGTTGATAAAGAGACTTCAATAACTTCTGTAGCAATGTATTTTGAGTAGTTTTAGATTCGTTCTATTAAATACTAATACATTGAGTGGCTGGATTTGAGGCAAAACACTATCTATAAAGACATGCAGCATTAGATACTTTACCCAGAACCTTTTCTGTTCACAGCACATGTGCTATTAGAGGTCTTGCTTGTACGGTATTAGATTAGCTACTATCATGGTCGCAACACAGTACAGTAGTTATGTCACTAATTAAATTAACGCCGTACTACCATTATTATGAATCAACTAAATTAATAATAGTAAAAAACATTCAAAAAAACTTATTATAAAGATATACATATATATATATTAAAGAGAAATGGAAACCAAGGGGTCAAACACAGACCAATGTGAAAGAAAGATCAAAGAATTATAAATAAAGGTAGAGTTGCGTTAATAAAGAAGCAAAAAAGAGAAGCGTTTAGATAAGACTAATATTTCAACGGATAACCTTAACTCGTTGTTAATTTTCGCTTTTAATTCATTTTAGAAGTCAATAGTCTGTTTTTATCGTGAACAAACGTGAAATAACCTATTTAAGTCCTTTTGAATTGTAAATAAAATTTAATAAATCAATTACATTTTATTAATATCATATATTTTTTTAATATCTAAAAGTGGATATTTACTTGTCTATAAATGCGGCTCAATGAGAACAATTCCGAGATCTAGTGTTTTATTTAGGACTGGTTAATGTCAGTTTCTGCCTTAAATATATAAATGATAACCTATTCATTGTTTAATGTCCTCGCTTTAATAAAACGTAGCGGTTTAAATAGTTTTGGAAAAAATATTTCATCCAAATTTATATAAACGAATGGTCATAAATTAACGATAATTTTTCTACAAGTTCAACTGTAACGATCGTGACTATCGAAGCATAAAATCTTTTTATATTAAAACGGAAAATCAAAAACAAATAAAAAAAGTCCTCACGACTAAAGGAAGTTTATATTATTGGATGGAATTTACAGCCCTGTTTGCGCTTGTTTCCTGGTACTTGCTGATAATATTATAGCAGTTTCTTCTTATTCAAACAATATTTGACGAACAATGGGACACATAAACAATGTAAATTAAATGCTAGTTAACAATAAATTTCTGAGATATTTATAACGTTAAATGTAATTATAAAGAAGTTCTTACCTAATCAAAAGAATCCCAAAGATTTCTTCTAATGATTTTTGTATTCTTGTCCTATATTTTATCTTTATTATTATATTGTAAAGTCTTAACAGCTTTGGGTAGTAAATTGTTGATGAATGAGATAATGCTTCAGTCCCTTTAGCGATTTTAGTATATTTTAAAAGTAAATTGTAAAAAAATACAAATCCCATTCGCTTGATCGTAGATCTTTTATACTGTCATCTCCCATTAATCTCGTAACACATAAATAACTTTCTTTTTCATTAGCGCCGGAGTTACATATTTAGTTATAGGTGAACTCATAAGTGTAAGGAGTTTTCTATGGAGAAAGTTTAATCATTTTATAAGCACTTGCAGAATATGGCTTACTGTTATGTAAATAGAAGTATATTAATTAAATTACACTAATAAATTACGCTTACGGTACGCTAATTAATCAGAACCAGAGATAACACTTGCTTCAGTAAAGCTATAATCTGGTTACTATTATCGTGTATATAATTTACCCTTTTTATTGTTATTCAAGTGTGTGCACATTATAAAAGAGGTGCAAACTCTCAAGTCCACTTTTTACGACACTATTGTGATGTGCTGATGCATTTACTTCATCTTCTCGAAAACTACAATTTCTATTCAACAACATTTTGATTTGCAACATGTTATAATAGTTTGAATATTGAGTTCAGTCAAAATAATACTTTTGGCGCTGACGACTTAATTAAAAACATTGATAAGTATGAAATTAAAGCAAGGGGCATAGATAATTATATTAAGATCAGACACTTTGTTGCCAATTCATCATCAGCCTGTGTTAGACACACAGCTTGACCATAAGCTATCCTCTAATACACGCCTTGTCCACTGGCTGGAGCATAAAGGTATTATAATATTGTGCACTTTACACAGAGCTTAGATAATTATATTAGGCCCAGACTTTGTTGCTGATTAGATTCTAGAAACTCGACAGTAAGTTGCCTTAGCGCTTCCAAACATTTCATAACTTTTCATTGTTATTGTAACTACATGAGTTTTATCATTGGAGAACTATAAAATATTCTGACGGATACATAATACGTACATACGTAAACCACGACGTATACTTCACTCTTTATTTCTATTCTTAGGTGTTCAGAATAATAGGTATAAGACGCTTTTAAATTAGAATTTCCGGAGTAAATACCAACTGAAGGAGTTCTTAATTGGTATTTAACATTAAGATAATGAGTAAAATTTTAATCTTATTTAAATGTGCTTTAAAATCAATAAATTTTGTGCTGTTGTCCGTTGATTGATTTTGGGTACCATGTTAAAGGAAAATTTTCGTTGTCACTCAAAACGCAGTGAATATACGGCTACGGACGATCGCACACGCCCACTTACACTGGAGTTCGAGAGGCATATGGTAATATATTATTATTACTGCTTTACGGTGCCTAAAATGATATAATAAGCGAACTTGGTTAATGATTATAGTGTGAAACTCGAGGAAATTGAAAACTTTAGATTCATATTTCAGTGCAGTTGGTTTAGCACTTTTAAACATTCCATCACTTTCGTTTGTATCTACATGAGTTTTGTATCCTGTGATTTAACAAGATTTCGATAAGGTAACCTATAAAATAATATATTTTTCAGAAACAGACGCTCTTCTTTCAAGAGCGCTTTAGTATTTTTGCTAAAAAAATTATTTCAATATACGCCTCCCAAGTAACAATTAAA
Source organism: Lamproptera curius (assembly GCA_029286875.1). Classification (NCBI taxonomy): domain Eukaryota; kingdom Metazoa; phylum Arthropoda; class Insecta; order Lepidoptera; family Papilionidae; genus Lamproptera; species Lamproptera curius. Next base: position 1,137,450 of record JAGSMT010000133.1, on the reverse strand, counting down.
TTAAATACAACGGTCTTTCTACACTTGGAAGCCAGTCATCAGATTCTAAATAAGAAATCTCAAACATGGCACAATAAATATTGTCCGAAAACACCAATAGAATATTTAGTGGCAGTGGTTACTTAACCGTAAGAGTATATGGGTAAATGGAAGCCAAAAGATCAAGGAAATGATAAATAAAGGTAGAAATTTCAACCTTCAGCAGTTGCGTTAGAACAAGAAACAAAAGAGAGCAGCGTTTAGATAAGATTAATATTTAAAACGATAACTTTAGTTGTCTGAAATTTTAGCTTTTAATTCATTTAAGATATCAATTGCGTTCTTATCGTGTACACGTGAAGTTTCTTTTGAAATCCCTTTCAATTGTGAATTTTAAAATAATGAAATAAATCAATATGAACATTTTTAATGTGTAAAATGGATATTAACTCAAATATAAATGTGTACATTTGATCAATTAAAACATTTCGAGGTCTAGTACTTAATTTAGGTCTGGTAGTTCACAGTTTCTGCCTTCTGTATACAGCGTGGCCCATAAATGCTTTAATATGAAAAAAAATTATTAAAATAAAACTAATTACATTATGAATCAAATTTAATTAAAATAAAAGCTTAAAAACGGTTTTATTTTTGAAAATAACATCTTCCAAATGTGATCCGTTGCGATCACGGCACTCTTGCAAACGACGTCTAAAATTGTCGATGACTGCGCGGCACGTCACTGCTGAAATGCTTGTCATTTCTCTGCGGATGTTTTCTTTTAGGGCCTCAATTGACCGCAGGTTTGTGTCGTCATACTTTAGCCTTAAGTGCTCCTACAAAAAGTCCATCGGGTCAGATCTGAACTACGTGGAGGCCAGAAAATGTCCCTCTTAGAATCACTTTGCCAGGAAAAGTTGACGGATAACGGGCATAGCAGTGTTAGAGGTGTAGAAGTGGCCTCCATCCTGTTAAAACCACGTCCTGGCATTAAAGCCTGAAAAGTTTTGCAATCCTGGTATGAAAAACTCTTCGATTATAGCCACATATCAAAGAAGTAAGGCCCTAGGATACCATGGGCTGACATAGCGGCCCAAACAGTCACTTTCGGACTATGTAAGGGCTTCTGATGCTTAAGTTTTGGATTGATGGGGCTCCAATAGCGGCAATTTTGTTTACTAACATGCCCGTTAAGACGGAAATGAGCCTCGTCAGAGAACATTATGTTATTGAAGGAAGTAAACCGATTCAACATTTCATTCGCATAATTTTGTCTTTGAATACCGTCAGTTTCCTTTAATTCTTGAACCAACTGAATTTTGTAAGGAGTACATGAAGGAGTGATGTAAATCTTCTTCAAAATCCGATGTAACGATGTCCTGGATACGTTTAATGCTCTGGCGCGCTTACGAGTTGACTGTGTCGGATTTTCGCGAATAGACTGTGTCACTGTGTCTATGTTTTGTTCCGTACGTGACGTCTTTAGGCGACCCAACCTGCGGTTTATCTAACGTCGAACCGGTCTCCTCGAACTTAGCAACCCAGTTCTTAATCGTTTGAAGAGTTGGAATGTCGTCAAAGTTGTGTAAACCTTTGTGTTCTCAAAATTTACGCCACGCAATGGTTGCCGAATTGTCGTTTTATAAAACTCGCGACACAAAACGCACGGTCCGCTTCGGTAAACGCTCCATCGCGACTAAATTCCCAGAAACCTAAGTTACTCCCCGCTTCCCTGCACAGCTCACGCGCGCCCTGTTCGTTTTATTCAAATTTTACTTTTCAAAGGACTTATGGGCCACCCTGTATAAGTAATTATCTATCGTTTTTAATAAAAAGGGCTATGTCCATTGAAATAGTTTACAAAAATATACCGTGCATACATTCAAATTCTTGTCAACGAATTGTAATAAATGAACGATAATTTTTGTACAAGGCCAGACGTTTCGATTAAAAATATCGAGGCATAAAATCTTTTTATATCGAAACTGAAAATCATAAACAAATAAGAGCTTTTCTTATTTGTTTCACGACAAAACAAAGTTTATTTCATTGATGGGATTTAAGTCCTCGCTGGTTCCCTGGTATTTGCTGATAATATTGTTACTGATTCTTTGTATTCAAATATTTAAAATTTATAAAACAAAAGTTACTACGATGTGAACATAAATATATTATGCACAAATAGAAATCTTAAATTGCTTTAAGATGTTACGTAGTTCCATGAGTGCCCTATAAAATCAAGTTCTTACCTTAATCCTAAATCTCGATAACTTCTAATGTTTGTATTTCTGACCTAGATTTTAACTTTATTACTATATTGTAACGGCTTTACAGCTTCGAGTGGTATATTCTATGACAAATGAGATGATGCTTCAGTCCCTTAAGCGACTATTTAGTATGTATTAAAAGTATACTGTAAAGAAATACTAAACCTATTCGATTGATTGTAGATCTTCTATATTACGTCATCTGCCAGTAAAATCAAAACACATGAATAACTTTTTCTTCTTTAGCGTCGGAACTAAAACATTAGGGAGAATTTATAACTTATAAGGGTTAGGAGTTCTCTAAGAAGAAAATAAATACAAGCAAATTAATTAGAAATAAGTCCTTTCTATTGCAATGATAATAGATTTTCCTTAACACATCCATCAACTCGATAAATGTAACTTCAGTGTTATCTGATCTGGTGAACTAATTAACCAGAAACAGAGATAACAATTGCTAGAGTAAAGCTATAATTTGCTAACTATAATCGTACATATAATTTACTTTTTAATTGTTATTCAAGTTGGACACATTATATTTATTTATTTATTTAATCTTTGTGCACGAAATGTTCAGAGGCGGACTTAATGCCAATGCCATTTTCTGCCAGTCAACCTTGGGTGATGCAGAGATAAAGTGAGGTGCAAATATATTAACATTGTAAATTGAAACTTTATTATAAATATATAACTATAAATAATATATATATATATATATAATAATAATATTAATACATATATTACATACATGAATAAATAAATACTTAAATATACATATATAATAAAAGTATGTCTGACTATTTCATTTATCCGTTGATATTTCGCTAAGTAGGTGCTCTTTAACTTTTATTATAATAGGGTGCAATGGTTCTAGTCCTCTTTTACGACATTATTGTGATGTACACGTATTGATGCATTTACTTGATCTTCTCGAAAACTACAATTTATATAAAACAGCATATTGATTTGCAATTATTATGATAGTTTTAATAATGAGTGCAGTCAAAACAATATTTAAGCTATTTTCACTATCTGTTTTCTTTTAAAATTTTCAATCTTATTATTTAAATGTGCTCTAAAATCAATAAATTTGTGTTATTGTCCGTGGAATGTTTGCACGTACAAAACGTTAAAAAGAAATTTTCAGTGTCACTCAAAACGCAATGAATATACCTACGACCAAAATACGCTACGTTTTGAAGTAAGAAGATGAATTTTATAATGCTATGATTGAACATAAGACTAATTTAAATTTTATTCGAAGGAATCTTATATGTATTATATCACATAACTCAAATAAAACATAAGTTTTTAACATTTTTTTTTTCTTAAATACAATCTATGAAATTGGTGTATTTAAACGCCATCTCTTTAGCTTTTTTTCATTGCCCTTCTCTACTAATCCGCCTATTCTATCTGTCTCTGGTTTATAACAAAAACGCCTTTTATAAAGGAAAACAACCTTTTATGTAATTTAACGTTGTATTTTACAAAAACAATCAAAAACGTTCACAAAAATTGATATTTTTCAGTACAACTAGACACTTATAGATCTTTATGTCAATTTAGATAAATTTATTTTAATAGACAGACGCGACAATTCTGAACTCGGTGGTAAGGTGTTTGACAATCAATAAGTTATAATCCAGTCATTTAAGCTTAAATTAGGTGAGAATCTCGGAATTCAAGATACCCAGCTGCAAGTCTGTAAATACTTTGTATATTGACACCCTAAAAGTTGTCTTAGTTGTTCAAAACCTACATATGGTGGGTATAGAACTCATTAAATTTATCTATTAAATTTCAAGGTCAAAGGTCACAAAATCGTTTTACTATTCAAACAGGTGCTGATAATGTGGCATGATTGAAATACTAACCACTACAAATAAAACGCATACACTCCGTAGGCATGTTTGAGTGACGGACCAAATTATATCGTAGGTATCACATTCTGAAACGATATATTCAAAAACATTATATATTACGTTGAAATGTACACTGATGTTAGAAAAATTTGTTAGTAAATCGATTATACATAAAAAGTTGGTAAGCGGTTTGTTTAATTTTAGATATGTTACGCACAGTAAGAGCCAAATGTATAAAATAACAATCCGCTCTTTTTACCAAATGTTTTCTGATCAAACATTGGGCTCTATTTTGATTAAAGTGTCTCAGAGTATTTATTGAAAAAAGCCTAAATAAAGCATATTCTCATTCTTTTATGTAAAAATTCTTTCCCGGTTATTTTTGTAGCGTTTACCAATATAATGAGATATTTAGATAATAGGTTAGTATATTAAGTTGTACTATATAATGTAACTAGCGACCGCCCCTGCTTCGCACAGGAGCTATGCTGGAGAAAATGTACCTACAATATTAAACATGACCCTTTTAACCTTTCTGTTCAATCACTCTATCTATTAAAAAAAACACGTATCGAAATCCGTTGCGTAGTATGAAAGATTAAAGCATACATAGGAATATCGGGACAGGGAAAGCGACTTTATTTTATACTATATAGTGATAATAAAAACTTTCGTAACAAAATTAAACGCGATGCATTATTCGTTAAACATCGAAATAATAGGTATTCAAAGAAACGAACATAACTAAAAACAGAAGTCAATATGTTTAGTGAGCTAGAGCCTTTATAAAAGCTAAATAGCAAAAATCTAAGATTACTTGTAGGTAAAATACAATTGAGAGTGCAAAATTCTTATATATAAGTGTTTATGATATTATACAGATTCTAAAAGATGAACCGACTTTAACGGCTCTTTGATTATTTACATTTCATAATGTTTAACTAGTTGTTCATTAACAGAAACTAAATAACTAAACTGCAAAGTTGTATATAGTATATTTTTAGATAAAATAAATTACAAGATGAAAGTAAATATTTCGCCATAAACTTAAATATTTCAACGTTTTCAGTATATAAACAGCCTACGTAAAGACGTAAAAGGCAGTTTCGTGTCTTTTTTAGCAAACGCATAAGTTTTTTTTTTCAGTGTACTCAATGTATGTCGTAAAAGGTCGAGCGATGTTTGCTTTTACTCGGTGGAAATAACTTATAATGAAGTTATAAAGAAAAGTCGAAAAAAAAGATATCGTGTAAGTATTTTATGTAGAACTAAAGTATACGAAAATTATTTATATAAAGAACTACATGTTCTAAGAAGTTTAAAAAACGATAACTGAAATATGACTAATTGGTAAGTACCAAATTACTTACTAGTTTTATTGTAGTAAAATCATTATCGTGAGTACACTATCGTTAAAAGACAGATAACGAGATAGGATTGGACGGATTGATTAAATTATTTTATGACATACTTATTTTTATTATGTTTCAAAATTAACTCGCTTCATAAAATCGTAATAAGAACAAGGACAAATTAAGAAATAAAGATTGCTTACTATTCTTCCATATACGTATGTGCCTGTGAAAACGTCTTACTTAAATTTTTTTACTGCAAATCGAACCTCCAGTAGGGAAATGCACTTAAACATGGAAAGCGAAGAGTTTTGCGGTTCGAAATATCGAAAATTTTTGAGCAAATCTATCGATATTGACAAGGATCCAACTGGTGACTGCAGTGCGAGTTTTACCCTTTAGTACCTACACTCTTTTAAAATAAAATAATATCGTATCTATACTTTGACATGATATTATTGTTTATATTATCGCTCACTTAAATTAAAAACCCAACCATTTAGATACAGAAATAAATATAAATCTTTTGCTATGTTATCTAAATTGAAAGTGCATTGACAGTTATAAATATAGGATAGGGTGTATTAGGGAGGGCTATGTCCAGCAGTGTACTATTAAAGGCTGATGATGTTGGTCTCTACATTTGGAAGCGGGCCGTTGGACTCGGAATAAAAAATCTCACAAAGGACCTGGAACATGGCACAATAGAATGTTGTCCGAAAACTTTGATAGAACTATTGAATTTCTAAAACTAGGAAAGTTTTTATAATTAAGACAATGTTTTTAGGCCCTTATTGCGTTATACCGTAAATATTGTCATAAAAAGTACACTTACTTACTTCCAGTTATATCAATGGGTTAACTATTTATTTTAGTTTAGTTTATTTAACTCTTCAGTTTAGTTTTCTTTTACAGTGTCCCATCAAAATAAAAAGCCAAAATCAACAGACAGACAGACAGACAAACATGGTTTTTTTATTTCTATCTGTTATATATCATCATCTTTAAAATATTAAAAAAGGGCTATTTTAATGTTTTAAACAGAGTGTCTGTTTGTGTATATATTTTAACAAATTTTATTACCTTGTACAGAAAATGGAAAAATGTTGCTTTATCTACTACAAAGAAGTATCTCTTATAAAACTTAAGTATAGTTACTAATTAGTTATTTACAATTAGTTTTTATAGAAAGAACTGGCAAGACGAATGGGACGTTCTATTAACACTTAATATGCTTTTAGGGCAATACGCCCTGTCCATGAGAAAAACAGAATAAGATGCTATAAATTCATTATCTGCCTCTAAAATATATGTACCACCACGGTGCCTATTTCTATGCAAAAGCAGTAGTGTAAAACACTACTATGTTCCGTTTGAAGGGCACCGAGCCAGCATAATTACTGGGTAAACGAGACTTAACATACTATTGCTCTCAGGTAGGCAAGCTGCGGTTGGTGATACCTGTATGGCTAATGTCTATGGGCGTCGGTGACCACTTTCCATCAGGTGAACCGATTGCTCGTCTGCCTGCGTAAGCAATAAAAAAAAGAGGGCAATGTCCTATCAACGAGAAAAACAGAATAAGATGCTATAAATTCATTATTCGCCCTGAGATATGTGCTATTAAATCGAGCTTGTAAATTAATGACTTAAGCTAGATTCTCCTTAAATCAGGACACAGTACAGATGTTATGCTATTGATTAAATTAATCTGCCCTACTATCTTTTTTATAAATCCATTTTATTAATAATAGTACAAACATTTTCAAAAATGTATCGTTTTATATAATAATACTCAAAAATTATGCAAGACATGGCAGTGGTTACTTAACCCGTAAGAATATAAGGGTAAATGGAGCCGAAAGATCACGTGTAAATGATACATATAGATGATACATATATTCTGATATATAAATGATACATATATCACGTGTAAATGATACATATAGGTTATAATTTCAACCGTCAGTAGTTACGTTAGCAACAAAGCAAAAAAGAGCAGTGTTAAGGCAAGACCAATATTTCAAACGATAACTTTAGTTGGCTGGAAAGTTTGTTTTTAATTCATTTTAGGTGTTAATCGCGTTCTTATCGTTAACATACGTGAAATAATCTTTTAAAATCCTTTTGAATTCTGAATTTTTAAATAATGAAATAAATCAATAGTATCCATTTTTTATTACATTTTACTGTGTAAAAATAGATATTAACTTAAGATATAAATGCGTGCTTTAAATCATTTAAAACTTTTCCGAGGTCTACTATTTAATTAAGGTCTGGTGGTTGACAATTTCTGTCTTCAATATATACATTTTCTGCCTTCAATATATAAGTAATTAATTTGTGTTATTGTGTTTAATAAAAAATGGGCTATGCTTTACTATTGAAATAGTTTTCAAAAATATACTATTATCAATGCTGCTTGCTGCACATGCTTCAGTAAAGCTAAAATCTGCTTACTATTATCCTATATATAATTTACTTTTTTAAATTGTTTATCAACTGTGACACATTATAAAAGAGGTGCAAACGTTCTAGTCCTCTTTCAGGACATTGTTGTGATGTACTAATACATTTACTTGACCTTCTCGAAAAGTACAATATCTATAAAACAACATATTAATTTGCTAACATGTTATAATAGTTTTAATAATGAGTTCAGTCAAAATAATACTTTTAGCTATTTCAACTGACTGTTTAATTAAAAACATTCATAAGTAAGTCATTTAAAAGCAATATGGTATTATAATATTATTATTTTACACGGTGCCTAGATAATTATATAAAGACCAGACACTTTGTTGCTAATTCATAATCAGCCTGTGTTAGTGCACAGCTGACCATAGCCCTCTTCTTATACACGCCTTCTCCATTAGGGGGTTATTGGCTGTTATTAAATGAAGCGTGTACTCATCCTTTTATGTAAAATAAAAATCCTCAATTATTTATGTCAGTTTACTTTATAGCAACCCTGCTTCGCACATGGAGCGTGGATGATAAAAAAAGTTATACATAATCCTCACCTCCTTCACATAATCGTTGGAGCTTGAAAGATTTACATCACATAGGGATATAGGGACAGAGAAAGCGACATTGTTTTATACTATGCAGTGATAATAAAACTTTCGTTACAAAATTAAACGCGATGTATAATTCGTTAAACATCGAAAAATTAGGTATTCAAAGATACGAACATAACTAAATACATTAGTAAGTATCTTTTGTGAGCTAGAGCCTTTATTAGTAAATAACTATACATATTTAAGATTACTCGTTAGTAAAATACAGTTAAAAGCGCATAATTCTTATACATAAGTGTTTATGGTATTACACGGATACTAAACAGCTGAACCGACTGTAACGGCTCTTTGAATATTTACATTTTATATGGTCTTAAAGTCTATACCATTTGTCCTCTAACCCACATATCATAATGTTTAACTAGTTGTTCATGAAAAGAAACCTAATAACTGAACTGCAAAATAGTATATAGTATATTTTAAATGAAATAAATTACAATATGAAATGAAATATTTTTCATAAACTTTGATATTTTAGCGTTTTTAATATTGAACGTGAGGACGTAAAAGACAAATTTGTGTCTTTTTTGCAAACTTATAACCGTCTCAAAGGGTTTTTTTTCAGCGTACTTAATGTATGTCTCTTAAAGTAAAGCGATGTTTGTTTTTACTCGGTGGTAATATCTTACAAGGAAGATATAACGAAAAGTCGAGAAAATAGTTATCATGTAATTATGAAATGTAAGACTAAAGTATCACCGAATATTATTTATATGAAAAATGACATGTTTACAAAAGTTTAGAAAAACGATTACTGGAATGTAATCGTACCAAATTGACTAACTAGTTTTATTGTAGTAAAATCATTATATATTCTCGGTATTGTTAAAAGACTGATAACGAGATGGCATTGCAAAATTGTAAATGCTTATTAAAGAATTTTATGACATAAATAAATATGCATATATTTATTATGTTTTAACATTCTCTCGTTTCGGAAAATCATAAAAGGAATATGAGGAATATGACAAACTAAGGGGTAAAGATTGCTTAATATTACTTTCATATACTTGTGTACTATTCTTTCAAATGTGTGTTGCCTGCATATTGCATATTGCATTTCAAAAGCGTGTAATTGTGAAAGTTTTTATACTTGAAACATTGTTTTTTAAAGCCTTATAAACTACGGCGCAACGTAAACTTTTTCAATACAAATGTTAAAAAAAAGATATTTGTACGATACTTCAAGCAATTACTACATGGTAAAGTTGATAACCCTCAAAATAATTTATTATTTAAAAAAAGTTACATTATTACTGAAGGCAGTGGTCCGCGACATCGTCGGCACGGTATGTAAATCAAAAATTTTAGTTATTTCCAAAAAAACTGCTAAGTGTATTCCCAGATACATAAGTTGTCTTCCATTAAAACTCTTGCAAAAATCGGAGGCCATTCTAGAGATAAAACGGAACCAACACACAGACAGACAGGTAGACATTTTTTTAAAATGTTGTGTTCGATATACGTATTATATATGTTATTTGAATACATTATGAAAAAAAATTGGTTTATCAACTACAAAGTACTATATTTTATATATTTTTTAGTAAATTTTCTTATTAGATATACAATGTAATAACTGACGAGACTATTTGTTACTATTTGTTATAAGGTCTTTCTTGTATTAAGCTACATTCCCCTTAAATCGCAACACAGTACAGCTGTTATGTCACTGATTAAATTAATCTGCCCTACAAGTATTATTATTTATCAATTATATTATTACTAGTACAAACATTCCCAAAAACTTATAATAATACTCTAAAGTATTATAAAATACGGCAGTGGTTATTTAACCCGTATGAATATAAGGGTAAATGGAAACCAAGGGGTCAAACACAGACCAATGTGAAAGAAAGATCAAGGAAATGATATATAAAGGTAGAGTTGCGTTAAAAACGAAGCAAAAAAGAGCAGCGTTTAGATAAGACTAATATTTCAAACGGATAACCTTAGTTCGCTGAGAATTTTCGCTTTTATCGTGAACAAACATGAAATAATCCGTTAAAGCCTTTTCAATCATAAATAAAATTTAATAAATCAATAGAATTATTTTTTTAATGTCTAAAAGTGGATATTTACTTACGTATAAATGTGTATGTATAAATGCGGATCAATTAGAACAATTCCGAGTTCTAGTGCTTCATTTAGGTCTGGTTATTGTCAGTTTCCGCCTTGAATATATACATAATTAACTATTTTTTAATATTCATTTAATACTCATTTAATCAAGTTTTATACCCTTGTTTTTATTAAACATGCCGTTTCACCATTCGAATAGTTTTTAAAATATACCTTAACCAAATTCATATAAACGAATTGTAATAAATTTACTAAAATTTTTCTACAAGTTTAACCATTTCGATCGAGAGTAGAGCATAAAATATTGTTATATTAAATCAGAAAATCAAAAACAAATAACAAAAGCCCTCACGAAAAAAGAAAGTTTATTTTATTGGATGGGATTTACAGCCTATTGCTTGTTTCCTGGTACTTGCTGATAATATTATAACAGTTTCTTCTAATTCAAACAATATTTGGAACGGTGTGGACGTAAACAGTGCAAATTAATAGTTTAGTTTAAATTTGATTGCTCTAAGATAATGTTACGTAGTTAAATGTGAGCCTTATAAAAATCAAGTTCTTGTCGTATTCTTGTCCGAGATTTTAACTTTATTACTTTTTTGTTCTTTTAGCTTCGGTGGTAATTCTTCAATTCCTATTAGCGACTATTTAGTACATTTGAATTGTGAATTAACGACTATTTGGTAAATTTCTTTACACTATATTTTTAAATATAGTGTAAAGAAATTTACCCATTCGATTGATTGTAGATCTACTATATTACGGCATCTCCCAGTAAAATCAAAACACTTTATATAATTTTTTTTCTTTACACCAAACAATGTTCTCCTCCGTAGTGTAGTGGTATGGGCGTGTGCTTTAGTAAACGGAGATCACGGGTACGAATCCTGCGGGAGCTCAATGAATTTTCACTGTTGTTTCCTAGTTGGTTAGGGCAATTTGGACCGATAATCCGATTGTCTGAAAAGTAAGGTGATCCATGCGTCGGATGGGCATGTAGGAAGTCGGTCCACCCACCAACCCGCATTGGACCAGCGTGGTGGGATACGGTCTATAACCCCCTAATGGATAGGGGTATATTTATTTATAAACACTTTATGTACAATAACAGTACAATGGCGGACTTAATGCCAAAGGCATTCTCAACCAGTCAATCATTGGAAGGTGTAGAGAAAGTTGAGTAGGTGCTAAATAAAAAAGGGAGATTAATATTCTTGAATCAAGTTTCAAAATGTATTCTCAACAATATGTTATAATAAATAATACCATACAGTATACTACAATATACATCAAGCATATACAATCAATACACACATGATTTATATACATACATATATCTATACGCACATATACATACATATACTAAATATAAATAAATACAAATTCCAAATGATAAGTTTAGCTCTTATTGTTATAAAGACTAGATCAGATGTTCAGAATTTTACGCTTAAAGTCAAGCGATTTTTAGCCATCCTGATTTCCGAAGGCAACTCATTCCATAAGTGAACTGCTTGTATGTGGAATGACGAGTGGGTAAAGTCAGAACGATGAATAGGACATTGAAGCAAAAAAAAAAAAAAAAAAAATTTTTAAGCGAAGGTTTTTGTTGCTGACTTCACATAGATATTGAAATTTCGAGGGTAGGCATATTAGGGGATGCCTATGTCCAGCAGTGGACTATCACAGGCTGATGATGTGTGTGTGTGATGTAAATGTTTAATGTAAGACTAAAGTATCACCGAAAATTATTTTTATGAAAAACGAAATGTTCACAGAAGTTTAGAAAAACGATTACCTGAATATGACAAATTGGTAACTACCAAATTATCTAACTAGTTTTATTGTAGTAGAATCACTATCGAGAGTATTGTTAAAAGACAGATAACGAGATGGCATTGGACCAAAGTAATGTATGCCTATTAAATTATTTCATGACATAAATATATCTGCATATATTTATAATGTTTTAATATTAGCTCGCTTTAGAAAATCACAATAAGAACAAGGACAAATTAAGAAATAAAGATTGCTTACTATTCATCCATATACGTATGTGCCTAATTAGCTTAAAACCTTTTTCCCCGGTAAAACGTCTTTAATTTTTTTACTGTAAATCGAACCTCTAGTAGACAAAATGCACTTAAACATGGAAAGCAAAGAGTTTTGCGGTTCGCAATTTCGAAAGTTTTTGAGCAAATCTATCGATATTGGCAAGGATCCAACCGGTGACTGCAGTGCGAGTTTTACACTTTAGTACTTATATTCTTTTAAAGTAAAATCATTTCGTATCTATACTACGACATGATTATATTATTTAATAATAAGTTAGTTAAATAAAAAAATCAACCAACTAGATACAGAAATAAACGTATATCTTTTGCAATGTATTCTTCATTGTGTGCGATTGGACAGTTAAAGATACATATTTTGAAGATTGCTCTGTAACTGATTATGGTAAATTAAATAAAATGTTAAACTTTTAATTACATACAAAAACTTACATAATTAATTCACAAAAATAACAATAGAAAAAATAGAATATCAAAGTTAAATATTGCTTTATAAATCTTTATCTCTTTTTATTTTTAATAAACAAAAAATATCTTATAATTATTCATTAATCTATTATTGTTAACAACACTTTAATAAAACCATCCCAATAATAAAATTATATTAAGAAAAGACTAACATCTTTAGTATTTTTGCTGAATAAAATTTACTTCAATATACGCCTTACAAGTAACAATTGAATTTAATGCAACGGTCTTTACTACACTTGGAAGCTGGCCATCGGACTCTGAATAAGAAATCTCACAAAGGATCTAAACATGGCACAATAGAATATTGTCCGAAAACACATATAGAATGTGTTGACTATTGAATTTCAAAAACTTTATTGGGAAAGTTTTAATATTGAAACAATGGTTTTAAGCCCGTATGTATTGCAGTATTACGTAAATATTGCCATTTAATAAAGCACACTAACTTATACCCAGTTATATCAACGAATTAACTCTTTAACGATTTAATTTAAGCTTTCTTTTAGAAAGAGTCCCGTCACAATAAACAAACCAAAGCAATTGTATCTGTTATGTATCACAGTTTTTAAAATATTAAAAAAGGGTTATTTTGATGTTTCAAACAGAGTATCTGTTTGTAACATCAAAATAACCGTTTATTTACAAATTTAACCAATTTAATTAATCCGCATAGAAAATGGAAATATTTTGCTTTATCCACAAAGGAGTATGCTTTTACAACTATCAGTATGGTTACTAATTTGTTATTTACATTTTAGTTTTTATAGAAAGAACTGACTAGACAACTAGGACGTTATATTAACACAATACATTTAGGGCATTTACCGGTGGTAGGCCTTTTTACAAGGGACCGTCTGGGTGGGTACCACCACGGTGCCTATTTCAACCGCAAAGCAGTAGTGTGAAAAACACTACTGTGTTCCAGGTTTGAAGGGCACCGTAGCTAGCGTAATTACTGGGTAAACGAGACTTAACATCCTATGTCTCACGGTAGGCAGCGATTGGTGATACCTGTATGGCTAATGTCTATGGGCGACGGTGACCACTTTCCATCAGGTGGACCCGACTGCTCGTCTGCCTGCGTAAGAAAAAAAAGGGCAATACGTCCTATCCACGAGAAAAACAGCATAAGATGCTACAAATTCATTATTCACCCTAATATATGTGCTATTAAATCTAGCTTGTGAATTAATGACTTAAGCTACTTTCTCCATAAATCAATACAAAGTACAGATGTTATGCTGTTGATTAAATTAATCTATCTTTTTCTCCTTTTTTATTCTACTATCTTTTTTATAAATGCAATTTTTTACTAATAATACAAACATTCTCAAAAATATAACGTTTTGTATAATAATACTCGAAAGTTATACAAGACATGGCAGCGGTTTTTTAACGCGTAAGAATATGAGGGTAGATGGAGGCCGAAAGATCACGTAAATGATACATATAGGTTAGAATTTCAACCCTCAGCAGTTACGTGTTTAGAGAAGACCAATATTTTAAACGATAACTTTAGTTTCGATTAAAAATATCGAGGCATAAAATCTTTTTATATCGAAACGGAAAATTATAAACAAATAAGAAAATCCTTCCGACAAAAAGAAAGTTTATTTTATTGATGGGATTTACAGTCCCTCGCTTGTTCTCGGGTACTTGCTGATAATATTATTACTAATTCTTTGAATTCAAACAAAAGTTAGAGCGATGTGAACATATAATATATTGATATATTATAAATAAATAGTTTAGTTCATATTAAATTGTTTTAAGATAATTTTACGTAGTTTCATGTGAGCCCTATAAAAATCAAGTTCTTACCTTAATCCAAAATCTCGATAACTTCTAATGTTTGTATTCCTGATCAAGATTTTAACTTTACTACTATATTGTAACGGCTTTACAACTTCGGGTGGTAAAACTATGACCAATGAGATAATGCTTCAGTCCCTTAAGCGACTATTTAGTACATTTTAAAAATATATTGTAAAAAAATACTAAACCCATTCGATTGATCGTAGATCATCTATATTACGTCATCTCCCATTAAAATGAAAACATTTGAACAACTTTCTTATTCTTTAGCGCCGGAACTAAAATGTTAGGGAGCACTCATAACTTATAAGGGTAAGGAGTTTTCTGAGGAGAAAGTAAATAGAAGTAAATTAATCAAAAAATAGTACTTACTATTGTGATGTTAATAAATTTTCCTTGACTTATTCATCCACCCAATAAATGTAAGTCCACTGTTATCTGATCTGATGCGCTATAACCATGAAACAGAGAAAACACTTTGTCATTGAAGCTATAATCTGCTTCCTATTATCGTGTACATAGTAGCTTTTTTATTGTCATTGAAGTTGGACACATTATGCAGGAGGTGCAAACGTTCTGGTCTTCTTTACGATATTATTGCTGATGCATTTATGCATTTACCTGACCTTCTCAAAAACTACTATTTCTATACAACAACATATTGATTTGCAACGTGTTATAACGGTTTTAATAATGAGTCCAATCAAAACAATTCCTAGCTGCTTGCACTGACTGTATAAATATAAACATTGATTGCTGTATAGAATTAAAAGCGATATGGTATATTATTATATAACACGGTGCCTAGATAATTATATTAAGATCAGACACTTTGTTTCTAATTGATCATCAGCCATGGCTTAGTCCACAGCTGGACCATGAACCTCCTTGTAATAAACGTCTTCTTCGTCAGGGGTTATTGGATCCATATCCCACCACGCTGGTCCAATGCGGTTGGTTGGTTGACCGACTTTTACATGCCCTATCCAACGCATGGATCATCCATTTGACAGACAGTTGGGTGATCAGGGCAAATTGCCCTAACCAACTAGGAAACAACAATTAAAATTTGTTCAGTCCCCATGTTGAGAACCTACCTGACTTCCGGTTTTTAAAGCACACGCCCGTACCACTAGGCAGCAAATGGTATTATAATATTATTATTTTACACGGTGCCCTAGATAATAGATATATAATAAACCCAGATTTTGTTGCTGATTAGAATCTAGAAACTCGACGAAAATGTGGTAAACTTTAGATGCATTCTTCAATTGTTGGCTTAGCGCTTCCAAACATTCTATCACTTTTCTTTGTTATTGTAACTACATGAGTTTTATCATCCTGTTAAATCATGGTGAACTATAAAATATTTTTGACGTACCACAATTATTCTGCACTCTTTATTTCTTTTCTTAGGCGTTCATAATAAGAGGTATATATAATACGCTTTTAAATTGAAATGTTTTCGCCGATTTTCTTTTGCCGGTCCTTCTAAGGTCAGACGCGATATTTCTGAACCGGTGGTAGCGTTTTTGACAATCAATAAGTGAGTGTATCGCTTCTATGTTAAATAAAGATATTTGATTTTCAATATTCATGTATATCGTTACATCGTTAACATCGATCGTCGATCATAAGCACTACTCAAACAGATGCTGATAATGCGACACGATTGAAAGTCTAACCACTACAAATAGAACGCATACTCTCCTTAGGCATATTTGACGTGATCCATAACTTGTTAAATATCAAAATAATACGTATACAAAGATACGAGCATAACTAAAATGACGTTAGTCGTTATGTTTTGTTAGCTAGAGCCGTTAAAAAGTCGATAACAATACCTATTTAAGATTACTCGTTAATAATATACAGTGAAAAGTGCAGAATTCGTATTTATAAGTGTTTATGGTATTAAAAGATACAAAACAGTTGAACCGACTTAAACAGCTCTTTGAATATTTACATGTTATATGATCTTTAACTTTATATTATTTCTCCTCTAACCCGCATACTATAATGTTTTTCTAGTTATTCATTAACAGAAACTGAATAACTAAATTACATTATGGTATATAGTATCTTTTAAATGAAATAAATTCAAATTCAAAGATAAAAGGAAATATTTGCATTCACTTTAATTTATCAAAGTATATATAAAAAAGACATAAAAGACAGTTTCATGTTTTTTTTGCAAACACAAGTCGGTCAATGAGTTTTTTTATCAGTGTACTCAATCTATGTCTTTTTAAGTCAAGCGATGTTGGATTTTACGTGGTGGAAATAACTTATAATGAAAATATAAATAAAAGTCGATAAAACAAATATCGCGTAATTATTTTATGTCAAATTAAAATATCACCGAAAATTCTTTATAAGAAAAATAACAAGTTCACAGAAGTTTAAAAAAGCGATTACTGAAATATGACATAGTGATAACCACCAAAATAACTAACTAGTTTTATTGTAGTAAAATCATTATCGAGAGTATAGTTAAAAGACAGATAACAAGATAGCATTAGACCAAAATTTCATATGCTGTTTAAATTATTTCATGACATAGACATTTCTGCTTATGTTTGTTTTCTGAAGCATGCTAACGTTTTTAACATAAGCTTGCTTCAGAAAATCACAATAAAAACAAGGACAAATTAAGAAATAAATATTGCTTACTATCATTTTATGAACAAGTTTTTTATTTTTTTTTATATTATTAGATGAATAGGCAAACGAGCAAGGCGGGTCACCTGATGGTAAGTGATTCACCGCCGCCCATGGTCACCAGCGGCGCCAGTGCATTGCCTACCTTTCAGGTAAGAATATGCTCTTTCTTGAATAACCCAATGCTTGCAGTTGTTGGTGAAGACTGCTGGTAGGCAAGAATTCCAAAGAATTCCTGTGCGTGGCAGAAAGCTGGTTTTAAAACGCATTGTGGAAGAACGCCAACTTTCCAGATGTGCGGATGATAGTTCCGGCGATACGATCGGTTGCGAAAATCATGCGCTTCTATTGTTGAAAACTCCTCGGAACACCCCTCATTGTAAATTTTGTAAAGTACGAATTAGGGAAGATAGATTCCTACGCAGTGCCAAAGGATCAAGCCGATCGGCAAGTCCTGGATCGTCGACAATCCGAGATGCCCTTCGCTGGATTCGGTCAAATGGAGATAGCTGATAGCCCGTGAGTGTGTGTGTGCCTAATTAGCTTTAAACAGTTTTTTTCTATAGAAAAACGTCTATCTTTAATTTTTTTAAATCAAACCGCGAAAAAGAGTTTTGCGGTTCGCAATTTTGAAAATGTTTGAGCAAATCTATCGATATTGGCAAGGATCCAACTGGTGACTGCACTGCGAATTTTATACTTTAGTACATACACTCTTTTAAAATAAATTAATTACATATCTATACTATGACATGTAGACTCAGTTAGATAAAATACCCAACCATATAGGTACATAAATAAATGTAAATCTTTGGCAATGTAATCTACATTGTGTGCGATTGGGCAGTTGAAAATACATATTTTTTTTGAGTACTCTGTAACTTATCATTGTAAATTAAATTGAAGGGTAAATCTTCAATTAAATATATACACAAACCTAACATAAATAATTCATATTTTCAAGAACAAAAAATACAGTATCAAGTTAAATATTGTTGCCATTTTAATAACCATTATTAATTTCAATGAACATATCTTATGCTTTTTATTTTTATAAAACAAAAAATATATTATAATTGTTCTTTAATCTGTTATTGTTAACAACTATTATTATACACTATTACAACTGCCTCCGAAGCCTAGTGGTAAGGCAGTGCTTTAGACACCGGAGATCGTGGTTTCGAATCCTGCGGGGACTAAATAAATTTTCATTGTTGTTTCCTAGTTGGTTGGTTGTCTGAAAAGTAAGATGCTTCATGCGTCGGATGGGCATATAAAATTTCGGTCTTGCGCCTTACTCTCTCCGGTCGTGTCGGTTATCCGTCCCATCGGGCTTTGAGAGTATAAAGTAACATCAAAATTTACTGTTTTATTTTTAATATTTCAACCAATTTTATTAATGTGTACAGAAAATGGAAAAAATTGGCTATATTTTTTAAATATCAATTTTTTAATAATAATACAAACATTCTCAAAAATGTATCTTTTTATACAATAATACTCGAAAGTTATACAAGACATGGCAGTGGTTACTTAACCCGTAAGAATATAAGGGTAAATGGAGCCCGAAGATCACGTAAATGGTACATAAAGGTTGGAATTTCAACCCTCAGCAGTAACGTTAGCAACGAAGCAAAAAAGAGCAGTGTTTAGGCAAGTCCAATATTTAAAACGATAACTTTAGTTGGCTGGAATTTTTTTTTAATTCATTCAATATTTTAAAATCCTTTTGAATTGTGAATTTTTAATCAATATTAACTTAAATATAAATGTGTGCTTTTAATCAATTAAAACATTTCCGAGGTCTAGTATTTAATTTAAGTCTTGTGGTTGTCAGTTTCTGCCTTCAATATATAAGTCTCCTATATATTATTATTGTTTTTAATCAAAAAAGGGCTATGTTGTACAATTGAAATAGTTTACAAAAATATACCGTATACAAATTCTTGCCAACGAATTGTAATAAATTTACGATATTTTGTACAAATAAAGCCGTTTCGATTGAGTTTCGAGAGAGAATATCGGCATAAAATCTTTTTATATTGAAACTGATAATCATAAACAAATAAGAAAAGTCCTCTCGACAAAGGACGTTTATTTCATTGGATGGGATTTACAGTCCCTCGCTGGTTCCCTGGTATTTGCTGATAATATTATTACTGATTTTCGTATTGAAACAAAAGTTAAAACGATATGAACATAACTATATTATACGTTAATAGTTTATTTACGTATAATATAGTTATGTGATATTTATAATTTTAAAAATAATTAATTAATTAATTTTAATAAATTTAATAAATTTAATTGTAGTAGTATTTATAATTTTACGTAGTTTCACGTGAGCCCTATAAAAATCAAGTTTTTACCTTAATCTAAAGTCCCTACTATCCCGACCTAGATTTTAACTTTATTACTACATTGTAACGGTTATACAGCTTCGGGTGATAAATCTATGACAAATTAGAGAATGCTTCAGTCCCTTAAGCGACTGTTTAGTATGTATTAAAAGTATACTGTAAAGAAATACTAAACCTATTCGATTGATTGTAGATCTTCTACATTACGTCATCTGCCAGTACCACCTGATGGAAAGTGGTCACCAAGCCCACAGACTGGCAATTCCAGTGGTATCGCCAACGCGCTGCCTACCTTGTGACATAGGGTGTAAAGTCTCGTTTACGCAGTAAATACGCTGGCTACGGTACCAGTAATCGTTTTTCTAAACATCTGGAATCATGATGTTCTTCATATAAATCATAGTCCGTAATACTATAGTCTTACATAAAATAATTACATGATATTTGTTTTGTCGATTTTTCTTTATATCTTCATTATAAGTTATTACCTCCGAGTAAAACCAAACATCGCTTTACTTATAAAGACATTGAATACACTGAAAACACTTTGAGAGACTTATAAGTCTACAAAAAAGACACGAAACTGTCTTCTTCGGCTTTACGAAGGCTGTTCATATTTTAAAAACGTTGGAATATTGAAGTTTATGGAGAAATATTTGGTTTCATGTTGTATTTTATTTCATTTAAAAATATACTATATAGTATTTTGCGGTTCAGTCATTTGGTTTCTGTCAAAGAATAACTAGTTAAGCCCGACTTAATAATATCATTATGATGCGCGCGTTAGAGGAAAAATAATATAGACTTACATATAACATGTAAATATTGAAAGACCGATGTCATGTCGGTTCAGCTGTTTAATTTCCATGTAATACAATAAACACTTGTATATGAGAGTTATGCACTTTTATTTGTATTTCATGAACAAGTAATCTTAAATGGGTAATGCTATTTACTAATAGAGGCAGTAGCTCACTACACAACTGACTAATGACATTTTAGTAAGTTCGTATCTTTGTATACCTATTATTTCGATATTAAATTGGGCTCCTACCAATAAATTCGGCTTTCAGGCCAAACAC
Source organism: Lamproptera curius (assembly GCA_029286875.1). Taxonomy (NCBI): domain Eukaryota; kingdom Metazoa; phylum Arthropoda; class Insecta; order Lepidoptera; family Papilionidae; genus Lamproptera; species Lamproptera curius. The sequence continues at coordinate 1,116,364 of JAGSMT010000133.1, read as the reverse complement.
TCTTCACAAACCAAACTCACCGCATCACGGAGAAAATTAAGGTCAGCTCAATACGAGGCCATCACACGGGGCCTTTTCCTCGACGTGGCGAAGGCGTTCGATAAAGTATGGCACGAAGGGCTTATATACAAGTTAAATAAGCTCAGCAGGTCCGACCGTCTCGCACATCATACGAGACTTCCTCAGAATTGAACGTTTCTATACCGCGTAAGGGCACTAAATCACTACCTCGACCGGTCCGTGCGCTAAAGGCTCCTTTGGGCCCAGTCCCGTTCATTTTATACACTAATGATATCCCACAGAACCGTCTTGTAGACACCGCTTTATTCCAGATGATACCTGCATATATTCACAATAGATGTCCTGTCCTTGAGTCAAGGCTCAATCTGCGACCAATATTCTAGAATGGTTCCGAAAATGGAAAATAAAATTAATCCTTCCAAAAGCGCGGCCAATCTGTTCCGCGACGAAGACCGTGCCTTCCTTCCAATATTCGACTCCTAGATTTTGCCCTATCCGGTCAAATACCTGGGGTAATCGATAAATCCTAACATTCAGCCCGCCTCCCGCCTCCGCCGCCCGGAGAAATCGAACTGGTTGCGAAAAAAAGATCTTGGCCTTCAATAGATAACAAATTGACGTTTAATAGTCATCTTAAAACGTCTTTGTAGGTCAGGGTATATCAAACAACTGGCTGACCGCCAAGATCCACTGGGCCTGAATCCGGAGGTCACCATGACGATATTACAGCAGTTATGGCCGGTTGTCTTAGCGCAGCAAGCGCCTGGGCCTCATCGACCGGGAGGTTCGGGCGCGGCGGCAACAAACGCGATTCAACGCGGCTTCGTGCGGAAGATTATTAGGGCGTACAGGACGGTCTCGCAACTCGGCCCTTTTGCTCGCTGGGATTCTTCCCTGGATCTTGGATCCGGAAGCGGCCACTCTTACGAGATAAAGGGGCCGTTCTCAGCAGTGATGAACGGGGCAGAGTCCAACGCCCTATACCACTCCACATCCGGCTGATTGGTAGGGCCGGGTTCGTCTGTCTGGACGACGGTGCAAATTTCCAACTATCAATTTTTTCAAATTTGATTTCCCAAAAATCTTTACAGATGGGAGCAAAATAGAAAATAAAGTTGAGCACTATCCATTTGGGATGGTGCTGCAAATTATAAACAAAAAATTAAATTTGGGAGATTTCTACCGTTTCAGGCGGAGCTTCGGCTCTCCAGGGCCATAGGGTGGCACTCGAGTACTCCGCACGGGCTCAAGATTTATGCGACTCAAGGTCCGCCCTTGAAACGCTCGAGAAAGTGACTCTCACACCGATGCAGTGGGCAAGGAGGATTCGCCAAATTGAAAATCAGGGCGGCTCCCTGACCTCTACTGGGTTAAAGCTCATGCGGGTGTGGAGGGGTATGAAAGGTGGACCTCTTGGAAAGAGGCCGCCACGCGGATTGGAGACGACCGGACTACGACAGATGCCGGTTTCATTCGTCAGAGGATTCTTCGGCAAGAGTCCATTGACGAATGGAACCGCGCTCAACAGAGCCAACAGCCTCGACCGCAAGCTCTTCTTCCCGAATGCGATCGGCGCACCCGCATCATTAGGAGGTTGGAACTTCGTCCACAGCTGGTACAGGCTCTAACAGTGCACGGGCTTTTGGGAGTATCTGCATCGCTAAATGTCGGGATAACCCGGCATGCAGTGCGATGGGGAGGCTCGAGGTTTCACCCTCCTCACCGAGTGCCCGATGTTCCGGGCGGGAGAGACGAACTGGCACTGGAGATGGGGCGAAGTTACAATGGAGGCTTACCTACCTTTGAGGCACAGCACAGCCTTCACCAAATTTAGTAACAGAATTGTAAGTAGTATCAACTAAGAAATAGCACATAAGGTAATATTGTCATATATATAAGTATATATAAATTAATATTAGTAATTTAAATAACAGTAGGTAAATGTGAGAAATAAGAAAAGTAATTGTAAGTAATGTAAGAAAACGTATAAAAATAGAAAATAGTGTAAGAAAGTAAAGTAAGACATGAAAGATAAAAATGAAGAGATGTGAACTAGAAAGTAAGAATTAGTAATAAAAAGAAAATATTTAAGCTGTCCTGGACTAAGTTAAGCTGAAAATTGAAAACTTAAAAAGGAAAAGAAATGACAAAGAACTGTAAGAACTGAATATAATTAGAATAATTAGTAATAAAGAAAAGTACAAAAGAACACTGTAGCACAACTAAAAGAGCCAAACAGACAAAAACACGTACCAACAACAAAAGAGCTAACCAGGTCCCTGATCCACCACGTCGGAAAATAGAAAGAAAAACAAAAAAAAAGAACATTTCAGCCCGCACATTACGTGGGTCAAAAACAGGCCTACGTCCTAGGTCGACTCTTCCATTAATCAATCCAAAAATCAAGTTATCTCCCAATAGGTGTTGCTGTACAGGAACATCTCGTCCTATTTTAACATATCAGTCCCGTCTTTGCACATGCAAAACGAACACATATTAAAAGCTTCAAGTCCTGCAAAACAGATTCTGCCAGGACCACTGTACTTTACTGCGCAACATTGAACTGCAATGGATCAATTCCAACCTTCAAGTACTTAAAACAAGCATCTATTCGATTTTGACCGGCTTCGCAACTTCCAAACGAACTAGTTTGGAGCGCCGCCGCTTACGAATCGCAACTCACTAGCTAAAACACATCCACCGAAGAGCGCGGGCGTTACGAATCCGGACGATGAGGTCGATCGTGCAAGCACGTTTAACCACCGGGCGCCTCGGTAAGTGTTGCTAACGGGAGGTATGGACCTGACCAGGCGGCTGATCGAGCTGAAGCTCGGCCATGTTGAGCTCCCTCAAATCAAGCCCGCTCACGGATAAGAAGGCAGCCCAGGCCGAGGACCTCGAAGGACCTCGGCTCGAGCTAACTTCCAGAAGGAACTAAGCCACAGAATAGACGTAAAGTTTGTGCACACTTAAAGGTGCACAGCCCCTCGAACCCGCCGGGTTGTAGCGGTTAACTGCACCAACGTGAGTCATCCGTAAAAAAAATTATTTCGATGTTTAACGAATGATGTATCGCGTTTAATTTTGTTTCTAAAATATTTATCATCACTACATAGTATAAAACAATGTCGCTTTCTCTGTCCTATATCCCTTTAAGCATGCATAGGGAATGCATGCCTAAATCTTTCAAACTACGCAACGGATTACGATGCGGTTTATTTTAATAGATAAACCGCTTACACACACATACACATAAACCTTCCACTCCAATAACTCTGACTGGAGACGATGGTTTATGATTTTTCTTTTTTTTATGGCATACGCAGGCAGACGAGCAGTCCGGCTACGTGATGGGAAGTGGTCACCGACGCCCAAAGACATTGCAATATCAGTGGTATCGCCAACGCCTGCCCTAAGACCGGGCGTTAAGTCTTGTTTACCCAGGGTAAATACGCTGGCTGCCCTTCAAACCGGAACACAGCAGTGTTTTCACACTACTGCTTCGCGGCTGAAAGAGGCACCACGGTGGTACACACCCAGACGGTCTCCTGTAAAAAAGGGACCTACCACCGGTTTAATACCAAAATAATAAGTATACAACGATACGAACATAACTAAAAATGACATTAAAATAGCAATACTTATTTAGGATTACTTGTTAATGAAATACAGTTCAAAAGTGCATAACTTTTAAATATAAGTGTTTATGGTATTAAACAGATACTAAACAGTTGAACCGACTTAAACGGCTCTTTGAATATTTACATTTTATATGGTCTTTAAGTCTAAATCATTTGTCCTCTAACCCGCATATCATTATGTATAACTCAACTAGTTTCATTAAAGTAAACCAAATAACTATACTGCAAAATAGTATATTGAATAGCTTTAAATGAAATAAATTACAACACGAAAAGAAATATTTCCCCAGAAAACTTCAATATTTCAAGGTTTTTAATATATGACCTTAATGACGTAATAGACAGTTTCTTGTCTTTTTTGCAAACACGTAAGTCTCCCAAAGAGTTTTTTTTTCAGTGTACTTAATGTATGTAATAAGTCGAGCAATATTTGTTTTACTCGATGGCTGAAATAACTAATAATAAATATATAAAGAAAAGTTTGTCAGATGGAGCAAAGGTCGCACAGTCCTTAACAGATTTGCATCTAAAATAGCTTGCTACTCGGTTTGCAATAATTTTATGTACGACATCAATTCATAGTTTGTATAGAGTAAGGTCTGCACTGTCCAGAAAGCTTGGCAATTATAAACTTATAAGGCACATTATATTTTAAAGCCAATTTCAAAGCGCTAAGATAATTTCTTGTTTGGAGTGGAAAAGTTTCTATTTCAAAGTTGTTTTTCCATCTTTACTTTGATAACAATGCAAGATTTCACATTGGATCGGAGCTTTGTTGTTATAAAGTGTCTATTACATAGCCTGTATTATTGGCAGCCGGGGTGGCAACTCTTACATAATATAAAAGTGTAATTACACTTCAGTCTACTGAGTTGATGACATAATATTAATTCTTAATCCGAAACAGATTTAGTTTCTTTCGCACATCAATGTCTAACCATTATTTTTAACTTTATTAATTATTTATTAAATATAACTTTATTACTTATTTGTATAGGCTTTACAGCTACGGGTGCTAAATCTATGACTAACGATATAATGCTTCAGTCCCGTTAGCGGCTAGTTAGTATTTTATGTAAAGTGAAAAAAAATACTAAGCTCATTTGATTGATACTTGTAAATCTTCTATATGTTACGTCAAAATCACAATACATAAATAACATTATTTTTCTTTAGCGGCGGAGAAAAATATTAAGGAGTACGTGTAAGGAGTTTTGTTTTTAAGAATTATATGGTACATATCAAATTATAAAACGATATTATCACAAAAAATAATTTCATCATCGTCATCATCATCAGCCTGTGTTAGTCCACTGCTGGACGTAGACCTCCCCTGATGAACCGCTGCTTCTTTTTGGGGTTTTTGGACCGTATCCCACCATGCTGGTCCAAAGCGGCGATATGCCGATCCAACGCATGGATCATCTTACTTTTCAGACAATTGCGTGAACGCCAAAATTATCCCAACCAACCAAAAAACAACGATAACATAATGTTGTTTCCCTGTGGGATTCGAACCCACGGAGTAGACGCTAGACCACGGAGGCGGTAAATTAAATTATACGCTGAAATGTAGAACTTAAAATTATTTGTCAGAAAATCATATCTCCCGTTTCAGCATCTTAAAAGTATATTATTGAATTTGAGTATAGTGGCGCTACATTTGTTTATTTCAGATATATAAACAGAATAGGAATAACTGCGTATAAATAAAATTTTTTCAAACGATATCATCACAATAGTTAAGTTATGCGGTGAAATGTCAACTGATCTTTGAATAATTTGTCAAATTACATCTAGTTTAGCAAGAAATCTTAAAGCTGTATTATTAAGTTTTAGTGAGAGGCAGTAGGCGATTTCATTAATTTCAGATGTAATACACAACGAGAGCTAAATATGTCATGCAAGGGCAAGGGTCAGAAATATTAATATGTGGCTATACGAGATTATCACTATTCTTAGGTTATTGAGGGATACAAGACTTTTGACCATTTTTTGCTCCTTGCGCATTAATTATTATTCATTATCAAAGCAAATGTAAATGCAAAGATGCAAACATAGCAAAAATTATATTAGTTAGTACATTTAGCAAACTAGAGCGTTTATTAGTAAATAGCAATACATTTATACTTTGTATAACGAGTAAATTTATATATAAATTTACTTGTCAAATTTATTATAATTTACAAGATGAAAATATTACTTCGGCAAGACGTAAAATACAGTTTCGTGTCTTTTTTAGCAAACACATAAGTCTCTCAAAAAGTTTTTTTTAGTGTTGTCAATCTATGTCTTAATAAGTCGAGCTTTGATGCTTCGATGTTTGAGTTTACTTGGTGAAAATAACTTATAATGAAGATATAAAGGAAAGTCGAGAAAATAAATTAAATATTAAATAATAATTTAAAATAGTTAAGTACCATTAACTAACTAGTTTTATTGTAGTAAAAAAATAACGAGGGTTTTGTTAAAAGACAGATAACGAGATACTATTGGACAAAAATTTCATATGCTAATTAAATTATTTCATGATCTGTTATTTATTTCCATGAAGATCTGCATATATTACGTTTTAGCATTAGCTAACTTCAGAAAATTACAATAAGAACAAGGCCAAATTAAGAAATAAAGATTGCTTACTATTCTTTCATATACGTGTGTGCCTAATTAGCTTAAAACTTTTTTCTCCGGAAAAACGTCTAACTTTAATTTTTTACTGTAAACCGAACCTCTGGTAGAGAAATGCACTTAAACATGGAAAGCAAAGAGTTTTGCGGTTCGCAATGTCGAAAGTTTTTAAACAAATCTATCGATATTGGCAAGGATCCAACCGGTGACTGCAGTGTGAGTTTAACACTTTAGTACATACACTCTTTTAAAACAAAATCATTTCGTATCTATACTACGATTATGACTATAACTATATGACTATAACTGCCTCCTAGCCTAGTGGTATTAGCGTTTGCTTTAAAAACCGGAGGTCTGGGTTCCGAATCCTGCGGGACTCAACAAATTTCGTTGTTGTTTCCTAGTTGGTTAGGACATTTGGGCGATCACCCAATTGTCTGAAAAGTAAGATGATCCATGCGTCGGATGGGCATGTAAAAAGCGGTCCACCACCAACCCGCATTGGACCAGCGTGGTGGGATACGGTCCAAAACTAATGGATAGTGATTAGGAGGGCCTATGTCCAGCAGTGGACTATCAAGGCTGATGCTGATGCTGATGATGATGACTACGATATGATTATATTATTTTTATTTTTACTTAGTTAAATAAAAAAATCAACCACACAGAGAGATAGATAAATGTAAATCTTTTGCAATGTGATCTATGTGTGATTGTGTGATTGGATAGTTGAATATACATATTATTTAGATTGCTCCGTAACTTATCATTTTAAATCAAATGAAAGGGTACACTTTTAATTAATAACATGTAAATAACTAACAGAAACAATTAACATAATAAGAACCATAGATATTGTTGCCGTTATAATATTCAATATAAATTGCAATGTTTTTTAAACCATTATCCTTTTTTATTTTTATAAAACAAAAAATATGTTAGAATTGTTCTCTATTCTATTATTGTTAACAACCCATCAATAAACCCATTCAATTAATTAATTTTAACATAAAAGATTTAAGTTTTCTTTCAGGGCGCTTAAGTATTTTTGCTGAATAAAATTTACTTCAATATACGCCTTACAAGTAACAATTGAATTTAATACAACGGTCTCTACACTTGGAAGCTGGCCATCGGACTCTGAATAAGAAATTTCACAAAGGGGCTAAACATGGTACAATAGAATATTGTCCGAAAACACTGATAGAATGTTGACTATTGAATTTCAAAAATGTTATTGGAAAGTTTTAATAATTGAAACAATGTTTTTAAGGCACAATTTATTGTGTACTTACGTAAATATTGTCATTACAGGTGTAACAAAAGACATTAACAATATTCATAGCAATTACTAAAAGGTAAAATTGATGACCGTCAAAACGGCACTTGTCCGCGACTTAATTTACACCGTATGTAAATTAAAAAAAACTTAGTTTATTCCTAGTGACATCAGCTGTCTTCCATTGAATGTCCTGTAAAAATCGAAATCCATTCCATGAATAAGATCATATCTATCGGTGTTTTATCACAATGTAATCTTTTAAAAATACTTATTTTAAAGTTACCGTAAGCAGGAAAGGTCTGTACACGGCACTAGAGAGCATAGGATGTCCACCAAAGCTGCTAGGTCTCATTGAATCGTTCCACGAAGAAAGAAAGGCTCTGTTGTTTTCAATGGCGATCTTTCTGACCTTTCGCAGTACGCCAGGGCGTCCGACAGGAATGTGTCTTAGCACCTACCCTTTTGGTATCTTCTTCTCGCTTCTCCCTAGAGTTGCTTTTGGCGAGTGCCGTCAGGGTATCCATCTCTACAGGGACTGATGGGAGATTTTTAACACTGCCCTTCTCAAGTCTAAACGGTATCGCGAGGACTTGCACGTCGACGGTCTCGTTGCCGACGCGCCGTTCGCTGCCTCTCCACGAGCTCCAGCAGATGATGGACAAGTTCTCTTACGCATGCACTCTATTCTCCATGAACATAAACGCCAAGAAGACAGTCGTACCGGTTCAGGGTTCTGTCCACCACCAGCGATTCTACTGGATGGAAGCCCCTGGAAATAGTCGAGCAATTTTGCTACCTTGGGTCGACCGTACGAACAATCTCTCACTTGATGCAGAGATCAATGTTCGTATTTGCAAAGCGGCGCCATGTTCGGAAGCTCCGTACAAGAGTTTGGACCAACAAACTCGACCACAAAGACCAAAATAACAGTGTTCCAAACATGCATTTTGAGCATACTTCTGCGGGCGGAAACCTGGACATCGTGGCAAAGCAAGAACGCCGACTAAACACCTTCTCATCGCTGTCTGCGTAACATTCTATGCTTCACGTGGACGGAAGACGACGAACAAAAGGTGTTGGAAATCGCGCTCCAGCCTCACCGCACTCCGCAAAACGGTTAAGATAAAGCGGGGCATGTACCTCTCGTTTGCTGCGCTTTTTTGCTTGGCACTATAGCAAATGCGAAGAGAAACGTTGGAGACCGTTGCTACGATTTAAAGACTGTTCAAGCGAGACAAGTCCAATTTAACATTAACAACAAACGCTGGAGGAGCTCGCAGAGGATGGATTGGATGGCGTAAGGTTGAAGGGGTCCGGGCTCACCACGATACAGCCTGGTTCAAAGCGGATAGGAGACATAAGAGACCGCGCACCACCACCCTGCCTAATTCACAATTCTCCAGCCGCTGGTGCAAAGACAATGTCGCTCTCGTATTGGCTTATATAGCCACGAAAAGAGGTGTTCCTCTTATCAGATATATGCTTAAATCGTCTATAAAGACGCAAAGGCCTTTGATTTTAAAGTTAAAAATACACGCTCCAATTTTATTTATTTGAAAAAAATATAAAAAAAATATAATTTAAAAAAAAATCTTTTTCAACTAGTTTTTTCAATTACTTCACAAATTTAAGACAGTTTCCAGTAAATTTACTAATAAGTTATTGACAGTGAAATAACTGACGAGACGAATATGACGTTCCATTTATACTAATTGTATTTAAGAGCAAATCGCTCTGCCCATAAGACATGCAGCTAAAGATACTGCAGAACCATTTTCCGTACTGGGACGTGTGCTATTAAGTCTTGCTTGAACAGTAATGAATTTAGCTACTTTCCCCTTAAATTGCAACACAGTATGTTGTGTCAACGATTAAATTAATCTGCCCTACAGCCATTATTATTAAGCAATTAAATAAAATACTCTAAAGTAATATAAAATACGGCAGTGGTTATTTAACCCGTAAGAATATTAGAGTGTAAGTATGTAGAATGAATACCAAGGGGTGAAACATAGACTAAAGTGAAAGAAAGATCAAGGAAATGATACATGGAGGTAGAGTTGCGTTAACAACGAAACAAAAAAAAGAAGCGTTTAGATAAGACTAATATTTCAAACGGATAAGCGTAGTTCGCTGCAAATTTCCGCTTTTAATTCATTTTAAAAGTCAATAGTCCGTCCGAAATAATTCGTTAGTCTTTTGAATTGTGAATAAAATTTAATAAACCAATAGTAATATTTTTTTTAATGTCTAAGAGGGAATGTTTACTTATATATAAATGCGGACCATTTAGAACAATTCCGACATCTAGTATTTTATTTAGGTCTCGTTATCATCAGTTTCTGCCTTAAATTTATAAATATTTAACTATTTCTACTATTAATTGTTAAATACCCTTGTTTTTAATGAAACATAGCGTTTCATCGTTCAAATAGTTTTCAAAAATATACCTTGTCCAAATTCATATGAACGAATTGTAATAAATTTACGATATTTTTTCTACAAGTTCAATCGTTTCGATCGTGAGTAATGAAACATAAAATCTTCTTATATTGAAACGGAAAATCAAACACAAATAACAAAAGTCCTAACGACAAAAGGGAGTTTATTTCATTAGATGGGATTTACAGCCCTTTGCTTGTTGGTCCCTGGTACTTGTTGGTAATATTATAACAGTTTATTTTACTCAAACAATATATCGAACGATGTAGACATAAATATATTAAACATTGCAAATCAAATAGTTTAGTTTACATTAAATTTCTCTAAGATAACGTTACGTCGTTAATTGCGAAACGTATAAAAATCAAGTTCTTACCTTAACCCAGAATATCGATAACATCTAATGATTGTCGTATTCTTGTCCCAGATTTTAACTTTATTACTTTTTTGTAAAAAAATTTTCATCCGTATCTGTTTACGAATACGGATGAAAAATCTATGACAAAAGAATGATTCAGTCCCTTTGAATATTTGGTTATTATTAAAGGCAAAATAATCATATTCGATTGTAATTGTGAATCTTCTATGTTACGGCATCTCCCATTAAATCACAACACATAAATGTCTTTCTTTTTCTTTAGCGGCGTAGTTAAATAATAAGAAGAACGCACAAGTGCAAGTAGTTATATCGCTCAACCGCATTCCGTTCGTTATTCGTTGCGACATCTCTAGCAGTTCACACGCTAGTAAATTTCGCATGAATGAGAGCCATATGATACGTTAATGCCATTGTTTTATATCGAGACTTTTTACTAACATTAAAATAGCCATCATTCTGTTCTAACCACGCTCGAGACAAGATTAAAATTAAGTTAAAACATTTTTAATTGTTTTTAAAAAGTCTTTCGAGGTCCGTCGAAATTAAGTGGCGCAGCCGTAGGATATCCTTTGTATAGCTCGTCGCTATACTAACGTCCATCGGATCCCAAAAGTTCGTGTATTAGTATAGTAATCGAGTTAGGATATCCCGAACCAAATAAATACTTCCGCGACGCGCGCATCGGTGCAGCATCCATCGAGGAGGACGCGCAAGACCTCCAAACGTCACGACGTGGGCAGAATCACGAAGGACATGAGGTTGAGCAGACTGTGAGTAAAACTTTTCACTTCCTGTTTCCTATATCCTTGTTCTTCTATTAATCGAACTCATATCTCGATTTAATTTTAAGATACGTTATCTGATTTTGTTAGCTCAAAAATAGGCAAATTCTTCCGTATTATTCTTATTCCAATTAATTAATTCTAATTGCTTTATTTAAATAATATCAAAATGTCGGTTACAATAATACCAAAAAGACATTTTAGATTTAATTCCTAGATATGACGGGGACGAAAAATTATTAAACTTATTCATATCTAAATGCGAATACGTGTTAAGTACAATAGGAGGTAACGATAATATCCAACAAAATCTGTCAATTTCACGCATTAAGTAGCAAACTTATAGGTAAAAGCAGCTTCTTTATTAAGTGCAATCCGGACATTAAAACGTGGGAAGGTTTAAAAATATTTTGACGCAACATTTTGGCGACCCCCGCTCTGAAAGAGTGTATAGCAATCGAACTGAATCCCTTAAAATCGGTAATGGAGAATCCATATCCTCAATTTTGCAGTAAATTCAAAATATAAAGCTCATTATTTGCTAAAGTTCAAAGATTAAGAATGAAGGAATTAAGGCCGCGAAATTAATAATTTATAATAAACAGCGTTGAACGTGTTTTATACAACCTTCCTGAGGACTTAATTAGAATCGTAAGACTCAAAGGCACCTCTACTTTAGAGGACGCGTTGGCTATAGTAACCGAAGAACAATTCTTGACCCAGTACAATGCAAGAAATAATGGTCTAAATCTATCCAATCTTCTCCACTTGCAACAAAATGTTGTGAAACCAATTTCCTTTAATTCGCCGCTAAACCAATTTAAGTTTGATTCCATCAAACCCAAGTGGACAAAAGTTATTGCAACTCCGAATGTGCAACAAAGGTTACCGTTTTGGAGGACCACCGAATATGGCTTTGCCCAACCAACCAACTAAACCGAACGCCGTTTTCAAAGTGGTGGGTTTAGATTTGTATACCCAACAACAGAGACACCCAGGATTTGGCATCACCACCCAACAACCTAACCAAAACAAGTTTGGTTTCCCATCAAACCCCAATTTAAATACCATTCAGCCCTAACCAATAAGGCATGGTTTCCAACCACAGAATAACCAATTTAAATTCGGCATTCCACACCAACAAACAAGGTTTGCTGATACAGATGTATCAATGGCACGCACCTATAAGACAAAATATGTTGACGAATGACGTATTTTAAATGAAGAACCATCGGCGTCATACGAAGAGAACCCCAAATTAATAATTACGTATTATCAAGATTACAAGCCTGTTCCTGAAAATTACCATTAGAACATCAGAGGAACCAGATAACCGAAATGGATAATCCAATGCGAAAATTTTCAAAATGCAACCTTCGACAGGACGGTGAATAATTCACCTCAATTATTCTGACAGTATTTTAAAACTACCGCACATCATAATTCCGGAAATAAATTCAAAATTCCTTATTGACACGCGGTAGTCGATCGTTTATAAGCCCTGACCAAAGCGAAGAATATTTCCAAAAGGTCAAATATCCGGAACCATTTACGGTAGTAGTACGCATGCAGAGCATTCATGATGAAGTTATACTTATACCGCTTTTAAAAACATTTAAATGCAAACTACCATAAATTCTACATTTATGAAGAATGGCCGATACGACGGGCTTATCGGCTCGGACCTCTTAAAAAATTAGCTGCTAATGTAGACTGAACCACCAGATATTGCGAACGCCTAACACGAAATTCCAATTATTTACAACCCGCAACATGAAGTTAATTTAGAACCCCGATCGAGACACGCGTCAAAATCCCGACGAATCTTCAGAAAGGCGATGCGTCAATTTACAGGTTCAGTAGGACATACGCATCCGTGCGCTTTGGTTCGTCGAAAACTTCTTTGCTGAAACTATTATCAAAATGTTTCAAAATGAAAGCGACTATCAAGTTCCGTAGAACCTTTAATTCCTCCTTTTGAAAATTCTACTTGCACAATAAATACAACAATGTCGGAATATGAATCGATGAAATTCTCAAAGAAATTTACACAAACTCCGCCTAGATCATACTAACGACGAAGAACCAAGGCAATTACCAAACTATGTTGAATATCTGTATATTTTACAGTGAAAAGATTCCTCTTCATTCACAAACCAAGTTCAACAACAACAAAAGAACTGTAAATGAAGATCCGATATACATTAGACCATAGACATCCCCTTACAGAATGAGAAATACAAAGACAAGTAAACGACATGCTTGAGAACGATGTTATTCAAATTTCACTACCCTGGAGTGCACCTGTACACTTGTACCCAAAAAGGTAGATGCGTCTGGACAGCAGAAATTTAGAATGGTAATAGACTATCGGCCTTTAATGACATAACAATAGACGACAAGTATCCCGCCTAATGTAACGGATCTCTTTGATAAACTAGGTAAATCAACATATTTTGCCCTTAGATCAACAGCGGATATCACCAAATTGAAGTGAATGAAAAGATCGACCAAAGACCTTTACTACTCAGTCAGGACACTACAATTCAACTGCCGTTGGTTTGCGACAGCACCAGCTACGTTCAACGCGCTATGGATCGTCCTTCGTGGTCCTGGGGTCTACATTGTCTCGTTTATCTGGATGACATAATTGTCTATTCATCAAGCCACAGGAGATATAGACAAGTTACGAGATATATTTAAACGCCTGCGGAACAATCTAAAAATAACGCTAGACAAGTGCGAATTTTGAGAAAGGAAGTACTGTATTTAGGCCATACAATTCAAAGAGGGTTTGAAGCCCAATAACGATAAAATACAAGCCATATTAAAAGTTTCCTTACCTCGAACATCAACCGAGATTAAAAGTTCCCTTGGACTCGTGGATATTACAGAAAATTCATAAGGACTTCGCTAATGACGCAACCACTTACTTCCTGTCTTAAAAAGAAAAATAAAATCAAATCACTAACGAATATAAATGCCTTGAAAGATGTAAGAACTACTCACAAACGCACCGTTATTACAGTATCCTGATTTGTCTCACCTTTTGTTTGACCACAGACCTCAAACTTCGCTCTGGGTGCGGTTCTGTCGAAGTACTGTGGCGTGATAAATAATCGCTTTTGCAGTCAGACCTTTGATGCGAGACCAGGTACAGCACAATTGAAAAAGAGCTACTAACAATTGTGTGGGCCTTAAACATTTCCGGCTATCTCATACCAACGAAATTTACCATCTACACAGACCACCGACCATTGGCTTGGTTAAATTCTATAAAAGAGCCTAATAGTAAGTTAACCAGATGGAAATTACGCCCTAGCAGAATTTGACTACGAAATCATTTACAAAATAAACAAATACATGATGCATTATCCAGAATAAGAATAAATGCTCTGAGCGAAAATGATGATGCATCTTTGAAAGTTAATATAGACGAAAAGAAAACAAAACTCAAAATATTTAGACGACGTGTAACTGAAATTGAACAATTGTGCAAACAGGAAAAATCAGGACAGCCGATAACTATCTCTCCGATACAGAAACAAGCATCCCCTCTAAATGAAAAAGAACCCAGTTCTTTACCGTCTCCAAATAGTAGCACTATCAAACCGCATCTGAAGGCCCGAAATAGCATAGGCAAATAACATTCTGCAGAGACAGACACATCAGGTATTTAATTCTCAAGGGCAATCGATACGGAAACGCAAATCTCGACATACCTGGAACAGAAATGAATGATCAGTTAAGGATATTTCCAGAGACAAACAAAAGGTTCTAAGTTCATTTACCTCTAGATAACTTAGATCAGTGAAAATTTTCAAAAGTCAATGGACCCAAGATTAAATACTTCTTTATTCTCGAAGACATTAACATCGTAATCAGTTTTCGAAAAGTCACGATACAACTATTTCAAAAGGTGTGTCAGACTAATATTGATAAACGTATGTATACGTAGAAGATGAAAAAGAACAACGTGAAATAGTCCTCAATATCATACAGGAAAGAGTTGCACAGGGTATAAAGGAAACCAAAACCATAAAAAGGACTTCCTATTGGAAAACATGGATCAAACTATAGAAGCATCATAAATTCATGGAGGTTGGCAAAAGATGAAATACGATAAACCCTTCAAACCGGAAATTCAGTTAACTCCAAACGCAGATAAACCATTTGAAGAGATATTCAGACACATTCCTCTATAGAAGAAGTATTTCTACCATCATCGATGCTTCAGAAACAAGACCAAATTGGAAATCAACACGATCAACCCAGAGTCATAAGGCATATAAAGTATTTTTTTAGGAACTCCGACCAGGATTAACCAATCCGATGGAATTAATAACGTTCTTATGAAGGAAATGCTAGCCTACAAGTTACTCACATGTTACCGCAAATCCCAAATTCTTGGGATTGATCAAAACCACTAACTATCACCGAAATTTACCTTGGTTAAATACAGCATAAGATCACAGACCAGCATCTGTAATGACTTACGCTGTTATGTCTACAACCACAATTCCTCAACTAGGACTTACTCCATTTGAAGTAGTTTTTAAGCACACTGAATCCAACAATGCTTTCTCCAGAATTTAACAAACACTATACTCAACAGTTGTTAAAGAACAGCACCAGAACCAAATATCTATTCGGTATGACAGATAAGATAATCGAGAAGAAAATGTCTGTAAAAAATAAAAAGACCAATGAATCACAATTCGATTTGGACATGAGATACAATTTACAAAAGGCTCACAAGACGGGTAAGATAAACCACGCTATCAGAAGCTCACATTACAGGAACTGTCAATAGAAATTGGTTCCGTCGAAACTAACAAACGTAATACTGACGTTACCTGTTAGAAGATATTAAACCCTCACAGGTAATGTCAGTGGATCCAGATGATGGGACCCAGGCCTTCAACTCTCCGATTGACAAGAATCCGGATTTTACCGTCAACGAAGGCGAAGCCTGGTCAGCTAGACAAGGTGGTTGTTAGATATTAGTTTTAAAATTAATTTACGAAGAATTAGAAAAACTATAGATGATTTAGATTACTTAAAAAGCACGTTCAAAGTTATATCGATTTAAAATATTAGATTCAGATTTTATAAACCGGAAAACAAACCGATTCACTATGAAACATAACTGTTAATAAATTTAAACAATTAATTCCATCAATTCAATAAAGAGAACTATTAATCCACTAGGCTCTTTTATTAAAAGCCATCACAGGGAACCTAGAACAATGACGCTGCAGTATGAAGCTTTTAGAAAATGGACCAACAGGATGCTATTAAAGTAAAGTCACTATAATATCCGAAATAGTCGGTTCCTTCCACAAATATTGCAAATTCGACTAAAAAGTAATTTTATACAATTAAGAAAGTATTCAAAGTATACATAAAGGTTAAATGAATCGGAACCTCCACCAGACAAGTACTGGACTCGTTCCACATCTAAACATTTTCCTTAACCATTTTCAAAATTTTCACTATTTAATAAATTGGAGACGCAATTCTTTAGTAAAAATAAGTATTACATCGTCAATTATTACAGAGGGAACTTATTTAGTTTAAAACAGATAGAAAAATCAAAATAGATTTAGTAACCTCGATAACATTTAAAATTAAACAATGATAGGTTAAAGCCTATATTAAACAAAATCAGATAAAATTTTAGAGTATCCACATAAAAATGGAGATCTTCACCTATTAAAATAATTCCCCTTACCTTTCTTATTGGGACAACAATTATCCTTCCTAAAACCCACCTGATAGTGAAGGTTTGAAAGCAACCCGATTTCAACCATGTATGGAATAGACGACTGATTCCTCTGCTACGAAAACAAGCTGCAACCGTTTATTAATGATAAATGTATCACGATATCATGGAATTTTAATAACATTCCAGCTAACCCAATAGCTGTCACCTTGGAAAAATTCATGGTCTATCGTATAAGCAAATCGTTGATCATTTACTCATATGATGAAACCACTATAAACCAATTTTGTAACAATAGTCACTCAGAAACTGCAGAGAACACATTCAACTATCGAAGATAACTGTAGACAGAGATCAAGGACCACATACTAAAGAGAAACATCAAAAACCCAGGAAAAGAAATAACCTATGAAGCAGCCGATTATCCACCTTATACGAGCCTCAATTGAAGGATTAAAACCAATAAATCTTGTTGGAGCCAACAGCCGATATCCAGTTCTAAACTTAATACTACAGAAGGTAAAAGTGGGAATTAAAGTGAAAAATGAATTGCCAAACAGTTATATGAATAGTATTGTTTTCAAAGTTCTAGTTTAATTAATATTATAATTGTATTACTAGTATTACTAATTTTCTGTAATATTTGACATAAGATAAACAAATTTGTCAACTTATAAAAACGAGATGATCCCGCGGGATAATCTCGAACTTACAGAGGAGGTTATATCGCCCTCAACCGCATTTCCGTTCGTTATTCGTTGACATCTACTTAAGCAGTTCACCTGATGAATTTCGCATGAAATGGAGCCAAGATCATTAATGCCATTGTTTTATATCGAGACTTTATTACTAACATTAAAATAAGCCATCATTCTTTTCTAACACGCCTCGAGACAAGATTAAAATTAACAAAACATTTTAATTGTTTTTTTAAAAAAGTCTTTCGAAATTTAAGGTAAGTAGTTTTAAGTAAAGTGTAATCGTTTATAAGCCTTCCATAATCGGTTTCGTGTCGTCAAATAAAGTAAACAATTAAAATTAATCCTTTCTTGAATTAATACATTTTCTTGCAATCCACCCCATAATTGTTTAACGTTATCTGATCCCGGGGCTAATTCTAAACAGAATAACACTTGCTTCAGAGAAGTATAACTTTGTAATAAACTTTTTTGGCACAACGTAAGAATTAACATTCTGATTCTCTTTTCACCCTATATAATAATTAAAAAAAGATTATGTATCCCGTATTGTGGTATATTGATGCGCTAATTTGTCCTTCTCTAAAACTTTAATTTCTTTAAAGCAGCATATTGTTTTGAAATTTGCATTTACTGTAATATAATTCCATATTTTAACTTATTAATATTAATTTATTTAGCTGTAGGTGTTAGTATTGATGAAATTAATAAAAAAAGATTCGAAACAATACCTTGACCTTGTAACGAATATACAAACACACGAACAATTGATATAATTTCAATTCATCATTAGTATATTAATATGCTGTAATGTTTTTATATATAGTTAACTTAATATACACCTTAAAAGTTTATCACTTTTAAACGATAAATCATTTTATTTATTACTATCTTTTAAAACTTGAAAGATAGCCATAAGGAATCGAATAAAACAGTTATATTAAAGTCTACAAAATAACGTAATAGATTATTGTCCGAAGACGATAAAAGAATATTTTATGTGGCTCCAAAGACATTTATTATTATAAGTTACTATTCTTGAAACATTGTTATCATATAAGCTATAAAGATCACGGTCATTCTATTCACTAAAATATGTTTATAGACAGATAAATAAAATTTTACTTCTTACTACCTCAAAAAAAAAAAAATTATTGACTAAACATCTGAAATATAATATTTTAGTAAATTTGCCATTTTTCTTAGCTATATAATGCTAAGAAAATATAATAAAGGAATTTTAAGACATTTACAGTCGATTTTTCGTTTTTATCCCTTAAAATATGTTAGATATTACGTCCTATTCCAAACGTAGAACATCGTAAATTATTAATGACAACGTAAATGAGCTTACTGAATTGATATCGACTGCCACCATTAAAATTACGAACACGTACCGTCGAAGAGTTTTGTGACCAGTTCCAGGAACGAAGTGGAAGTGAATAGGCGTGAATTGAATGGAATCATAATAATAACTTTCAATTGACTTCGAGATCGTACCAAAAAATAGGGGACGGTCCGTTGAATTTAGCAAATATGTGTCCTATTAATGGTTTATTAAAAACTAACATTAAAAAGTAAACGGTTTCGAATTTTAAATAACATTTTAAATTTAATATATATAAATATATAGATTTTGAAGCTTTTTTATTTTGTTCGGAAAGATCTATGCATACTCGTCCTTGCGGACGCGAAAACGGGCTATTTTGAACTCGCGCTGATTAAAACCACCACGTTGTTACTTCTGTTTATGAATTACTTTATAAATTTACCACCTGTTAGAACGATTTTATTGTGTGTACCAAATTTAAACACCTCTGGCCCCATCGATGGATTGACATGGTTTCTTTTTCTAAGATATTTTTTAATTCGTTATATAAAATTTATTAATTTAATATTTTTATAAAGTCATCTAGATTTAAATAGAATGAAAAGCTTTATCTACATTTATTAAGATCACAATTGTTTAAATTAGTGGCTGATTGTTCTTCTTCGTTTTCTAATCTTCTCCATCCTATAGATAAATGTTTGACCCTAGTTTGATTTGGTTTGTTTGGCTGATAATTTTTTTTTAGTGCTAGCACTAATCAGTAAGTTTAATACACTGTCGATCACTATATTCAGTAAATCCTAAACATGCTATTTCTTCTTCAATTAAAATATAATTATAATATAATAAAATATAATTGTTCTTCAATTAAAGTATAACCGACAATAACTGCCTCCGTAGCCTAGTCGCAAGGGTGTGAGCTTTAGAATCCGGAGATCGTGAGTTCGAATCCTGCGAGGAATCACAACATTTTCATTGTTGTTTCCTAGCTGGTTAGGGCAATTTAGGCCGATCATTCAATTGTCTGAAAAGTAAGATGATCCATGCATCGCAATTGACCAGCGTGGTGGGATACGGTCCAGGACCACCCTAATGGGGCCTATGTCCGGCAGTGGAACAGGCTGATGTTTCAAAACATGGCTATTGTGCGTTTCATGAGCACCACATAGATTTTACGAGACACGAGATTTTATCTGTATTGTAATATATTTTAATATGTTCTATATGACGCTTAAACAGATGACGATGTATTAAGTTGTGAATATATTAAATTATCCTATATTATTATCCCCACATTTTTAACATCCCATTAAACCTAAGTAGGTACTTATATTACATCCCAACAGTTCTTTATGAATTTATCAAAAACCAAGTTACTCGTACCATCCAGGCCTGGACCTAATAAAAGTGGTCACCGACGACCAACGACATTGGCAATACCAGGGGTATCACCAATGCGCTGCCTACGTGAGAGATAGGATGTACTGACTTGTAACTCATGATTCGATAATTATTGTTAGGTAATAAAAAATCCAGTTCTTCATAAAAAAACCTTGTAATACTCATTACATTTTGGTTGGTGATTGCATAATGAAATAAATAAAAAATACTTGTTTATCTATTGACACAGTAGTAATTTATTTACATAGTATACATTAACAACTGTTTCAGTACAGGGTTCTTACCCATAAATTGTAATATAATTGTTAAAGATACAATTAAATACAACTAAAATAGGAAAATAGGTTCCTGTATGGGAGTTTAAAACGTCCCATTGGACTTAGCTTAATATAATTATAGCTGATTTTACGTCTTCATATATAGTGGACGTTCTATTTGACGTCAATCTAGCTGTATAATTAGAATTTCTATATAATAACATACATGGCCTGATCGGGCATCATTTACACCGATGGCGCAGTGTTTACACACACCAATGATGTAATGCAGCACGATTGAATTTTTAACTACTACAAATGAAACGCACACACTCCAAAGGCAAGTTTTAATCGTGGTCCAACGTATACTGAATGAACGGACCCATTCAATGTAAAATTTTGCAACTATATAATCACGTACTTTACAATATTTACAGACACGTACAACATGGATACAATTGAACACCGAGGGCGGTTAGCTGTTTGCGAAGAAAGCGATCGCTGCAACTGTCAGCGCTAGCCTGGGGGGTGCTAGGTGCGCGGTTCTGGTAGCAGGACCGGCTCCTGCTGCAGCCCTTGCCCTGGCACTCCCACCTCCCTCTCCTCTGCAAGCAGCGCCAGCCGCACTAGACAAGCTGCGACCACGCACCTTCAGGGGAGATATACAGAAATTTTCATCAGGAAACTCCGCTGTCAACGCCAATGGGTTTGACATCGGATCTCGACCGCACTCGCAAGGCAAATGATTACCCCTTATCTCCACAAAATCTACCTCCAGTGTCACTGCCTCGGGGGACTCTAGCATATGATTTCCAGTCAGCTTGAATGTGTGGACGCTATTGTTCTGCACAAGTGACAACTCTTCGACACCGTCAATTTTGTTGTTACACATCTCTAGTGTGTCTACGTGACGAAGGCCATCAAACGCTCCAATCCTGATAACACCAAGGTCCGACTCTCTCAGAGCTAATCGTCCGATTCGTGTCATTCCGAAGAAAGTGTCTTGCACCAGCGCTGGTAAGTCCATATAAGCCAATTCGATTACTCCCACACCTTCAAGGCCAGCAAAAGCTTGCGGCTCAATTGATCGTATACCGGAAGGAAGTTCAATTTGATTGACATCATTGAGACCAGAGAACGCATGCGCCAGAATACGTTTAATTGGATTGTTCCGGAGGGAGATAAGTTTTATAAAGTTAGTACCAGCAAATGCGTAGCCCTCAATCTGCGCTATCTTGTTATGAGTAAGGACGATGGAGCTAATGTTTTGGAGAGCGGCGAAAGCAAACGCGTCCACCGTTGCAAGTGGAGTATGCTGGATATACAGTTCGTTAAGTCTTGGTAATCCGCGGAAGGCGAAGGGCTTGATCCGAGTCAAGTTACATGCGTCAAGTGAGAGCCGACGCAGCTGTCGTAGGTGTGCAAAGGCATCCGAACGCAGCACCCGTAGATCAGCTCTAGACAACGATAACTGCATGACACTCGGGCTCAACGCTGCTGGGACACCGCGAAGTGTTGCACTGTTGCATACAACCTGTTGAGTAAGCAAACAAATATATTAAGTCAAATTGTTCTGAAACCATTTAAGTTGTACACAAATGCAAATTAAATATTCTTCCAACATGTCAAATAAATGAAACCTTTTAGTTAAAAAAAAACAGACTGCGAAAAAAATATATTGGGAATAGATCCACCGATATTGTTTTATAATTGGATTCCATCGTATAAGCTATAAACAGTCGATAAGTTTCCCCACACAACGATCGGTGATACAAAGCAATCAGATCTATTTATTTAGTCAACAAAACGCTCCTGGCCAAATAATCCTCTCACACCAAGCGCAAACATCACACCGCATTTTGATTGAGCTGTTTCGACGCCCACAGTCAATAACGTTTAAATCGAATACGCATTTGATACAATAACAATGAAAATCTTACGATGCTTCATTTGATTGACCGTCATTAATTTTACGGGTTAAATTTGAGTTCAAAATAAATTTATTTAGAGTATACAGAATCGTCTGCATAGATTAAAATTACGTCTTAATGAACTGCTACATATTATTGCACGCCAATGACTTATCACTATTAGCAAAGTACTTGACATTAATATTTTTTTCTTATAATGCTACATGTTATTTTAATTTTTTACCACACATTTCTTAAAGACAATCACTACCTATGTATAGAAAGTTTTTTAAAAATGTAAACATAAAAAACCTTTATTTATTGCAAAATATATATGTCATAATACGAAATATACCCTAAAAAAGCGTTGCTCTTTTACGTTCATAGCGTAAAATATCAGCATATTTTTTTCATATTTCCCTTATAAAATAAGCTGAGCTTTCACAAGGAAGCAAGTTACAAAGTTTCGTTTCCTTTTTTTTTTGTTAGAACGCTGCTCTGGTTCATATGTATTCAGTGCGAGTCTTTATAAGACGAGTTGATGTTTACTTTAATGGGGCCAATTTAAAAATAAATGAATGCTATTCACGTTCTTACAGCGGGATAATGTTTTGGTATTAGTTTATGGTGTTGTCAATGAGTACTTCGCTATACAAAGAAGAGATGTTGGTTTTATTACTTATGTTATTTCCTCTGAAATTATCAAAAAATATGTTCAACATTTTTTGTATTGTTGTAGAAATAATAACAATAAGTTTTATAGAAAAGAATATGTAAGGAGACAGGTGCTTAATATATACAAAAGTGGGGAGAAGGGGAAAAAGTTATGCCTTGGGCTCTCTGTTATAATATTTAATAAAAAATTATTATTAAATTTTTACTGTCTGTTACCTGCGATTGGGATAAACAGATGCACTGCGTTGGACATGATGGAACCAGCGTGGACGCTAAGGACTGAGCATGACTCCTAACTGGAGTGAAAGCGCTGCACGCTGCAGCTACGACCAGCATGCGCACCACCAACCTGTTGTAACAGTGAACAAACGAACATTATATTACTCTTGTATCACGATCTTATAGTCTACGGAATTCTTCCTTTTTATATGTGTTTACAATTTCCTTAATATTTCAAAAACCGTTGTTACATTTATGGTCACGGCAAAGACTGAGGTTTTGTTCGCCTTGCTGAATTTTTTTTATCCGGTAACTTACAAATGTGAAGTTAATCATTGTTCCAATACAGCGTATCGAGCTTATGGTGTCTTGAGGTCTACGAGTGTTTTTTGTGAATAATTGGATCAAAAGCATGTGGCTCCCAACAATCTTCTTTATTGATATTAGGATTTTTTAGCGATTTTAAAATTCTTAATCAGTCAACTTCAAGTCAGTCTATCCCACGGCCGTGAATGCTGCATAAGATCTAACATGTTCTGAAATTGTAAATTTATATTCGATAAAATGAGTAAATTATTTTAATAAATTATCTTTACAGTATTAACGTAAATGCAAGGAACTTCTAAATCAACTGATAATATGTAATGGTGGTCACGACAATAATAGTATCACCGTAGTATTTTTCTCTCGATAAAATATATTATTAGATAACCTTTGCTCTACTGCTCTATTCCAACTCAGCAACCTTTAAAATGATACCCTTTGAATTAAGAGGTACCAATCATAATTTTTAGTTTATTTTTTATCAATAGGAATACAAACATTTAAGGTAATTTTTCATTACATAAATTTTTCATTATATCTAGGCATATAAATAAATCTTTTGGGAGACATAGAAAGTTAGGGCAGCAATGCGTCAGTAAAGTGATTTCGTATACCGATTACAAATCATGTTTAAAAACCGGTCAAGAAACACGGAAACCAAATAACAATATATCATCATCATCATCATCATCATCATCAGCCTGTGATAGTCCACTGCTGGACATAATCCTCCCCTAATACACCCCTATCCATTAGAGGGTTTTTGGACCGTATCCCACTACGTTGGTCAAATGCGGGTTGGTGGGTGGACCGACTTTTTACATGCCCATCCGACGCATGGATCGTCTTACTTTTCAGACAATTGGGTGATCGGCCCAAATTGCCCTAACCAAATAGGAAACAATAATGAAAATTTGTTGAGTCCCTACAGGATTCGAACCCACGACCTCCGGTTTCTAAGCCACACGCCTTTACCACTAGGCTACGGAGGCAGTTATATAACAATATATATTACGTAATAATTGAACAACTAATGCTAGCAAGATCGAGTTTAATTATCATACCAATATTCATATTACCGCGCTCACTTAAAGTTCCTTTGTTATATCCAAGGAAGCCTTTAAACTACAGGCATAATATGTACATAAGTTGGCCTTGTGTTTACAATGACGATAAGCAAGAGGCTGCCTGTTCGATTATCTGCCTGTAAATATACGACATCGCACAAATTGCACGTTCTCATACGCGTCTAGTAATTATCCGGTTTCAATGATGCGGCATCCGAATCTTCTCCTATCTCGGCGTAAAGGGATTATATCAGATTAAGGAAGGAAAGACCATATATATGAGGCTCATCTTGATACATACAACTTCATACGGAATGCCTGTTGTGTTTGGTACGACTTTAAAAGTAACGCTTGCTTCCTCATACGTTTATAAAAAAAATATTTTTTTCAAACATTTGCCATACAGTAAAATAAAAATGGTAAACCTTCGTAGTAACTGAATTTAAATTCATTTTAATATTTAGAGGAATTCATGTTATCTTTCAAAGCTTTATGGAAAATGAACCGTCAACAATTTTTTTATTATTTTAATGTTGATTATTCCATTAGCGGAAGGATGCCAAACCCACGTTTATGGTTTTCCCCTTTATAAACTTTACTGCCATTTGTACTGTAAACAATTAACAATTACCGTCCTTTAGAAAATGCCCAGCAAAAGTGAATTTTAGTAATGATAAGCGATCCGTGGCTTAGTAGTATTGGCCCTTGCTTTATAAACCGGAGGTCGTGCGTTCAAATCCAGCGAGGAAACAATTTTTTGTTATCGTTGTTTTCTGGTTGGTTAGCACAATTTTGGCCGACCGAGGCGTCGGATTGACATGTAAAAAGTCGTTCCCGTCACCAACCCGCCTTGGACCAGCGTGGCGTGCATTAGGTGAAGCCTATGTCCAGTGGTGAACAAACACAGGCTCATGATGATGATGATGAAGCGATGGTATGTTGTAGAACATGGTAGTTATAGAACGTGCAGTATGAACAGATCATTATGCAACTCTACTTATTCACTTAACCCTGATACCGAAACATATTTATGTTTTAGTACTGTTTTTACCAAACAAAGAAAAACATTACATCATCCTTATACATGTCCCCGTGTGAAGAAAAGTTCAGCTGAAACTTTCAACTCAAACCAAACTCTAAGGTTTTAATTAATTAAGCAATGATATAACATTGTTTGCTAGACCCACGTTAAAAGTAATTTGGTTCCAGTAAGATAACAAGTACACGCGTGTCTATTTGGTTAACCTGCTTATTAAGACGGAGGCCATGGGCGGGCGCGGGCGTGGGGCGGCGCCCGCCTTGCGCCCTCACCTACTCATCTCCATTAGACAGCCCACGAGAACCTGTGGACAAATGCTTCATATAACATAATTGAAATAATTCAAACTGTACAAATTTGTTCTGTTTAACATTTATACGATTAAGCAAAAAAATATTATTATAGCTTTTACCATGTCAAAAATATTCCCTTTCAGTTTAATGTTATTAAGGTGAAAAAAAAACATTGTTTTATGGGAGATTCACAACAGTTAAAAAAATAATATTAAATTGAATCTTATATTAGATTTAAAAAAAGAGAAAGATATATATGAAAGTAGTTCATTTGTACGTTATGCAATTAATGGTAATATGAAGTGCCTAAATAGTATTCTGTAGAAACCACCTAAAAGAAATGGTAACGTGCAGGTCGCTGTCTGGGGATGTACCACTGTGGTACCTAATTCTGTTGCAAAGCAGTAGTGCATAAACACTACTGGGTTTTTACCTTCTTATGCGGTGTGGCCATATAATTTCCAAACAAACGAAAAATCCGGCTCCTCACATTACTATATAACCGGTTACCGGTGGTAGGTCTCCTGTTCAGAGGACATAAATATGCACCACGTCTATTTCTGTCGCGAAGCAGTAGTGTGAAAACACTGCTGTACGGTGCCCTTCAAACCACACCGGTTTGAAGGGCACCGTAGCCAGCGTATTTACTGGGTAAACGAGACTTAACATCCTATGTCTCACGGTAGACAGCGCGTTGGCGATACCACTGGTATTGCCAATGTCTATGGACTTCGGTGACCACTCCCCATCACGTGGCCCGACTACTCATTTGCCTGCGTATGGTTTATAAAAAAATAAAAATAAAAAAAAGTTGTTTATTTGCCTTATGCATACGTGGAAAACTTTAAAGTTTTAATACAAAGCGTACGTAGCAACTATTCAAAAGTATATATTGAAAGAAAATCATATGTAACTAATAACTCTTTGTGAAAGTTATTAAATACTCTATTAAGGTTCTTAAAATATATGTATATTAATGCTCGATAAAATTGTCTATCTATTTTTATTTGGTTCGTTTATTCGACATTCGATACCATTTAAAACAGCATTAAATAAAACCAAATTAAGTTAGATGTTTATTATCCGTTATTTATTGTACATTTCCGGTGGAGGAACATACTTAAGTTGCTTTCATGTGCGTGTTACCGCTGAAGGTGAGTCGTAAATTATTTAAGGTGGCATATCGGTATGGGGGCGAAAGGAGCTTGTGTGTCTAGCTGTGATTTAACGGCACATTTGTGTGAAAAATCTTGTGATTGTGCTGTTACGTTTTAATCTAACACAATACAAAAACCTTCTTGAACACTATGTTTGTGGGACAATACATATATACACAAACAGATTAAATAACAATGCAATAAACCTCTACCTCTATGTTTAAACAAAATAATTTTAGAAAAAAACCAATAGAAGGATATAACATAACATCATCCTTCTATGCCGTGTCTGTATAGAATTTAAGTAAACATAACAACTAATTTAAATAACAAAAAACAGTTTAAAACAAACACATTATACTGTACATTTAGAAAAGCACTGTAAATGTTATAATAGCACACACATTAAAAATTTATGGCACATTGAAATGTTTAACAAAAAATATTAAATTTAAGGTTAACCAGTTACAATTAATACATTTTAACACTTAATATTATGTAAACAAACTGTCAGATGCAACATTTACAGGCGTTTTATAAGCCTGACTACTAGACGATATCCTCAATGACTAATTCAATATGACTAGAACAAGAGATAATATTACACACAAACAAAGAAACTAAAATTAAATCGAGTACTTTACATCAAAAGCATGTTTTGTTACGCGTTCCAACGCAAATGATATGTAAAATAATATTATTGTCTAACATTTTAAAGGCGCCGTCACTTGAAATAATGTGTAGTTATACATATAGATGTTACACTCGTTAGTCTAACAACCCGCAATGTACAGTAACGTGCTCAAAATATAAATGTCACGAGAATCCAAGGGAGTTCAACACGTCCATACGTATTTTTTACTCCAACGTCGACAACAAAACAATCCCACGCTATAAATACCCGCTTATAAATAATGCATGTATGCAGATGTTATATTTCCCAGACCACAGGATTTCGTATAAATAATAGGGGATTCGGCTCGCGCTCAGTTTTAAACGTGGCGGTTTCAGAAATCCGTTAAATTCCAACTACGATAAATACAGGAGTTTGTTACACTGAAGTCCGTTACTTAAATTGTTAGCCCGTTTCCGTCGAACTCTACCATTTTCATCTCTACATTCAACTTTGTTCTAGTACTATTTGTTTTGATGCATTAATATGTTAGCTTTAATACTTTAGTCGATGTGTATATTGTGGAGGGCGTAGTTCCGTGATCTAAGCACAGTTTGCTTTTATCCTTACTTAGGTATATTAATTTAGTAAAAACTAGGTGTTTAATATTAAAATATGCAAACACCAATGCATTATAAATTATTCAAATTAAAATATTCTTTATAAAATTTAGCCTCCGTCGAGCTCTTATGAACGTCAATGTACTACTTCGAATCGTTCGAATGTTTTGACCCTGTCAAGAGAAGCCAAGCAAGCAAACGACAAGAAACTCTGTTTATCAATACATAACATTCATCATTACTAAACTTAATACATGATTTAAGCAGTTGCCAGGAGTACGACAGTGCAGCATCATCATTTATGAACTATTTCCATACCTTTTTGTCCTCAGTGTGGTCTATAATATAATAATAGGCTTTTTTATTCAACTATACCTTTACAACATTTCAAAAGCCGACGACATTTAGCAACATACACAAAGTTACACGGTATCAAATGTTTCACTATATAATCAGCATTAACAGCAAAGAGACTAAGATAACCGTTGTCTTAGCATAGTACTTTATTACTTCCTCGATATAATCTTTTATCTAAAAAAGCTCTGGCAAAGCTCATTCGCTAAGGAATTTAGTAATTTTTCAGTGGCAAAATGACTCGGTTTGTTGAGCTTTCACGCCTAAATCGCTCTTTGCAGTTAAAGGCTACCTTTTAGCAAGAAATGAAAATGGAAAAAATCTGAGCAAAAAACCTTATTATATCTGTACTTTAGAAATTCTTTTTAAGACAGAAAACTGAGGCAAAAAGGAGTCAAAAACTTCTCCATTCATTATTCCTATGTGCCTACAAAAATTTCATTATTACTAAAGATAATTACGTATGCAATAAATTATACAGACTAGATTTTATTTACTTACATGTACAAATTTTCTTATATTGATTTAAATTGTGACTTTTGACGCAAATCAATATTTGATTTCTTCATCATGTTCATTATAAAACGTAATAACATTTATCCTATTCTATATATAAATCACATTTCTCTCATAAAATCGTAAGAGTGTACTATAAACAAACAACACAATAACGCAAGGTAATACACAATAAGATACTTTATCTGCTACTCCAAGCTTAAGGGTCCTCGATTCCAAACGATTGCCAATCCAACCTACTTCCCGTCTCTCCCTCGGTTTTATGTTGCGATATTTTGTTCTTTATCTCTACGAATTGACATAACTATTAATCTACGCTTTGCTAGTTACAAATAATCCGAATTTATCGAGCCGCTATGTTTTCACTCGTCTTTGATGATAATCGAAAGTAATATCGCCGGTTTTCTGTTATTCATTATCTTGAGAGTAATTAAGTTAAAAGTGTATTATTATAAATAAAATTTTCTTCGAAATACAGTTATCCCTTTAATACATCATGTTTTGTAAGACGGGCGGCAGAAAGTTTTTTTTTTAAATAATTACTGAAATATGTTATAAAGAACCATTTAATTTTTTTTTATAATAATTCTCAATATTTTAATATTGTCCATAATAAAAAATTAAAGTAATTACGTGGTAAGGTTAGTAATTATTCGTAATATGATTTTTTATGATTAACAATACCAAATAAACATCAACCAATAATTTGTTAACAAGTAACATTACATGAAAAACCCGTCAACTTAAACGGAACGAAACGTGTTAACATGGCATTACTTCGGCCACATTGATTAATTACGGCGGTTGAACTTTTGCGACAAACGCGAAGTGTCGAACTAACAACACGCTCACAGTTGCCAACATCAGATGTTCAGTATCCAATTAATCTTCCTAAATTTCCACAGGCCAGTGCGGTAGACAACTTTAATTGCTTTTCCGTGGGCGCACGATCCATCATAGGATCGACGATCCGTGTCGTTTCTACTAATTAGCTGTTTCCTGCTACAAATATTGGGAGAAAGTAATTATTATCACATTAAAGATGTATACACGGCATGTAATAGAAGATTGTTCTATATTTTCAGATACATAACCTAATGTTTTTATATAATAATGTAGATGACAAGTGGAATTTAAACAAAAACAAGGTAAATATTAACTAAAATATATGACTGACGTCGACAATGTGCCCAAGAAATTACCAAGCGGTTTCCACGACTGCATTTAAAATCCAATGGCTATTGTGGGTTATTCTTAAATGATTTAAGAACAACTCGCAGAACTTTCTTACAGACTATTTTAAGAAGTACGATTATGTAAAATATTTAAGTCTATCCTTTACGATTCCGACAGCATTTGCAATTTAATCGCAAGGGGTTGTGATTTTTCACGTCGTAATTTTCTTAAATTCTTAAATATCTATTAGACTACTTATCACAAAACTATTAAAAATAATATTATTAAAAAAAGAATGAAAAATAGGAGCACTTGGAGCAACATACAGGGTAACATATATAAAAAAAAAGGCTTCGAACTGAGTACTTCTTTCTTTTGGGAAATCGATCAAAAATGAGATTTGATGAATTGATTTAAATAAATATATTTGACTTTTATACACCGTATTTACCGAACAAGGATTTGTATAGCTAAAATATTTATGATCAACACATTATTATTGCTAAAATGATTATTAAAAAGTGTAGAGTGTGCTAGTAAACGGAGTATAATTTTTCAACGTAAAGACATTATGCATGCCAGTTTTTAATATTTATCCAAACGTATTGCTATTTGAATTTAGATGTAGGTATACTTTGTTTTACTTAACAAACTTTTACAATTGCTTTAAAACTAGTGTAATAATTAGATTACTCCGAACTGCCTCCGTAGCCTAGTGGTATATATGGTGGCGTGTGCTTTAAAAACCGGAGGTCGTGGGTTCGAATCGTGCGGGGACTCAACAAATTTTCATTGTTGTATCCTAGTTGGCTAGGCAATTTGGGCAATCACCCAATTGTCTGAAAAGTAAGATGATCCATGCGTCGGATGGGCATGTAAATAGTCGGTCCACCCACCAATCCGCATTGGACCAGCGTGGTGGGATACGGTCCAAAAACCCCCTTATGGGTAGCGGTGTACTAGAGGAGGCCTATATCCAGCAGTGGACTATCACAGGCTGATGATGATGAATAACTAAATTGATTGCTTCATATTACAAAGGAGCTACGTGTCCACGCTGAATAACAAGCAAACTTTAGAACTCTCATAAGGGACAGATAAAAGAAGGAACTAATCTTAGTTAATTAAAATCACCATAATCACTTTTCTAATACTCAGCCATAATAAACAATTGTATAAGGTCCCTTATTGAACATACATCTGAGCAAAGTTACGTAAATAATTTAAGCAACAATAAATTTACACACAACACTAGTGTGAAAATAGTTGGTAATTAATAAGGATTATCATACCTAATTAAGGCCCTTTTCGTATTGGCAAACTAGAGGAAACTTCGGCTAGTGGTTTCAGCGTTCGTAATTTATGAATTAACGCTTTGCTTAACTGCCTCGCAATTTATAATACATGGTTTGTTTTTGATAATTGTTTTAATGTTAACGTTTTCTGTAAAACAAGAATATAAACAGAAGTTACCATTTATTTATACTGCCCGCTTGGCGTAGTGGTTAGTGACCGTGGCTGTTGCGTCAAAGTGTGTGAGTTCGGTTCCCATTACGGAAAAATATTGTGCAATGAACATAATTTTTTACTCGTATCTGGATGTTGTATCTATATCATATGCATTGATTTAAAAAAAAGTAAGCCTATGTATTTATCAGTCATCAGTTTTCCATACCTTTTTTAAACATCTTTATTCAAAACGGAAGCATTACACTGTGGCATTAGGTAAAAAAATTGTAACATAAGAAAAGCTATTACCCATAATACAGTGAAGCGGATTATTTTTATTCTTTTATAATAACAGATGTACTGAAAATGATTAGTTTTTCATTATATTTATAGATATTAATAAGAATATTTAGTATAGGTTAACAAATTGACGACAACACCCACATTTTCTATTCAATTTTCTAAATACTGATCAACCATTAAAAAAAAGGTTCAGTTATATAACGACCCTTCTTTTCAAAATAACGTATTCTGTCATTGAAATTGAATGAACGTGTACTTTAATCTTTAATTAATTAACAAACGTTTGAAGTACGCAGAATTTGAGCTCTGTGAATGGTATCTTAAATTCAATTACGTCTATGATATTAGAAATATCATATTAAAGAGACTTCAATCATTATCAACAATAATATTATCATCGCAGCGAGCAAGCCGAAATTTCAATTAAAGTGTTCGTCCAAAAGTAAATTTCGTCTCTATAACTTTTAATCGAAGCAGAAGCAGTCAAGTCAGACAGATCATTTATAATTTCATTGTTAATTATTTTCACAGATTTAACTGTGTGATTATTTAATCAGGAACGGCAACCACTAATGTGTTTTATGTCTCGGTCAAGCGTGCTGCGGTCAGGCTATCCGCGTTGTTTGAAACTCCACGATTTTAGATGGTTTATGCAAAAACTTCCACCTCCCACAGTATAGCACAACAAAACGAGCTCTTCATATTTGAGTGAAATCATAGTAAGTTTAATTTATTTTACTTTTTTTCGGTAAACAGACTAATAAATGTTAACTTTATGTTCTAATATAAAGTTATAACATTGTCCAAACGCAGCGCAGTGAACTTCACATATATTTAAGAGTATTTTATTATTTCCTAATTTATTCCTGGATACTTATCTATAATCACTGTAATAAATGGAAAAGCACACAAGTATGTTAAGAATATTATTTTAACTACACCATCTGATGTACAGAGTTATTCTATATTAGAAAAAAATCATTAACCTCCATGGATTGTAACGAAGTATTTTAGTACACAATAAAATACATTTATAATTATCTCACATGGTATCCTATGTGTCTTTTGATACAATTAATCAATCATTTTCTGTTTTATCATTTCTATCTAGGCAAAAAGAAGTAACCTAAATAAATTCTTTCGTATAAATCATCTTTAAAAAATGTTTACAGAACGCCTTTGTACTTTTAGTGAAAGGAATATTCAATATTTTGTTAAACATAGAAAGATCTTTCATGACACGCGTAATCCTATCACGGCAGGTGTTATACGTGTCAACTAACAGCTTTTAATGTGTTTCGCAAATATACCTTCCACTGACGTTAATTTATCCTCCCACGTCTACATCAAAATATATGTCTGTTTAATATTTCAACACAGAAACATACGGTTTAGTATATATATATATTATAATAGAGGAGGCAGGGGAGATATTAGAAACAAAAAAATATTCATTAGTTTCTAAAGGTATTTTTGATAAGCAAAATAAATCTTGGTATATTGAACCTTTTCATGTATAAAGATCTCATTAACAATGAAGTCGATGGTGCGGATATAATAAATCTGCTTTAAAAAATATTTTTTCTCGATAATAGCCCTCGGTTTTTCGTCCACGACGTCGTTTGGTCCCTTCATAAGAATAACATCAAAATCTATTATTCGAAGGCCGATCTAACCGAATAATCAGTCATTGCCAAACCGATGATCCAACTCGTGAAATATTGGTTTTGCCAAAAGCGAAGTTGGATAATTAATTTGAAAGATGAGAGTGAAGCGTAAAGGAAAAGATAAGATTTTTTCGTGTATTGTTCGCACTTCAAAAACATGATTTAACGATTTTATTCCTTTTTTTATCTTTTTCAACGACTTTTTGTTAATTTTCTTTTTTTTCGATTTTACGTAATACACTTAAAATTGACAAGCAAAATGTTATAGGCACGAAAAAACTAAACTAATATTTTTCTATAAAATCAGTGTAGTAATCAGTAGCAATTATGAAACACTTTAGGATTCAAAGTTTTATTACATATTTAAATGTATATAATACAAGTATTAAATTAATTTAAGCATACATTTTATTAGCGTATTAAATAAAAAAGGAAAAAGAAAAAGTTTTTAAAGAAGTTTACATTCCTTATATTGAGATTTAAAATTAGAAACGCCTCCAGCATTTTTAAAGCATTTTTTTCCGCCGGCATTTAATCAAAGAATGCGATGTTAAAAAAAAGGCCAAAACACCCTTTCATTATACCTTTGCCCGAAAAAAACGAACTCATAAATTATACAGTAGAATAGGTTCAAATTCGCAATTTTTTTCACCTCCAATTACTCAGTCGACCCTTCGAGCCTACAAAAACTTTTTACGCATATTATATTCGCTAATTACGTTACGACACCATAATATGATATATATTTTATTCACGTACTATATTAAAAACATGTACAGAAAATCATATATAGTTCAGAAATCACATATATGTATACTGACCAAATAACTCGTACGTTTTGTAATTAAATAAAACATGTGAAAAACGATTATTAATAACTAAGATAATGTATTCAAAATGACTGAAAATGATTATGAAACTGTATAAAGCTTAGAAAAAATAATATTATCTTCTTCGGGACCACACAAAAATGTTATTTTATTCTGCGTTAAAGTTTCTTAACATAATTCAATCGTCCCTCCAACTATCTATTGGTTTTCATTATAAACTATGTTTTGTTTTTGATCGCTTGAACAAAAAACAACCGCCTTATATAAGTTTTAAGGCTTTAAAACTTACTATTACTGTAAACGAATCCATGATATAAAAAAAAACACATTTAAAGCAACTTTCAACATTGTCCAAGCTTGTAAACACTACACAAATTAATATTTCACTGCGGAAGCGCAAACCACGACAATAATTCTTAAACATTTTAATTCGGCCATTCTCCTCGAGGGCGAGTATTAAAGTGTACGGTCGCACGACAACCCAACATTATTATTCTGCAGCAAAAACCTTTTAAAACATTTCAATTTCATTAGTCCTTTCCGGTGGATCTTTCGCAAAATTGGTGAAGGACGTGCACTTTCTACGAAAATGGTAACATTTATAATTGAGTATTTTATTTGATGTCGTAGGTCCTATATTTTTTTATTACTTAACCGCTTTCGCGGCGTAATGGTATTGGCCCCTTTTTAAACATGAAGTCATGAGTTCGAATCCTGCGGGGGGACAACTTTGTTTTATCGTTGTCTCTGTTTGTGATAGGGAATGTGGGTCGATCACACATTTTTTTCAAAAATAACATTATTCATGCATCGGATGGTCAAGTAAAAAGGGTGGTCCAGTTATGAAGATGAAATTCATGGTCAAATATTTTTGTTTAACACAGGAACAAAACACCCACCCATTGATTGTCAAAAAGCTACCACCAGTTCGGACAAGGACGCCTCTAACCTGAAAAGACCGGTGTATGACCCAGCGGGATTTTTTTGCATCTTTTAGATTAAAATTTATACAATAAACAAACAATCACAAGCATAAAATTATCATATCATTTAGAAACTAAAACAACTGCAATCTTTGCAAGAAATTCATCTTCAGAATCATGTCAATTGCTCTTCGTAAAAACTGTTAATTAAGTAAGAAGCCCACCCCATAACAATATATGATAATGGCAAAAAAAGAAGTATAATATTTAGAATAGATATTCTTATTTATAAAAATACTTCGTATGTTGTAAGATTAAAAGTGATGTATAAATAACGATAATCGTTTGATGCCAATATGACAAGAATAACTGCGAATTTAAAGTTCCATATTTAATCAAGCTTTGCAGTCTTTATCAGCCGCTTCACGTAATAAACAACAACTTTTTAATGAGTGCAGATATTATTATATACCTCTCTATGATATTATAGACTAATGTAGTTTGCTTCAGAGTAAAAAACCGTTTTCGAAGGATTGTTTTTTACGGACAAAACTATATTATATATTATATAGATGTGAACACCCAGACACGAAAAAAACACTACGTTCATCACACAACATTTTCCTGCTGTGGGAATCGAATCCACACCAACTGGCGTATCAGTCAGGGTCACTACAGCGGGCCGTCAAAATTAATACGTAACTAGGACCAGATTGTATCACAGGCAAACATAGTCATCAGTGTAAATTTTTTAATAACTTTTGATAGCTCTACAATTTATTTTCCATATAGTCTGACTGACGGATAATAAGAGACAAACGTCTAACTGTAATCATAGTAAACCTTTATCAGTCCACTGCTGGACAAAATTAATGGCCCGTAGTAACTGATAGATATTCTTAAAAAAATTGCTTAGCACTAAAAATAAACTCTCTAGTTCGTGCTTTTTTTAGTTTCAGAGTAACAGGTCCATTTTGATAAATAAAAGACAATAGTACAAAAGTGACCATTTGCTATAGTATATTTTATAAGATACCAAATAATATCGACATTTCTTGCATCTTTTTATTTTTTGTTTATTTATTGGATATATGGTGAATCTTAAAATGCAACCTTACTCCACCGTATAAACTATTCAATGCGCACGAAAAGCTCTCTTATCACTGTTCCTACGCACGCTTATTATTAATTCCCTATATACAGCCTTCTGCGTTTTGGTACACGGTTCTGTGCCATTAAATACAACATGAGCAAATGGATACAGGGAATGTTCAAGCGCGTGTTTGAGCTTCCAATTGATTAACATTGTATATGCTAACCTATAGGCCTCTGCTTAAAAATAGTAATGTATTTTAACTTAGTTTTAAGATTTGCACATCTAGTGCTACTTAAATGATAAAATTTCAGTTGAAACTCCATCTTACAACGATATTATAAAAACTTGCCATCCATGATTTTAAAATAAACAAATATAATTTAAAATAAAGGGCGATGTAATAAAGCCGTACATTGACTGGTTTTCGTAATTAGTTCCTATTTTTGTTTTCGAATTCAATTTTTTATTTGATACTCTATTTATATTTAGCGATTGGCAACCTCTAAATATATTACTATGTATATATATGTAAGTATACTATGTGTATGTTTCTTTTGTTCACATATAACTGTAGTACCTGTCATCGCTATAATGCAAAGGAAAAATTAAATGAAAAATTTAAAAGGGTATAAACGAAAAACACAAAGAAATAGTAACACAATATTATAAAATTGAGCAAAATTATGCAAATTCCATTATAATTTACACAAAGCATGACCTAAAGGACGGTGTAATAGATATCTTTGCGACATAAATTACGAACGGATCGCGCCATCCATTCATTTCCCGTTTAACATTCAGCACGATTCTTCGCTTCGGGCCCGGCGTTTCAGCAACAATGGCACGAGGCAAAAATACAATCTCTTCACGTAGAGCTGAAAAGGCCACCCGCCTACACACAACTTTCAGGGCAAACGTATTAATTGTTATGTCACCACTAAATGCGCAGCTCCATTGAAAAAACTGTCGGAAGTATAAACGTGTTTATTTTGCTGGCAAAATTCTTAGTGGGAAAGGAGATAGAAAATACAATGATATTTTTGTACGGACCAATGTCGACTAATGCGTAATAGACTTTCTAAGTTGTAGTTGAATTAATTTCTGATTGTTTTTTACGTTATTGTTCTTTATATACAATAGGGTCAGTGAGCACCTAAATAACGTAATTGGAAAAATAAAACTAATTAAATCCAGTTTTTTTTAATAACGATATAACTGAAGTTCTTAAGTCAACACAACTGTGAAACCTTGCTATCTCTTCACCACCCAAAGGTTGGCTGGTAGACAATTTCCGATTCAATTAGAATTAATCAATTAGAATTCAATTAGATCCGCCTTTGTACAATGTTTTGTGCATAAAAAATAAATAAATAAATAAATAAACTTCTTCCTTCATATAGATTCTTACAAAATACTTGTGATAAGTTAGGTAACTGCGGCCCAATCCAGCCATGGGTTAATTATAAGGAACTAAGCTGGCATAAGAAGGGAGGCTGGCTGTGCTGCAGAAAAGAGCTCAGCGACCAGCCTTGGACGTACCATGGAAAATGTGGAGAATGGGTCGAGAGTATCGCCCTCCCTGACCTCTACAGACAAATGGAAGTAGTGGGGAAAGAAGAGCGTTATAATTCCGTTCCATTTTCTCCCTATCCTCTGTGACGCAGCGAGGCCACAAAGCGGTGTTAAGATTCAGTAAGATCAATTGATGTTTATTCCTTGCACGGCATAAATGATGCTGCTATAGTTTACAGAATATAACCAAATAGTTTCTTAAACACCACTATTATAGGAGCTAGAAAGGGGCAAAGAGGTCGGGTCAGTAGATGCAAGTCCGACATAACCCGTTATTTTCCCGTGGGTTATGACTTTTTTCTTAAAAATCCTATATAAAAATAAGCTAACGAACAAGGTTGAATAAGATTACTGTACCTTAAAATACAAATATTTGATCTTTACCCAGAATTTTGATCAACTGAATGAGACGATAGCAAAGAAAAGTCCTTCAAATGTTAACCATTTTTGACACATAATAAGGAAATCAAATATATGGGAATGTTTATTCGAAATCCTAACGTATTCAACGGAGAGTATTCCGTAAACTAGACGTGGAATTCGAAACTTCGTGAAAATATTTGCCCGCAGAGGCGCGAAATGCAGGTAAGTAAAAATTTTATTACAAGAATGAATTCCTTCCGTCTACCCGAGCTGACAAATGTCCTCTCGCTGAATTTAAATTCTGAATGCATTTATACCGGGACCGGGTTAGCATATCTTTTTAATGGCAACATTGAATGAAAAGGCAGTAAACAATCCATTTATGTTTGACAGTTCGCATTTCGATATAAAGAAATATCATTGTATTTTAATCATAGTATTTTTACAGGAATTTGAAGTCATCATCTTCTTGAGCATTTGCTAGTCCACTGCTAGACTTAAGCCTCCCCTAATGTACTTGTCTTACTTTTAAGACAATTAGAGGATCGGCCCGAATTGTCCTAGCCAACCAGAAAACAGCGATTCAAACTCCCGACCTCCGGTTTGTAAAGAAATGGCCAATTCCGCTAGGATACGGAGGCGAAGTATTTACAGCATATTATAGCAAATACATCTAACCATTAATACCCGTGCTATATAAAGTAGGCGTTACACAAACAATGTATCCTATCGTATCCTAAGATCTAGCCTTTAAGGTTTTAAGTGTCATATTGGTAATACTATATTTTTATTTTTGTAATTTTACTCTTTGCATACTGCATTTCGCTTAAATTGAAATTGAATCGGGAATATTTAATCACTTCTAATAATAATTAATAATTATTATTAAGAAAACATATCAAAAGTAACTCGATAAAATGTCCCAATTGACAGAGTACATGGTTCTTCGGGACTTTTATATCGTAGTAAATTTCTAGTATGGTTATTTAGGCGTGTTATTTTAGTTATTTTACATATTTAAATCCATTTACCTGCATGCTAAGCGACATAATTGTTCATGGCGACTAGGCCTTAGCTCGAAAATATACATCTCTGCTGGACATAATGTTTACTTATTACTGAATATTAAAATATATATATAAGTACATTCCGTCTTTTGCTGTGTTCTTATTACTTTACCTTAGTTAGTATAACTTACCGGTAGTTGTTATAAATAAATAGTCCTATATCTCATTTCACTCAGGCAAAAGATTACTCTGCTACTACTATTGTCTTTGTAAAGTAACGGTCATTGTATTTTTCCAGACACTTACCAAGTTTTTTCGAAATATAAATTTATACTTGTAGAACACGTGTGGCATTTCACAAATGACGTCAATTAGAAATAATTTTTGACGTTAACATCTGTAAAAGTTAAGTTATCATTTATTCTTTTGTTTCTAACAACCTTCTATTTGTCTATAGCAAATATTTGAGCTAGTATTAAATATTGATTCAGTCAAGATCTAGTTAATAATATTTCACTTGTACTGATTGAGGGTTAAAGACAATCGTTGATTATTTGAACATAAACTTAATAAGAAATTTAGTGCCTTTCCTTGCTATTTTATTGCGTGCTACTAAAGAATTTGAATACAAATAGTATTTTTACCATCAAGCTTATTCTTTACGTTTTATATTATATTTTACACTTTCAAGTCATTTAACGTTTTTTTTAATAAGATCTCTCTCTCATATTAGACAACTTAACTATCATTGCTTAAATATGTCAATTACATTATACTTAGGTTAAAAAAGTTTCTTTAATATAATAAACACCTCTCTAGATCTTGTTTTAAGGTAATATATTTTTTTTAGTTTGGAATGTAATTATAAATAGTATAATATGGCACATAACACATAGCACACAAAACGCCACCGGCCACTTCGCGAATGATAGTCCGCTGCTGGACATAGGCCTTCCCTAATACACCTCTATCCATTAGGGGGTTTCTGGACCGTACCCCACCGCTATATATATCGCTATATACGCCGGTCCAATGCGGGTTGGTGGGTCGACTTTTAACATGCCCATCCGACGCATGGATCATCTTACTTTTCAGACAATTGGGTGATCGGCCCAATATCTGTATACTTATATAAAATTCGATAGTTGTTCGTTAGTTTTACTCACTGGAATAATTTTGCTTATCTCGGTTTTTAATCATTTTTCAGCCTCTTCAGAATACAGAAAAAACGATTTCACCGTTCTCTAAAAACTTCGACTTTAGGTTTAAATGTCAAACATCTGACTTCTGGGCCGTCGTTCAGAAGGCGAATTAAAGTTAAAGGAATACTTTATTTTTTATTTATTTTTGCCAATTGACATAGACAACCAATCATTTCTGATCGAACTTTGATTACATTTAATGGAACGTGGGTGTAAAGGTCACGTTGTCTCGTTTTAACTTTATAATAGTGTATGGTACAAAATCCGTAATATAGAAAAGCCCTATATAAAAATAACATTGAAAATAGCACCATAAAACAATTTTGTAACCGAAAAAATGACACTGACCAATTATCTTGTTGTATAAATCATCTATGATTGTACGAAGTCGGTCGACTTTCTGCAAATCATCTAAAAATTACTTTACGGATTTTATGGCGTTTATTTTACATTTTTAAATTTCCGACATTTCGAACACTTTCGGCCGTGATCACGGGGTAGACCACGACCACGGCCGCTTAAACAATAGAAATAATTATATATTTATCAATTTACATCGTGTATATTCTTTACAGATCGTAGTGGCACTGCACACACTGCAAAGATTTCTATAAAAAGTTACAGTAATAGATATTGCTACGCGACAATAATACATAGCTTCGAATAAAAAAAATGGATTAATTGAATAAATAAAATATACGGATGCGAATCGGGGATCGTGAGTGAATAATGGATATGTATGCTTTCCATGAAGTAAATATTAGGCATGAAGTAATAATTGAGCAATAATTGAACATAAATATATTTATAAATAAGAAAAGTAAATAATTGAACTAAAAGTTTTCTTCATGTTCTCGAAACATAAGCAATACGGAATTACAAAATCGAATGTACATAAATATAAATTACTGGCCAATTACACTGCAATAATTTAAAAAACATACATTTTTAATGCAATGCATTCTTGCAGTGAAGAATCTTTCATCAAGACATAATAAACCTTAATAAATGTAGTTCAATAATATCGCAATCGATAATTTGATTCAGCAATTGATTCAACCAAGCAATAATGTTTGGTTGAATGAATTGCTTATTATTTTTCTATGTAATGCAAAATTAAACTTCTTTTGCATTCATACACATATATTTTTCACGGTTTATATACAAAAATTGATAACACAGATATTAATACTACTGAATTTAATTACGATTAAAGTACACAACGCTACGAAACCGTACTTGCGTAAAGAGCTTTGTGAAGCTCGCCATTTAACAGTGAAATAAAATTAAACCGCTTCGAAATAAAAACGCGCGTCATTAATTAAAATTTAAGTCATAAATATACAAAGTAATAACTGAAGGACAGTGAGATATATATCTTTATGGCATAAATTACGAACGATTCTGTACTATCCATTCATTGCCTGTTTAACATTCAGCACGATTCTACGCTTAAAGCTCGGCATTTCAGCAACAATGGCGCTAGGCAAAAATACAATTACTTCACGTATTGCTAAGAGACTGCCCTACCTTCTACACAGCTAATGTGACTATAAACTTATTAATAGTTAGAGTTTCATCAGTATATTGCTGGAATTAATAATTTAAAAATTTATCGCTACTATATTTGTAGATTTATTAGCTCTCGATAATGCCTAAAGTATTTAAACTGAAGATTTTGCTTTTCACATTTCGTTGCTTCTAATATATAAAATAGTAAACAGCCATTAGGCGATATCTTAATATCATTTAATTCTTACAACTGACAATATGATGTAAATTATTTTTGTGGATTAAATCAAAACTAGACAAATCTGAAACTTTCTGAAATATGTGCCCGTGGAGGCGTGAAATGCACGTAAGTGAAAATTTTGTTACAAGTGGAATTCATATTCTATTCTAGCTTGTAAATGCCCTCCCGTTGAATTCCTACTCTGAATTCTTCTACGATTGCATTTCTTCAAGGAATTGTCGATTATTATGATTTTGTACCAGTTTTATAAAGCTAAAGAAGTAGATAGTCTATCTACAAAAAAAGGAATATTAATACGAATTGCTCGTATTAGTATTTCTCAGTAATTAACAAACA
Source organism: Lamproptera curius (assembly GCA_029286875.1). Lineage (NCBI taxonomy): Eukaryota > Metazoa > Arthropoda > Insecta > Lepidoptera > Papilionidae > Lamproptera > Lamproptera curius. Next base: position 1,073,314 of record JAGSMT010000133.1, on the reverse strand, counting down.
TCGTTAATGTTTGGGCATTTTATATTTTCTTATTATATTAGGGTAGCAAGTGTGGATAGAAACCGACTGAAAGTTTGGTAGACAAACTATCACGCATACAACTAATTTGTAATTGGGGAGAAATGTGAAACATTTTCTTTAAAAAATAACCACCAACAATATATGCCGTCGTTAAGCAATTAATTTAATTTCAATTTTACGTTTATAACGTAACTTTACTTGAGTCCATCTTTTTATCCGGACTCGAAAAGTATAAAAATAAGTTAAAACTAACAAAAAATTAACGCTTGAAGTTTCAAACTTTCTACAACAACATTGTGAAGAATTGAAAGCGAGTAACAGAGGAATATTTAATTAGTAAGATCATTACAGAGGTGGTTTATAACTTTTCCGACGAAGGGTCAAAGATTAAATTGGTTTTGTTTTAAATATGCTAATGAGCCACCTCAGGAGCCTTGCTTTTTTATAACAGTAATAGACACGGCAAACGTAAACTAATATGATTTCTTTCATACATAAAATAACGTGACCTTCTAAGTAAGCTTTTTAAGTATAATGAATAAGACCTAGGTAATTTGCTGTGATACCACTGGTCATGTTTTTGAAGCAAGTACCGCTTTGGAATTAAAAAAATACGTGGAAAGATATCGCAAGAATTTTATTTTTACATGCAAACCCGTACCTTAAGTGTAAATATTAAGGCACTTGTCAAAACGTGACACCAGTTTTAGAGTACTCTCTTACCACTGTGTCTCGGTTACCACTGTATCACAAATGTTTTGACTTCATTATCGTCTTGAAGACCACATTGTTACTAGTAACGAAACATAGAAGCCCAACGTAACACCAGAATCGATACATCAATCCATGGAATGGTAACAAGTCAGGCAGTTCTGGACCGTATCCCGCCACGCTGGTCCAATGCGGGTTGGTGGGTGTTATTTATAATAGAGAGCATCTATTATTTTACATGCATAGCTTTTAAACTTGATATTAACTATCTAATAATCAAAGCGTTAGAAGCGTTGGAAAGTCCACAGAAGACACTAAAAGTGTCAGGACAATCTATCCACGTATTAGCAAAATGAAAAAAATGTATAAAACATTTTATTAAACAACACCTTTTACTGTTGAATATTTTTTAAATTTTTCAACTTCGAAGTTCACAAGGACAGCGATCGGCGACATTTGACGAAACATTCGAACTAGTACAGTTGCAACATCTGCAAGGGAACTTGTGGCAATGACGTTTTGCGAATCAATTGGGATTATAGCTCTAGTGTTTCTTTTTCCGAAAAGTACCAGCTTACTGGCTGTCTAACGTAAGTTGCGTTTAAATCTAATAGTTTATCGTTAAATTATCATTAATAACACGAATTTAAATTAGTTTTTACTTTAGCTTTGGTTACAGAGACCAAAAACTGATCCTACAGAAGAAAACCAGCTGTAATCATTTAAAGTTATTACGTAAAGTGAAACTAAAATCTTTCTAACCCATATCTCAACAAAACAGGTGAGTAGTAACTTCAAATTATTATTAACAAACGACTTTTATAAAGCAAATGTTACTGTACACCTTAGTACTGGCAAATACGGGTAATATTATCATAAATTTTCTTGACAGACCTTCCACCCTTAGTGTCCTAATACCGACCATAAGCCTATTAGGCGCCGTTGCCTTCCTGTTCTCGAGTATTATATCTCAATTAAATCTCCACAAAACAAAATCATCAAGTCATTTTCTATTATAAAAGCGCTTTTACGGTCCATTTAAGAAAACAACTAAGGCATCTGAACATATATAATGAATATATATATAAACAAGTAACGGGTATAGAGTTAAGTAAATAATAATTGTTGTTATTTTTATTCTCCTGTATATATGAACTTACGTAGTAGTTTTTACATCGTAGTTTATTTTTAGTTTTGCCTAATTAGCCTATCAATGTCCTTAATAAATTTAGCTTCATGAGAAAAGTTTAATTAATTTCATGAGAAAAGAAATGAATGCTACAAAACAAACGTATAGTTCGAATCCTGCGAGGACTCAACTACTTTTCTAATTCGTTTCCTAGTTGGTTAGGGCAATGCAGGCTGATCACCTAATAGTCTTTTAAAGTAAGATGATCCAGGAGTCGGATGGGCATGTAAAAAGTCGGTCCAGCGCCTTATCTCTCTCCGATCGTTTATCCGTTCCATCGTGCTTTGAAAGAATAAAGCAATAGGGAGTGACCTGTGTTTGCGCATACACTATACAATTTCCTGCGCATTTGGCTGATTTCTAATATAGATCGGCCGCCGTAGTCGGAATCGACTAGGAGGACATTATTATTACACTTCTGCATTGTCTTCATTAACGGAGGTCTTCATAAACTGCCAAGAAATCTGAGCTTATCTTTGTTTCTCAAAGTATTTTTTTTGTCTTGTAGTTGTTCATATAACTATATTATACGTTTTGATGCTCAATATGGTAAATTTAGTATAGCTAAAAATTACGTATGCGTCATTTTCTTTTTCGTATGAAATAAAATAAAATTGATTTGCAAAAATATAATCTTCATCTTCAGTCAGATAATTTTTTGTACAACGGATTCCTGATTGAATTGCTGATTACTGAATTACGAATCAAGTAAAGAGATGACATATACAAAAAATTAAACGTTAAATTAAATTGAATTGCGTCGTAATGAAAACGCGCGTCATTAATTAAAATTTAAGTCATAAATACACACAATACGAGCTGAAAGATAGCGAGGCATGTACCTTTATGGCATAAAATACTATCCATTCATTGCATGTTTAACATTCAGCACGGTTCTCCACTTTAAGCTCGACATTCGAGCTACAATGGTACAAGCCAAAAATACAACCATTTCTCGTATAGCTCAATGAGTACCCTTAACTACGCTAAACGTATTAATTGTATTATAGATATAGTTATTCAGTATTTTCCTTGGGGAAAACTCGGACCTTTATCGGAATATTATGACATTTGATCTGTTAATTAACGATCGTATTTAATGAGTGACATTTTCATATACATTAATATGAAACTTTATTGCTTAGTGTCCAATGTCCATCAAAATGCATAATGTCATTGTATAATATAGGGATGTATAGGTACTGAAGCTATTTAAGAGAGCAGGATAGATACGAACTTTAAAAAAAACCCCCAGGAAAATCTTCTCTCGATATGTCTAATATTTTATATTCTCGTGTCAAAAACTTCGTACCCATACTTCTTCATCTTCTTCCGAAACGGCTTCACGGCGATTCTTATGAAATTTTTAATACATAACTACATTGTATATCGCTTTCTCTGTCCATTTATCCTTATGTATGCTTAAATCTTTCAAACTACGCCACGGATTTCGATGCTGTTTTTTTTATTAGATAGAGTGATTGAAGAAGAATACGTAACACATGCTTAATATTGTAGGTATATTTTCTATCAGCATAGCTCCCGTGCGAAGCAGAGGTGGGTTGCTAGGATTCAGTAAGTCTGAGAATCGCCTACTATCGATTTTTCAAACGGCGAAGTGATAAGGGGTGTCCACCATAAGGCCTTTTTTTATTTATTGGACATCTTTTTAATATCTGATTATTATGTGCCATAACCAAGTGAAAACATTTGTGATACAGTGGTTATCAAGTCAGAATATGAGGAGGGTACTAAAAAACTGGTGCCACGTTATTGCAAATGCCTAAATATTCAGGGATATTATGTAGAAAAGTAGATTAAAGTTCAGGCTTTCATGTAAAAATTAATTCTTGCGATATATTTGCATGTCTTTTTTTAAATACAAAATGGTACTTACTTAAAAAACATGCCTCGTATATACCACCACTATTGGCGTGAATCATAAATTAACGTTAGATGAACAGATCAGAACGAGTAAAAATAAAGTGTGAGAATAAATAAACCAGTATATATAAGTAAAGTTTTATCAATGTAATCTTTAAATATTTAATGGCAACTTTTACTTTTTCAACAAAACAATGACAAGAGAAACAATGAAGAGAGAAAAGACAAACTTAATTCAAACGCTTATATCCAAAGGCATAGTGCATGTATAAAATTTATCCAAAATAATATATGAAGTCCTCAAAATAACTGGGTCTCTTAAAAATCATAAATATCCTATAGATAACATAAACTTAAAGAAAGAAAAGTTATTACACTATATTAAACGCAAGATAAAAAACAAAAATTAGCTGCAAAGTTTCAGAAAATATATACCGACGGAAAAGGAAAGTGCAAGGAAGAAAAATATGTATTTTCCAAAGAATTCGTATTTAATTTGAAACAACTGCACAATTATTTTCAGTTGTTTTCATTAAATACAGACATTACTTATATGACTTTGTAACAGTTTGATGCTGTAACATTGGTATATTCGGCTAATAATTTGTAATATTAGGAAAGATTCCTATCATTTATTATCAATTCCATGGCACTTCTACGAAAAGCATTGTCTACGTTATTTGTTATGTTAAAATCACAATAAGCACGAAGTAGCAGGCAACAATACTTACAATTATGCAGAGAAAATATTCAAAAAAGATTTTCATGATGAAATTACCCCTTATTTCCCCTTATTCATATGCGATATTTAGTTTTTCTCTTAAAAACTGTGCTTCACTAAAATATGATGTTCGAATCAAAGTTTCAGTTTACGAGTGTCTTTTTATCCGTACTGAGTGCGAGTTAAAAACTAACTAAGTTGAACGCTTCAAGTCGCAAAATTCCGACATCAACATTGTAAAGGATCGTAGGCTAGTAACAGAGGAATATTTAATTAGTAAGCTCATTACAGAGGTGGTTCATAACTTCCCCGACGAAGGTTCAAATGCCAAATTGGTGTTATTTAAAATATGCTAATTAGGAAACTCCTTGCCATTTTATTAAGCGCTGGACACGGCTTCGTAACATGGTTACCATTTCTTTATCATTACATAAATAATTACAATGTAATATATAACAAAATATATTTTTTATTTTTGTCTGTCTGTATTTGTGTTTCGCCAAGTCTCTGGAATGCCTGGTCCAATTTTGTCAGGACTTACTCTGTAAGACAGCTAATGTAAGTGAAGGTAACTAAAGTTACTTTAGTTACTAAAGTTACTTTTTTGTCATAAAAAACTAACAAAACATTTTTTTTATATCACTCCCAAAGTCGCGCGTCACAGCTAGCTGTTGCAACAGAAAAAATATTAATGTAAGTCACGTTAATTAATATGTTCAACTGGTTGTTGCACAATGAGTATTGAATTGTTATATGTAGCAGTTATAAATCACAATATAATTACAAAAAAATTATTGTTTTCAAGTTTAAAACAGACAATGTTATTTTTAATTAGAAATCTAGAATTATATTTAATGTAAAATTAAACCGTCATTTGCTTATTGTTTAATTTAAAGCAAGGGAACGCAAATAAAATTATTTACATAAATAAGTATAAGTAATAAATATTGTGTAGCTCTAAATTGCAGACACACTAGTTGTATTTAAAATTTCAATTTTTTTTAGGGAATTCTTAAAACATAATTTAGCGTAACGATACAATCCTTATTATTTATACTAATACTATAAATCCGAAAGTAACACTGTCTATCCGTCTTCCTGTCCATCTTTACTTTCCAAACGACTAAACCGATATTGATGAAATTTGGTTAAAAGTACAATAGATTATATTATTTCGAAAAAGTACTTTAAAGGATTGAAAGTTTATATGGAAATTAATTATTGTTAAAGAAAAAACTTTAAAACTTTCGTATATATACCCACAAAATACACAATTTATTATATTCAATACGCGTCGCTATTTCACGCGGTACCAAGTGGCTGGTACCTACTAGTAAATTTATAAAGTAATTTATTATCTGCTAGTGTATCAGAATGACATTCATACTTACACACTATTAATTAATTATATTTACCTTTACATATACTTGTAATACATTAAAAATAATAAACAGCCATTAAGCGATGTCTTAATATTATGTAATTCTTACAGACGACAATATTAAACGAATCTGAAACGTTTTGAAATATGTGCCCGTGGAGGCGTGAAATGCACGTAAGTGAAATTTTGTTACAAGTGGAATTCACTATTCTATTCTAGCTTGTAAATGCCCTCCCGTTGAATTCCTACTCTGAATTCTTCTACGATTGCATTTCTTTAAGGAATTGTCATCATTATTATTGTGACTTTGTACTAGTTTTATACTGCTAAAGTAGTAGAGAGTATATCTACAAAAAAAAAGAATTAAAAATTCTCAGTATTTATCAAACCTTGTTAATGTTTGGGCAAATGTAAAATTATATTTCTGTTTATTAAAGTAGGGTAGCAAGTGCCTCCATAGCCTAGTGGTATAGGCGTGTGCCTTAGAAACTGGAGGGTTCAAATCCGGGGACTCAACAAATTTTCATTGTTGTTTTCTAGTTGGTTAGGGCAATTTGGGCCGACCACCCAGTTGTCTGAAAAATAAAATGATCCATGCGTCGGATGGGCATGTAACAAGTCGCATTGGACCAGCGTGGTGGGATACGGTCCAAAATCCCCTAATGAATGGAGGTGTATTAGGGGAGGCCTATGTCCAGCAGTGGACTATCACAGGCTGATAATGAGTAGCAAGTGCGGATAGTAACCAACTGAAAGTTTAGTAGACAAACAACACGCATACAACTAATTGTTCATTTGGAGAGAAATATGAAACATTTTCTTTAGAAATTAAACACCAAAAACATATGCCATCGTTAAGCAATTATTTTAATTTTAATTTTACGTCTATAACGTAACTTTAGTTTAGTTCCATCTTTTTATACGTACGTTAAAAAGTTACAGAATATCTACGTACTTTATTGTTATTTACAGATCTTGTAGTTGTAGTATAACTAATATAGTTCATGTAATAACACATATAAGTTAAACAAAAAAAAAATACGGTTAAAGTTTCAAACTTTCTACAACAACGCTGTGAAGAATTGAAAGCGTAACCATGGAATATTTATTAGAAGGATCATTACAGAGGTGGTTTATAACTTTCCAGACGAAGGGTCAAAGATTAAATTGGTTTCGTTTAAAATATGGTAATGAGGCACCTCAAAAGCCTAGCCTTTTTATAAAACTCTAGACGAGGCTGAGTAAACTAATATTATTTACATTTTTTATCACGTAAAATAACGTAACTCACATCAAATTTAGCTTCTTTAATATGATGATGATTGGTGTTAACCTATTTTACACAATATAAGAAATTAGATAGAATAGTACTTGTTTATCTTAATTAGAAGAAATAAGTCATCTGCAAATAGCACTATTTCTAAATACTTTCCACTACTGAAGACAAGTCAATTGAACCGGTAATATAAATTTCCCTAAAATCGACTCTTGGAGAACTCTAAATCGCACTATATATCTCAATGATAAAACGACATTTATGCTACATGCTACTCTATGTAAAAAGATAATAATTGAATTGTAGAGCCACGCACGCCATACATTTTTAAATTTAAATTTTTTGAAGTTATACTTCTTTAGGCCGTTATGAAAAATGATGAGAGTGAAATTTTAAGATGCGTGACACAAAATTAACAGTTTATAAAAACGGTGAAAATGTAATAAGGTCCATATTACATAGTGATAAGGTTGATTTTGTGTAGTGATAATGGAGTTGTCGTTTTTATTTGCGATAGTTGTTGCATAATGTGCTCTATGAGTTAGGATTAAGGTTCGTTTTGGTATATATATATATATATATATATATATATTATTAATATATATATTATATTATTTAAATTTATAATAAATATATTATTATATAAATGTATTAATTTTTGTAATGATGTTTATTCAACTTGATATAATGGTAATATTTTTATTCATTTAATATATCAACATTGTGATTTATCTATGTAATACGTTTTAGATAAGCGCCATCTAGTCACACATAATCAAAGCTTCTGATTTTTAGCACCGCTGTACAAGTAAGCCAACATCTCTTAGGAATTCTACATTTGTAAGCAACAGATGGCGCTGAACTACAGTTATATGATATATCAAAGTACGTCTTGTGAATCCATAAATTCTTAATCGAATTATTTATGATTAGTTCTTGTAAATCTATCATCTTTAATTATCTTAATTATTTTTGATTGATTTTACATACTATTTGTGAATATTAGTGAAAAATTGTGCTTATATACTTTTCAAGTGCTCCAATATAATTGAGGTTAACTATCCGTATGTATTATTTATTGTATTGTAATTAATTATTTGCATGCAATTAAAAACTATTTTAATGATGCCAAAAGTATAACTTCTCACGCGCGTACATAAGTACACGCACCCATTTTCTATAAGTTCAACAATCGAAGGCTTTAAACAAGTTACAGTACATAAAACAGCACCATTACCATCAGAACATTTTATGAAGTTGTTATCAAACAATATTTTTCATAGCAATAACATTTACATTATATTAAAATTTTATAAAATGATTCTACAATAACATAAACTACACACTAAGAAAATTATAAATTATCAAAACATTCTGACCGTGCTGATCATTAAAGTTGATCAGTACGAAACTGTTTGCTTAGCACTTGGTTGTATACAATTTTCATCTGTCCTAAGTTATCGAACAACTTTGAAGTTGTTCACAATGACAGCGATCGGCGACATTCGACGAAACATTCGAACTAGTACAGTTGCAACATCTGCAAGGGAACTTGCGGCAATGACGTTTTGCGAACGAATTGGGATTATAGCTCTAGTGTTTCTTTTTCCGAAAGGTACCGGCTTACTGGCTGTCTAAAGTAAGTCGCGTTTCCTTCTAATATTTTATAGTTAACTTACTTTAATAACAAGGATTTATATTGTTTTTTTTTAATTTAGCTTTGGTTACAGAGACCAAAAAGTGATCCTACAGAAGAAAACCAGCTGTAATCATTAAAAGTTATTACGTAAAGTGAAACTAAAATCTTTCTAACTAACATCTTAACAAAACAGGTGAGTAGTAACTTCAAATCATTATTAACAAACGACTTTTATAAATCAAATGTCACTGTACACCATAAAACTGGCAAATACGGGTAATATTATCATAAATTTTCTTGACAGACCTTCCACCCGTAGTGTCCTAATACCGACCATAAGCCTATTATGCGCCGTTGCCTTCCTGTTCTCGAGTATTATATCTCAATTAAATCATTTCATATTATAAGAGCGCTTTTACAGTCCATTGAAGAAAACAACTAAGGCATATGAATATATATAATGAATATATATATATACAAGTAACAGATATAGAGTTAAGTAAATAATAATTGTCGTTATTTTTATTCTCCTGTATAGCCATGCACGTATACTCCTGTATAGATACATCTCTGTTTTATAATGATCCATTTAATCCTATATCCCATCATTATAATCCTTTCATTATATGAATTTACGTAGTAGTTTGTACATCGTAGTTTATTTATAGTTTTGCCTAATTAGCCTATCAAGGATCCATGCGTCAGATGGGCATGTAAAAAGTCGGTTAGTCCAGCGCCGCCTTATTCTCTCCGGTCGTGTCGGTTATCCGTCCCATCGCGCTTTGAAAGTATAAAGGAATAGGGGGTGCCTATGTTTACACCTGTGCACACAATCTCCTGCGCAGTTGGCTGATTTCTAATATAGATCGACCGCCGTAGTCGGAATCGACTAGGAGGACATTATAATTACACTTCTGCATTGTCTTTATTAACCGAGGTGGTACTGCTAATAAATCGGAGCTTATTTTTGTATCTCAAAGTAATTTACAAAGTAATTTTTTTTTGTCTTGTAGTTGTTTATATAACTATATTATACGTTTTGATGCTCAATATGGTAGATTTATTAAAGCTGAAAATTACGTATGCGTCATTTTCTTTTTCGTATGAAATAAATAAAATAACGTTCCGTGAATTGATTCGCAAAAATCTTTTTGTATCAGATATTTTTTAGTATACCAGATTCCTTTTTTTAAATTTTCATGCATAATTCATAAACGCGTTGATAATACATTACTGAATTACGAAGCAAGTAAAGAGATGACAAATACGAAAAATTAAACGTTAAATTAAATTGAATTGCGTCGTAATGAAAACGCGCGTCATTAATTAAAATTTAAGTCATTAATACACAAAATACGAGCTGAAAGATAGCGAGACATGTAACCTTATGGCATAAAATACTATCCATTCATTGCCTGTTTAACATTCAGCACGATTCGCCGCTTTAAGCTCGACATTCGAGCTACAATGGTACAAGCCAAAAATACAAATATTTTCTCATATAGCTTAATGAGTACCCTACCCTGCGCTAAACGTAATAATATTATTGTACATATAGTGAGTCATTATTTTCCTTCGGGAAAGGTCAGACCTTTATCGGAATATGATGACACTATCTGTCAATGGATGGTCGTATTTAATGAGTAACATTTTCATATACATTTATATGTAACTTTATTGCTTAGTGTCAAATGTCAAAATGCATAATGTCGTTGTATAATATGGAGATGTACTTAAGCTATTTAAGAGAGCAGCATAGATACACCTAGGAAATCACTTAGAAAAATCTCGTCTCGATATGTCTAATATATAAAATTATCGTGTCAAAATGTTCATACCCATACTTGTCCGAAACTGCTTGACCGATTATTGTGAAATTTTAATTCATATTCAATAAGTCTGAGAATCGCCTACTATCTATTTTTCAAATGCCTAAGAGATAAGGGGTGTCCACCCCAAGTTGTTTTTTGATTTTTTGGACATTTCTTTTAATATTTAATTATGTGGCATAACGAAGTCAAAACATTTGTGATACAGTAGGTAACAAGACAGGTGGCAGAATTTTATGAAGAGGCTATTCAAAAACTGGTGCTACGTTATGGCAAGTGCCTCAATAGTCAGTAAATTATGTAGAAAAGTAGATTTAAGGTTTCATGTAAAAATAAAATTCTTGCGATATCTTTCCACGTCGTTTTTCCGGTCCAAAACGTTATGATTCATAAATTAACGTCAGATGAACAAATCAGAGCGAGCATAAATAAAGTGTGAGTATAAATAAACGAGTATATGTAAGTAAAGTTTTATTTATGTAATCTTTAAATATTTACTGTTTCAACAAACATAATTGAAACGCTTATAGCCAAAGACATCGTGCATGTTTAAAATTTATCGAAAACTATATATGGAGTTCTCATAATAAGTGGGTCGGATAATAACCATAAATATTCTATAGATCACATAAACTTTAAGAAAGACTTATATTTAGAACTTTATAAGTGAAATAGTAATAACATTGTACACCACAAGGTAAAAAACAAAAAGTAACTATAAACTTTCGGAAAATATGTATCACCGGAAGAGGAAAATACAGGGAAGAAAATGTAAAAATATGTATTTTCAAAAGAACTCGTATTTAATTTGAAACAATTAAACAATTCTTTTCAGTTGTTTTTATTAAATACAGACATTACTTATATGACTTTGTACCAGTTTGATACTGTAACATTGATATATTCTACTAATAATTTGAAATATTATGAAATATTCCGATCATTTTTTTTTATTCAATGGCACATGTATGAAAGCATTGTCTACTTATTTATTATGTTAAAATTACAATGAACACGAAGTATTTAAAAACTTCTAATACATATACAAATTCACAGGCAAAAATATTTACAATCAGGCAGGGAAAATATATAAAAACGAACACTTAATAAAAATACCACTTTTTTCATATGCGGTATTTAGTTTTTCTCTTAAAAACTGTGCCACAATAAAATATTAACAAAGTTTCAGTTCACGACCGTCTGTTTATCCGTACTGAATACGAGTTAAAAACTAACTAAATTGAACGCTGGAATCGCAAAATTGCGCCAAAACATTGTTAAGGATCAGTGGGCGATTAACAGTGGAATATTTAATTAGTAAGATCATTACAGAGGTGGTTCATAACTTCCCCGACGAAGGTTCAAATGCTAAATTGGGGTTATTTAGAATATGCTAATTAGGAAACTCTGTAGCCTTGCCATTTTATTAAGCGCCAGACACGGCTTCAAAACATGATTACCTTTTCTTTATCATTACAAAAATAATAACTCTTATTGTGATGTATAACAAAATATTTTGTTTTTATTTTTATCTGTCAGTCTGTGTGTTCCGCCAAAATCCTGAATTGCCTGGTCCAATTTGGTCAGTACTTACACTGGAAGTTAGCTAATGCAACTAAGCTACCTTTTTTCACAAAAAAACTAAAAGAAGCATTATTTTTATCTCACTACGCGGCCGAAGTCGGGTGCAACAGCTAGCTTAAAAATATATTAATGATATCAAGATCATTAATATGATCTGCTAGCTGTTGCGCGATGACTGTGTTTTGTTATATGTATCGCTTATATATCACAATGTTATTATAAAAATGGGTTTTTCATTTTTTTGTTTGTACAGAAATGGTAATCATGTTCGTATAGGCAGCCGTGTCTAATAAAATGGCAATGCTACTGTGTTTCTTAATTAGCATATTTTAAATAACGCCAATTTAGCTTTTGCAAATTCTTCGGGGAAGTTATAAACCACATCTGTAATGATCTTACTAATTAAATATTTCACTGTTACTTGCCTCAGATCCTTTACAATGTTGTTGTGAAAAGTTTGCGACTTCAAGCGTTCAATTTAGTTAGTTTTTAACTCGCATTCAGTACAGATAAAAAAGCGCTCGTAAACTGAAACTTTGTTTCGAACATGATTAATATTTAAGTGTGGGACAGTATACTCTCTTCATTATATTTTTAGTACCTATACATCTCCCTATTATAGAGTGACATTGCCCATTCATTTTGACACTGGACACTTAACAATTAAGTTTCATATGAATGGATATGAAAAGACACTCATTTAATGCGATCAGTAATCGACAGTTCGAGTGTCAATTTATTTGGATAAAGATCCGAGTTTTTACGAAGAAAAATATTTTCACTCACTTCATCTATACTATAATTAATACCTTGAGCGCAGTGTAAGAATACAATTGCGTTATTATTTGATTTTTTTATATTTAATTCTAACATATAATGGTGAAAAAGATAGGCTAGGGTAGTATTTAAACTATACGTTAAATGATTGTATTTGTATATATATATATATATAAATGAGTGTATACGATTCTCCGCTTTAAGCTGGAATGTCAAGCTTAAAACGAGAATCGTTCTGAATGTTAAACAGGCAATGAATGGATGGTATTTTATGCCATGAAGGTACATATTTACGCTATCTTTCAGGTCGTATTTTTCGTATTTATGACTTAAATTTTAAATAATGACGCACGTTTTCATATCAACAACATTTCATTTAATTTCACGTTTCATTTTACGAATTATTAAGTTCTTTACTTGATTTGTGATTAAATTCTGTAATGTTTATGATCATCGCATTTATTTGGCTATATATTCTAAAGAAACCTCTTTAATGTGATAGAAATCTAGTACTGCATGTTAAATTAAACAGAAATCCGCTAAAAACCAAGATGATCATATTTTTGAGAAGCATTGTTAATGTTATTGAGTAGGCAGAGGTAATCAAAACGCTTTGTCGGGAATCTCTTTGCTTTTTTATTATAAAATGACGCATATGCAATAGGTAGTTTATCATAGTAAGGCATATTCAGAGTAAAAATTTATTGTATAAAAAACTACAGGACCATGAAAAAAAATGTCTATGAGATGAATCAAAAATGACGGCGTAGCGCTCAAATTTATTCTTTGGTATTGTAACAGCCTTCTAAGATTTATTCTTTTACGTTGGGTAATTTCACAGGTATGTTTATCCATGTGCTTGTATTCTATAATTATATGAACAATAAATGCAAATAACAATAAGGTACGTAGATTAATTACAACTTCTATGTCGCCACGGTACAGACCGATACAGAAAAAAATGTAAAAAGATGTACTTTATTATTTTTATTTTTCTCCGACCAGTGGACATCCATAAGCTGGTGTGACGCTGATGATAATTATGCATTTCAAATGAAAGCGCAAAACTTACATTAAAATATTTGACAATTATGTAAAGTAGGTGCTATTGTAAAATGTTTAGTTAAGGTATTCAAGAAACCAACCATTGCGGTTTAAGATTTTTAACCGACTTCAAAAAAAAGGAGGAGGTTCACAATTCGTCTGTATTTTTTTTTATGTTTGTCCAGTTCTGACGGAGGCGTCCATAAAAAATTGAATAAGACTGAAATTCATATTTATTATGTGCTCAAAAAATAGACAATCAATAGCTCAATATCACGCCAATCGATTTGGAGTCGGTTTGTTTTTGATAAAAATTTTATTATCTATTAGCATCTTGATTTTAATTTTTATTTATAATTTATAATTTATTTGGCATGGTGACGGTAAAAATTGTTCGGTTTTGTGAAATTGAACATTATGAAACAACGATATATAAATTACTACATAAATTTATGTAAGCATCAAAATAATCAATAATGTACCAAACATTATGGTAATTGAAACGTAAGCAAAAACATGCATATCTTTATAAGAGATTAAAAATAACCACAAAGATTTATTATTACATATGCGTACATGAGCACAACAATATGGTGTTAACACGCTTTGCACTTATAAACCACGTTTGGTTTTAAATAAGTGTAATTGTTTTGTAAATGTAATTTAAAAATTAACAAATTAAAAAAACAGATGTATCCTAAACATGACATCGACATATTTATGTCACTTTTTTTATAATGCAGCATAGAAGCACTCTTGTGCGGGAGAATAAGTTAAGTATTATGCTTTTGCGGAGATTTAATTGACATATAATACACGAGAACAAGAAGACAAAAGCGCCTAATAGGCTTACGGTCGGTATTGGGACACCAGGAGCGAAAGGTATACTAAAAAAATGTATAAAAATTCAAACCTCATTCTCAGTTTTCCTCCGTTTAAGTTTATGTCTGCGAATATAGTTTAACTTTATGTAATAACTTTTAATAAACTGTAGCTATCTCCTGTAAAATCAGTTTTGAATAATGTACCAAAAAAATCAGTACAAATCCATATACTTTAAATACTAAAAGTAACCATAATTTATTTTAGTCTGTCAATTAGTTGATACTATTCATAAAAAGAAACAACGAGCTGTAATCCAAATTGTTTCGCTATACGTCATTGCCACAAGTTCTGTTACAGATGGTGCGACTGTACTAGTTCAAATGTTTTGTCGAATGTCGCCGATCGCTGTCATTGTGAACAACTTTCAAGTTGTTCAATAACTTTGAATAGATGGATGATGTAAATTGTACTCAACAAAGTGATAAACAAATAGTTTCGTATTGATCAACTTTACCGCCTCCAAGGTCTAGCGGCAATGGACATGTAAAAAGTCGGTTTACCAACCAACCCGCATTAGACCAACGTGGTCGGATACGGTCCAAAAACCTCCTAATGGAGAAGGCGTGCATTAGAGGAGGCCTTTGTCCAGCAGTGGACTAACAGAGGCTGGTGATGATCAACTTTAATGATCACCATGATCTTTATCTATGATTTGAAAAATAATTTTATTTCATATCCTTTATTTAGTTAATGTTATTGCATGTTGACATTCCTATAAAAAAAATTGAGAAAACCTTTAAAAATGTTTTTTGTTTGTTAAAATGCATTTTTTACCTTTCTAACACATAGGTCTTTTTTATCTTTCCAAGGCCTTTGTCTATGGGATATTAAATAAAAAGTTAAAATCTATAACGTGCGTGGCTTTATAATTTAATTAACGTAACGTTTTACGTAAAATAATAGTGAGCAGCATGTAGTATAAATGGTATTTTATTATTGGGATGCACGGAATGATTTGGAATTTCTCAAAGGTGTATTTCAGGGTATTTTCTGTTCCCGGTTTATATACTTTATATGTGTTCAGTAGTTAACATTATGATAGATAAATGTTAAATATTAGTTAGTGTTTTATAAAAAGGCAAGGCTTCTGGGGTGCCTCATTAGAATATTTAAAACAGAACCAATTTAATTTTTGACCCTTTGTCGGGAAAGTTATAAACTACCTCTGTAATGATGTTACTAATTAAATATTCCACTGTTACTCGCTTTCAATTTTTCACAGAATTGTTGTAGAGTTTAACGTTTTAAGTTTGAAACCTTAAGAATACCTGGGATCTTGATAATTCCTATTATAAAGTATAATACAAATGTAAATAAAATTATAAGACTCAGTTTTTTCTTATATACAACAGAAGAGGGTCGGTTAACTTGATCTGCAACACAAAATTTCCAGGGAGTATGAACCCACGAACGCAGAGAAGCAAGGTAAATATTCTATTATAGGAACGAGTTGTTCAACTCCTTGAACTGCAAAAATATACACAGTTGAAGTTAAATTTGTATCCCAATTCACTTTATTTCCAACTGAATTATTCTTTTTTTACGGCTTTACTTTGTCTACTCATCTTATAGATACATCTATTACGAAAATTTTTTGAATGAGCTTATTACATCCAGTGTTTAAGAATTGAAGATTGAGTTGCAGTTGTTTATATATTTATTAACACCATGTTACATTTGTAAGGATCATACAAATGTGTTTCATTCTGTTTAAACCACAAAATCATTCACGCTTTAATTATTTGTTTCATGTGGTAACTCTTAAAATGCAACTTTGCTTCTTCGTTAACTATTCAGTGTGCAGGAAAGCTTATCACTGTCCGGATGCGGCTTATTATTAATTCCTTTAACATAGTCTTTTATGTTTTGGCATCTACACGAATGATTGTTTCATTAAATACACCAAGTGTACATGACAACTTTAATAAAAGTGCCACGCGATTGGTCGGCATTGCATATTTCTATATAATTGTACTGTAATTTTTTAAGAGAAAGGCGAACGATATTTTTTGAGTTATAGTTTATTCAAATCTTGCAATGACTTCTATATTTAAGAAATCATTGTTAGAAATAATATTAAAGATCAGTAATAAATTATCGTATTATATTTTCAAACGTGTCAATTAATAAGTTTTACGCGATTTCATTAAATAATAATAATATCAGATATCCAAAATTTTCACGGTCAGACGTGATCGTGGACTCTGAAAAGAATCCGAGGCAGCGAGAATATAATATTAAAAATAAACCCGACAAATTCGTAAAGAGTGGATTTATCATGCGTTAATTATAAAAAATTGCTTCTGTTCTTTTTATACAATCCAGTTGAAAATTACATTTACATTAAGGTTATTTAATTGTACACAGTCTGTGTACATAAGTTTATATAATTTTTAAATTATATAATAAACATTATTCCAATTAATCACGATAACACTAAAGGTCTTAAGACCCTAATAAATTTACAAATGAAACACGAAGTATCATTTATTAAAGTTTTAGTCATAATACACTTATTACGAACCAAAGGACAGCTATACATATATATATGTATATTTATAGCATAAATCGCTAATGAATCCTACTATTCTGTTGCCTGTTTAACATTCAGCACGAATCTCCGCTCAAAGCTCGGCATTTCAGCAACAATGAGGCAGAGCATAAATAGAGTCGTTGCTGAAAGACTTCCCTTACTATACAGCTATGAAGGTAAACGTATTAATAGTTCCTTCATAATATGGGAAGGTCTTAGAATAACAACATTTACTAATATCAGATGGCATTTCTGTATACATTTGTTTTCCAACAACAACAATAGTTTTATTTAAACATTCAAGTTAAGAACATTTAATTTTAAATATAAAATTGCTTCTAATTTTGTCACTAATATTACATATAAAGCTTTACGTTAAAGTTATTGAATTTTATTAAACTTTAACCGCCTCCGTAGCCTATTGGTAAGGGCGTGTGCTTTAGAAGCCTGCGGGGAAAAATATATTTCTTATTGTTGTCTCCTCGTAAGTTAGGCCAATTTAGGCCTATTATCTGAAAAGTAAGATGATCCATGCACATAAAAAGTTGGTCCACCCACCAACCCAAAAACGATTACGGATACGGTCCTAAAAAGGGCGGGTGTTAGGGGAGGCCTATGTCCAACAGCGGACGTTTTATTTAACTTTAGTAGTTACATGCATGGACATAAATAAAAGTAACACTGTTTTGACCAGATGGTAAACAGTTACTCAATGTTTTATAGTAATATTTTGCGATAATTCTGCTTTTCTATATATTACAATAACGTTTGAATTGCCGTAATGCAATTAAAATAATTTATAGTAATGATTAAAACGTGACTTAAGAGGTAATATGATCATTGCTAGAATAATTCTATTCTTCTTTAGCTAAAAACTCTCTCGCGGTGAATTTCTCAATTGTGTATGACTAGGATTACGTAGCAATTCTGTCATTATAATTATATCATAATTGTATTTAATACTCCACAAGGAATTAATACAATATAAAATAATAGGATCTATTTCTAATGAAAATAATTATTCATTAAAAATGTTAATCCGTTTTCTCGATAATTACATCAAGAGAGGATTGGATGAAACAAAAAAAAATTCAACATATTTCTTGATAGATTATTATAAAAAATATTATATTATATTGGGATACGATCCAAAAACCCCCTAAATGGAGAAGGCGTGAATCAGGGAGGCCTATGTCCAGCAGTGGACTAACAAATCTAATGATGATAATTATTGTAAAAAAAAACTAAAGTTAAAAATTAAATAACTAAATTTATTTATATATAACAGTATTAATATATGAACAATATTTACACACACACGCTCCTGACATTAAGAATACATAATTGCCACATATTCAACAATAAAAACTCCTATAAAATCTCATGTACCAACAACGTTTAAAATATGACTCCAAACTAAACTCCTATATATAGAAGTTTATAGAAACAGGACATATACTAGCAATAACTTTTGGTGTTGATTGAAACATAGTGTAAGTTTACGACAGTCACTTTATCCGTACTAAATATGTATAACGCGGAGTTAAAACAAACTTGATTGAACTCTTGAAGTTGCAAACTTCCGACAACAACATTGTCAGGCATCGGAGGCGAGTATTAGAGGAATATATAATTAGTAAGATCATTACAGAGGTGGCTTATATCCACCCTGACGAAGGGTCAAAGATTAAATTGGGTTTATTTAAAATATATTAATAAGGCAACACAGTGGCTTTTCCATATTATAAAATGTTAAAAAAAAAATATATATCAATAAACTTGTAACATTATACTATAAGTGACAACACAAACTGTCATTGCTTGCGATCATCACAGTCATGAGATTTTACCCATTGAGAATGCCAGTTTCTTATTAGCTTTTAAGTTACCATATATTACAACTTACATATCGTGTAGGTGTACTTTCTTACTCTTTTATTATTACTCAATAACAAAAAATCAAAGCTATTGTTCTATATCTTTAAAATTGGACTGCGATTTTGGGAAAATAAAAGCTTTTTCTGTTCATAACATGCAATAACAAAAAATATTTTCAATAACATTATTAAAAAAATGTGTAGGAAATATAGTTCCTTATGCTATACGATATGTTGATATTAAAAACAATACCTCGATGCACGTAAGCTTAATCTAAATCAAATTGAAATTAGAAAAAAAATATAATCTATTGTGATAATAGTGATTGGAATAGTTGATCAATACGAAACTAGTTGCTTAACACTTTGTTCGGTACAATTTTCATCTGTTCTAAGTTATCGATCAACTTCGTAGTTGTTTACAGTAACAGTGATCGGCGACAGTCTACGAAACATTTGAAAGAGCACAGCTGCATCGCATGCAAGAATTAAATGGCTCTAACTAAAGCTCCATGTTTTTATTTTATGATTAACAACGTAATACAACGCTAAAATGAATAATTTTTGCTGTACTATTATTAATATATAACTAGCTGTTGTTCGTAACTTCTTCTGCGTGGTAAAGAAGAAACATTTTCATTAAAAAAATGCGAATATTACTCCCTATTATATCAGCCACCTTTTAGAGAAGGTCCCGTCAAAATCGGACCAGCCATTACATATGCTATCGCGGATTTTTTTCTAGATCTAGAAAAGTAGAAAGGATCCATCATACATTATTTTGTTATTTATCTTAGACTTTAGGCAGCGCTTTCGTTGAAAGCTCTTAGACGACCTAATGTATATCCGACAACTCTGATAAATATTAATATATTTTATTCAAATTTATACAGAAACTTTAAAAACTAGGTACCTTAATCTTTCTTAAGAATCATTCTGTCGATAAGTGAAAACCGCGTGACAGTCTGTGCTGTAGTATTTGAGTTTATCGCGAACAGACAGGCATACATAAGCGGCCGGGGACTTAGTTTTATAATATGTGTAAATTTGCACCTATTGCTTTTTAATAATTAAAACAAATAAATAAATTGTAATGTAATCTTAAAATATTATTGGTTATAACACGAAATAGGGTTTATAAACAATATATAAATTTTATATATTGTTTATAAAAAATATGTGTATATTATTATACACATTTTTTTATTCGACGATTATATACGGAAGCGGGTATGATGATGTGCAAATCGATTTAAACTACGGTGGCCTTTATATTTAGAAATCACTCATCTACGCGTAAAATATACTAGTGCACAACTGTATGCGCAAATAGAGATGCTCGCCCTCTTCCCTTAACCCTAATAGCCCAATGGAAAGAACGACCGAAACAATCGAAAAGAAATGAAGCATGACCAACTTTTTAAATGACGATGAGTCGCGTGGCTTACTTTAAAGATTATTGGGTAATCAGGCCGCATTGCTTCAACCATTAAAGAAACAACAATTAAAAGTTGATGTGTACCCACAGGATTGGAACTACTACCTACTATGCTACGGAGGCAGTTAAATGTATGGAATACCCACAGACCCACAGAGTTAAGTAATAAATGTTTGTAGTTATTGTTAATCCCGTACGTTGTACGTTGTTGCATCCGTTACTGTTCCATTAAACACAATAAGACTAAATGGATTAAAAGAAAATTTATGCATTTTCGGCTCTATTAAAGTAGAAATAAAACAAGCAAATCAATTACACGTGAACACAACAAGTAATATATATATTCTTAAAAAAGACTTCTTAAAACTATTAAAATAACATAATACACATGTGATCTATATATATATATATATATACTTACTCTGAACTTAAAGTGAGAATTACTCTGCTGACGCCTCTTTAAAAAAATAATTGCGTAATTTTCCTTTGAAATGAGAGATCTACTTTATCAAGTTTTAAAATAAATCATCATTATCACATGTTAGTAAGTCCATATTTTATTATACAGCCAAACTATATTAACCATGCTAATAACAATGACTAGTAATTAGGTCAGATAACGAATAATATCAATATTAGATATTTAAATCAAATTACAAACAGTTTAGAGCAAAATTAAAATATGAATAAAGCAAAGTTTATTTAAAAGGTCAGTAAATTTGATCCGTAACACAAAACTCTCAAAGTTTAAGAACCAACGAAGGCGGATAATTAAGGTAAGTAAAACAATTTGTTATCTTCCTTAAGTTAAAAAATGTATGAGGCCAAAGTTAAATTTATGTTACGATTTGTGCTACTCACTTTATTGTCACAGTTGAACAAAATTCTATCAACTTATTGTACTTTGGCCACGAGACAGCGTAAAAATTATCAGATTTATTCCAATTATTTTTGGAAAGCAGCAGAAATAAATCAACTAGCTGATCATTTCATTAGGTTTTTAACTTTGCTGGTGGGTACAACAAATTTGTGTCACTTTCTTTTTCAAACTCAGAGGTAAACTAAAACATAAATAGAAAAGAACTACAAATGTCGGTATATCTTTCTTACTGAGCAAATATTCAAAATAAAAAAAAAAGAATTGTGTATAACAGGGCTGTGACACCGCGTGTTCGGAATGAATATAAAAAAAATGTTTTAACTTTGTTTGTTGACTGATAAATTAAATATTTAACGTTGTCTGCATTTTATATTATTAGTATTTAAAACAGTCTTTTAAGCCAAAGTAAATATGTATGATATAAAGTTTAAACTCTATATAATGAGTGCTTGAAGCGTTTAACATTCTCCCAGACTACATAATTATAAAGGATCGTGGGCGAGAACCAACTGAATATTTAATTAATGTGATCATTACAGTGGTGCTTTATTATATGTAGTAGTTTATTATTTCGAATTAAATTGTTGGCGTCTATTTATGTATATATTTACATTATAATCTGTGAAGATTTTGTGTTTGTAATTAATTAAATCAACTATTTTATTGCATTTAAGGGCAAACGTCAGAAAGGAAGAGTAATTTAATAAACATTAAATAGTTTCCAATCGAATGATTTATAAAAATTAAAACATTCATGATTATGTACATGTATTATTTTGTACCACGTGTATTATTTTTCTAATAAATTCTACGACAAGCAATTCACAACTAGATTAGAAGGTTTGAATATGAAAAGTTCTATTAACAAAGTCTCCGGTCGAATAGGCGATTAATGGATATAATATCTATAAACAAAATTTTATCTCATAAGGACGAAATCACCAGGTTTAATAGACGTGCTTATAGGACATAAGCACGTCTATTTCAACATTATCTTTTAGTAAAGATTTGTATCACATAAAAGACATTACTAGCTATTGTTACATATTGTTGATTAAAAAAGCAATTGATATTTGTCGACTACTGGCACTAACACGACAGATGCATGCTCTCTGGAGAGGGTATTAAGACCGAATGCCATTCTCCTATAACGGTATGCATTAGTTATATCTACAAACCGAGTCTAGACTAAAATAATAATGCATGTCATCATTTAATTAACATAGTCGTTTACAGTTTAATTACCTTGTTGTGCAAACACAGACTTGTAATTGACATAATATTTGTACAAAATATTTTATAGTGAATATGCGAATAGAGCTTCTTCTTTAATATATAATATTATTAAATAGGAATTTCACAAAAAATATAACCTAGTTTTAACAGCGTATAACTATTTTAACAATACGAGCAGGTAGTAACGTGCTCTCCGTATGAAATTCGGTCGCGTTTTCTGCCGCAGCATTTTAAATCTCTGATAACTTTTCAGGAATTAATTTGATCAAAATTTTGTCTATGACACATTTTATGTATATAAGTGAAGATTTCTTTTAATTTAATTTCTATTATGTGAACTTAAACTGTATTATCTTAAATAAGCTTTGATTGTCCGTGATTGCAATTTTTAAAATTGTTTACATTCAACTGCTAATGGTGCGTTATTCTTAAATCATAGAAATATGCTTGGACTTTATTGTAGACCGATTCAAATATTATGTCTATCTTTTACCGTTTTGACAGCGTTAGTGATTTAATCGTGATCTGTTGTGATTTTGGTGCCGTAACATTTGTTATTTCTTAAATATCTACTAACTACTTATCAGAAAGTTGTTAAAAAAGAGACCTAATATCTATTATTTAAAAAGAATAAAGAAAATCTGAGCTCAAGGATTCGAGCAACGAGGTAACATATATAAAAAAAAATAATGAGCGTGATCTCTCAACTGCAGCCATCTAATTTTTCAATTTTATCATTAGAGTTTATTATAAACAATTACATGTATAGTGTTTCATCTATTAATATATTAATTAAATAGAGTGCTGTAACGATTAAGTGTGTGTATATATCAAATCAAATAACTAAACAGATACAAAATGAGTCCAACTCGGATATTAATAACGTTGTGTATGTTATATATATGACGTATTCTATTTTCAAACGCTAATATTGTAAACCAATTACACTATATATACTTTATTAAAATGTATAGTACATTAAGTATAGTACATTTCATTTCAAGTCATTTAAATCGAGCAGATTAATTTGATAGCCGATCGTACTAAACACTGAAGTTCAAAACTAAACTAGTTGCGTAACACATCAGTTGTGTAACTTTCTATCTGTCCTAAATTACCAGACAACTTCAAAATCGTCCGATAGCCACAACGATCGGCAACATTTGACGAAACATCGAAACACAGCTGCAACATCTGCAAAGGAACGTAGCAAAAGCAAGCTTAAGCCATTTTGCTAAACAATTAGCTGTAAAAACAACTCGGTATTTACTTAAATGAGTTAATTGTTGCCCATGAATTACGTAACGTTACTACCGAAAACAGTTTCCCGACGTGCGCCAAGAGAATGAAGCTTTTAAAAACAGAAGGCATTATAACCATTATCATTTCATTCTAGTTTACTTATCAATTTTTTTTTCAGAAATCTCACATAATGTTTGAGAATAATCAATCAAATATTTTTTAAAGTTAATGAGAAACGTTGTAAAATGCTTCACATCACAACGTAATCACAAAAAACTAAGTATTCATACTCATATCTTTTTCAAAAGTGGTTACAATGAACTAACCCTCAATATATTTAAATATTACCAACGCTTTATTAATTATTAAAAATTGATTATTCAAAATTCATCATCATCATCATCATCATCAGCCTTTGATAGCCCTCTGCTGGACATAGGCCTCTCCTAATACACTCCTATCCATTAGAGGGTTATTAAAAATTATTGTCATAAAACTTTTTTTTTTGCCTACGTAGGCAGACGAGCAGTCGAGTCACCTGATGGGAAGTAGTCACTCACGCCCATAGACATCGGTAATACTAGTGGTATCACTAACGCGCTGCCTACCGTGAGACATAGGGTGTTAAGTCTCGTTTACACAGTAAATACGCTGGCTACGGTGTCCTTCAAACTGGAATGCAGCAGCATTTCACGCTACTGCTTTGCGGCAGAAATAGGCACCGCAGTAGCACTAACCCAGACGATCCCTTGTAAAAAAGGGTATTGATTTATAAAGATGCACATAGCTGGACCGGTAGTTAAAGCTAATAAAGCATTACAAACAGCTTTAAAAAAAGCTCTAGAATATTAAGTACGTTAAGAAGTTCAGTTACCATTAGTACATGTTACAACGAACAGCCGAGTAAGAGCTTAAAATTGTTATTAACAGACTACCCTACTAACAATTTTAACGAAAAATCTTTGAAACTACAGAAATAGAGTTGAATTTTCTCCAAAAAATTTAACTGGACTCCAGCCTTTCACCCTTAGTGCCCAAATGCCGTCCGAGGCTTATTAGGCGCCGTTACCTTCCGGTTTTCATGCATTATATCCTAATTAACGCCCCGCAGTAATAAAATCATTAACTCCACTGTATATTTGCTCTTTTAAGGCGTACCGAGTAAACCGTTCACGCATACAAATGTATAGAATATCGTTGTAAAACCTTTGTTAAATTAAATTATGACTTGCTAACATTACGTTTTTCAACAAAATAGGACATATAGTTTCGACAAGATAGTGATGTTATTAGCGTATCTTTTCATGTCAATGAAATATGGAAGTCAAAAATCGAAATGGTATTCCATAAAAAATCTATATTTGAAAGTTTGTGTTTTATTGAACTGGTCAAATTAGAAGATTTGTAAGGTATTAACTGACTAATATTTATTGACAAAGATTCAAATATTTATTAGATACGCATTAGAAAATAATTATGACGTAAAGACATTTTAAATGTAAATAAAATACTTAATTACAATACATTGACAGTATATTAATAAATTGCACAATGAATGCCGCTTGTTGTTCAATCAATGAGAGCACCGTTCTTGATTGGAGAGAATAGTTTAACACTAGATTTTGTATAAAACCAGTTGTACACTGTACATGTACATTGTAACTGTTCACTGTACATAAGTGCATGTACGGTGCACAGGTTATGTCATATGTTTTTTTTGCTTGGGTGTAGTACCACATAGAGTCCAAGCATTCCAATGAATAAATACTTTACAAATAATACATCAATTAGAGTAATTTTTCTCTGTTTTTAGTATATCTAATATACAATGTATTACGCACTAAACTATATTTACAATAGAGATATTACCAAAAATAATCTCAATGTTATGCATACTTTATTCCTATTTTGTCAATAAAAAATCAATCGTTATGTTAAATTAAAAAAACCTCTTCACTTATTTCGTAATCAAACTAATGACATAAATATGAAATGCTCAATATTAGTACATATTTAACAATGAAAGCTTACACAAAAGTACGTTCAATATATTATCCCAATATCAACGTAACATCGGCAAAAACCGGCTTCCATTGTTCGTTTTTCCCGCTTTATTTTCAGCTCACTTATTAAATCACAATTTCCGAATGTAGGCCACAAAAAAAATACCGTGCAATAGCTAGTTTCGTAATGAACGAGCTATTGAAAGTCACCCATTATGAAAAACAGCGAACGTTTCAATTACACGCTAAGAGCATTAACTGCGCCGCCCGTCCGTAAGCATTTAATAAAATTAATGTCCTATCGAGATTATATCAATGTCAACATGAAATATTAAATGGGTTGTAAGAGGCGTACAAAAAATCACATACATCATACACGAATGACCGCCCATACAGTGGCCGGGTCACTAAAAGGTCACGCTCATTATGCATTACCGAATGCAATCACGGTGGGTAATAAAATTTTAAATGCCATTTTAATATTCATCCGTGAATTTACAGACAGCTAACCGAATTCATGCTATATAATATTATAAATGCGAAAGTAACTCTGTCTGTCTGTATGTCTATTCGTCTTTACTGTCTCAACCACTGAACGGATTTGTTGAAATTTAGTTGATACGTAAGATAGATTTCAAGAAAGAATATAAGTTTACCTGGCGCATAAGGCGCAGGAGCGACTGTTTTACATTCCCATCCGACGCATGGATCAGCTTACTTTTCAAACAATCGGGTTAGCAGCTCGCATCGCCCTAACAAACTAGTTAACAACAATGAAAAACAATGTTATTGAGTCCCCGTAGGATTCGAATCCACGACCTCCGGATTCTAAAGCGCAAGGAGGCAGTCTTATTATAAACACAAATAGTTAATATACCTTAATTATATTACTTTACACATCACATATTTATGTGAATTAACCTCTATCCACGCGGACGAAGCCGCGGCAACAGCTAGTTATCTGTATATAGAAAAAATACGCGTATGCAGTCATAAATTATACAGCTTTAACCCGCCACTCCGCGAGTTTAAAACAAAACCGCCTGAACAATTTTACACAAAGTAATATTCCAGTTAATTATGCCGATGCTGCGGAGGTTGGCCCATGGATTTTCTCGTTTACGTCGCAATCTTTTCTGTCTCGGCTAATGAGCGAAACGCGGTGCCTTATTACGACCTTTCAGCGAATACTTGCGTCGTTTAATGGGAATACATTTTTGTATTCAAATAATGAATAAATCTTCGCATAGTTGATGTACTAGCATGCAGACAATTAAATATTTGAGCAAATATATATTTTTTAATTTTATCGTTACAAATAAAAAATGCAAAAAAATTGGTGAAGATGGCAATCGCGAAAGAATTTTTTTTTACGATAAAAATTTAATAGCATTCAGGCTATCAATGTCAGAACTATAGAATTATGTATTTAATTCCGCTCGTATAAATTTTGTTTAAATAGTTCAATATGAAAGAACTTTTAAGCGGAAACCTGAACTTGCTTAAGAGATGAAATACTGTAATAGATTAAGTGGTATATAAATTTATTTACTTGTTTCAGGATCAAGAAGGGCTTTAGAAAGATAAGATAAGATAGAAGTAAAGGCCAAGAGATATGGAAATCAGGGAAGAAAAGGCCTCCGCTTCCTATAGGCATTGACCCTTGCTCTTGTTCGTGGATTCGAATCCTAGGGAGAACAAATTTGTATAATCATTGTTTTCTTGTTATTAGTTTTCAGTAAAGACTGATCGACGTCGAATGGAATGAAGGGAATGGATAAAATCGCAGTTGTCAAGACCATCTTTAGCAATTGTTAAAGAAGGCAATTGCATACAATTTATCCCTTGGAATATAGTTTATCCTATTGGGTTGTTGGTTCGTTGAGGTAAAACTAGATAGATTTAAAGACGACCCTACGAGAAATTTAGAAAGTACGAGAAAGGTATTCATCTTGTGGTCATATCAAGTTAATGAGACTTGATTTTAATATGACAACAAGTTATGGAACGCGCTATTCACGCAGTCTCTTTGTCGGATAAAATTCCTGATTAATTCATCCGGAAAAGAACAAAAGTTACAGCAAAGGATAGCTCGTTGAAGTGGCAGTGGGCCGGTCACATGGGGGCCACGTTTAAAAACAAAGTGTTGGTAGAACCCCGACCAAGTGGGATGGCGATCTCCGTGCAGTTGTTCAGCCGGTTCAAGTTGGCAGCAAGTAGCAGGGGATCGGTTATCTTGGCGTTCATTAAAAGGCCTATGGTCAGAAATGGACTCACAGGGGCTGATTATGATATCAAGATCAAGAGCGTAAAAATTATAGGTAATAATTTTAGTTACTAGGCATATGAACAAGATTAAACAGGCTCTTTCGTTGTAAAGCGATTAATATATTTATAAAACTTGATACTGTGCTTAGATATGAAAAAACCTGATCTTTACTTATCCTAATATAAAATCAGTCGAAAACCTAATTGATACATCGATGATCAACCATCGAATTTTTTCCTACATTGTCATGTATAACAATCAGCAGGTACAATATTATACACCATTTATTATTGCAAAAGCATTAAAACAGTTGAAATGGCAGCTCATTACCGTTGCCCATCGAAATTGTATTGCATTCGTCTGAGCTCGCTCTGTCGTAATGAAGGCGCGTCCGTTAAATTATTGCATGCGAAACGAATAAATGTATTCACACTGCAACACAATACCTGACAAATGATTGCTGCCGGCGCATCGCGACTCGATACGATAAAACTCCCACCGATATCGTAGTCGTATGTAAAACGCAAATGTAAAATAACAGTACGCAACGTCCAACTTTTAAAGTGACAATAAACGACAGTACAATGGGTAAAACACGAATCAACATCAAGAGGATTCTGTTTTATGTTCTTAAATTTACATTCTTTCTTATTACGATATTTATAGATAAGTATCATTATGAAACAAGACGCCGATTTGACAAAGCACAAGCAAATTTGATCATAGACGACGTCACGTTAGCGTCGAATAATATTTATTTAATATCATTATGAAAGCGAACGAACGCTAAATAAACAGGCGTACGAATGGAAAAAAGTTCCAAAAGTACGAAGCCCAATAATCTTGTTATCGAGAAAGAATTTCAAAGTCCTGAAGCTAATTTGACGTCGCGTTCAGTATCTGTTATTCAGACGACTTCTTTGCAAAGTCCCTTTGATATATTAAAATCATAATGCGTAACCGAGACGCGTATCTGATGTTTTTGTGAGTGTGTTTTGTTTTCAATTTGGCGTACGCCGTTCGCCAAAATTACGGCTGCCTCCCTCGATTGCGACGTTCTCTCTTTCAACGTGTTTTATTTATGGTTTTCCTTATCTTGAACATCAGATGTATACCTTGTAAACAGCTGAAAGTAACTAAATGGAACATTCGCCGTAATTGGCGGTGTCACTGATAACAAATATTGTCGACAAACACAATAAGTTAGTTTCTTTAATGAACGTATCATTAGAGCCAAAAAGCTAAAGTCAAAATTAAAGTTTTGCTCATTCTCATATAAAAGTATTTTTATTTCGATAATAGGTTTCTTACAATGAGGTGATTAATGAAGTACTACGAATCATCGCCATCATCATTATCATCAGCCTGAGTTAGTCCACTGCTAGACATAGGCCTCCCCTCAGCATCCCTCTCCATTTAGGGGGTTGTTGGACCGTACCCCACCACGCTGGTCCAATGCGGATTGGTGGGTGACCGAATTTTCACATGCCCATCCAATGCATGAAACACCTTACATTTCAGACAATTGATTGATCGGCTCAAATTGCCCTAACCAACTAGGAAACAACAATTAAAATTTGTTAAGTCCCCGCAGGATTCAGAACCCACGACCTCCGATTTCTAAAGCACACGCCATTGCCACTATGCTACGGGAGCAGCTGAATTAGCACTACCTTTATAACATAAACTCTGTAGTCCTCTTTCGCTAAGTTCTTGCCTATTTTCTAGCCTATCATGTAATTGAATTCTAATCTACCCTGAAAAACGAATTTTCGAAAAATTAAAGATTATTCGAAAATTCGTTTTCATGTTATATTCGTAGTCATGGCGTCTGACTTCTACTACCCTTTATCATGCTATGCTTTCGATGTATGAATCAGATATCGATTAATTTGCTATCATTTGATATCATATCATTTGCTATCAGCCATATAACGACTGACGAAGTTTTAAGAAAGCTGGTTCTAACAATTGGAACCGATTTTTAAAAAGCTTATCTGACACATAGACATTATTTTTAGCCAATTTGGTAATAGGTCTGTATTTTCCGTACCAAATAAAAAAAAATATTACATAACGTCTCTTACACACAACATCCGGTGTCCGAAGTACATTTCATACCAGTATTTGGTCACTTATTTTTTTTAGTAGCAAAAATAGATAGTGGTTCTTTTTCACCTAACACCTTCAACGAAGTATTATATAACAAATTAAAATGACTTTTACCATTTTTCTACGTTTATTTAATTCTTATATCCCTTTCTTTATTTTTTAGTCTTTGTGTAAGGAGCTGTTACGAGGTAACGTCATAAATCTCTTTGCAATGATGAAGGTTTTATTTATTACAAGCTTTGACAAAATTTCAAAGAAAAAATACGAGTATTATATCACATTAAATATAGATATCAACATGATATGATGTCTATGTTTTATAATCTAGGGTATAATTAAACCATGGATAGCAACACATCATCACACATCATCAGCCTTTGTTAGTCCACTGCTGGACATAGGCCTCCCTAATCACCCTATCCATTAGGGGTTTGGACCGTATCCACCACGCTGGTCCAATGCGGGTTGGTGGGTGGACCGACTTTTACATGCCCATCCGACGCATGGATCATCTTACTTTTCAGACAATTGGGTGATCGCCCAAATTGCCTAACCAACTAGAAACAACAATGAAAATTTGTTGCGTCCCGCAGATTCGAACCCGACCTCCGGTTTCTAAGCACACGCCCATACCACTAGGCTACGGAGGCAGATGGATAGCAAAAATAGATATTATCTGTCATAAAATAAGTTGAAATATTTTCCGAGTGCTACTTTATACTCAAGCCAAAGAATATTGCGAATCAACGTAAACAAAATGTAATAATATTAATAAAATATTTTGCTTTGTGTCAAAATTCATATATTAAGCGCAAAAATTTATTATTATAATATAATTTATCAATATAATGAGCTGAATTCAAAAAACATAAGTGAAAGAATAAATTATTTATGGCCAAAATCGTATTTAAAGAACTTAAAACATAATTTTTTCCTTAATGATTTCAGCAGCTATAACGACTTCGCAAAACTTAATAACTATTAATATAGTACTATTCTCACGTTTAATTTTCTCACGAGTAACATTATAGAGTCTTGTTCTCTCCCCAGTTGTAAAATTATTAAGCAAGTAATGAAATAGTTATTAAGGAGCCAGTTATGAAATTTCAAACGGTCTCTTTCATGAAGAACGAAGAGTTTCAGCTGAGAACAATGGATTCTTTGCTACTAAAACTGGAGCATTCGTTTCGAAAAGTTTTTCACCGACATTGCTAAAATTTTACTACAACCTTAGATTGTCCGCAATATAGTCCAAGAGAACTAGGAAAATAATTGTGATCGTTCAAAAACTCTTTTTTGCACTAAAGAAATTGTTAACTATAACTAATATTCATAACAAATGATTGCCTGTACGACATTTGTCATATTTGCTACGTTATATGCAGATAAAACTCCCGTATACCACCAGCTAACTTATTCAATTTCAACTTCTAGCGATGAACGCTCGAATGCTTTTAACGAAATTGAACATACAATTTGTGTTATATACAACTACAAAACTGAACTATAAAAGTGGTAACTCTTAATATTACATAGCACTATATTAGGCATTTAATATTATGTAATATTATGTAAGAAATTATATCGCGGAATACGCTGGCTGTAAATTAAGAACACATTCAGTCAGAGCAAATTAAATTACACAGTCCCTATTTCGTTTTGCGGTTGTATTTTTCTAACGTTTAATTTTCCGCCTCCAAATCCAACATTAACACAAAGAAGTTTCCAATTTCGCGGTTGGTTCGCTGTTATTTTGCGAGCAGCTAAAGCCGACGTACGTTAAACACTCAAAACGAGGGCCCAGAGTGGTATGATTGATGGAACTTGTAAAATTGGCGTGTCAGAAGTGAAGCAGGTATCGCTCTATTTTCCGTTTTCGAGTTTGTTATGTGCATACGGAATACTTCGATTGAGTACGTTTGTGGGCTAATTTCGTTATAGCTTTATCAAAGTTCATATTTATAATGATTGTGTAATTAGTAAATCTTTGCAATTATTCCTCGTATTTACGTGTTTATTAAACATATAAAGAAGCCTCCACGATTGACGTATAAAAAACCCAGGCATCCTGCACATTCGGGCAACACACGGCGAGTCCCGACGCGGAATAACCGATCCTTTCACCACGACAGCACGAAGGTCCCTGTCATCGAAACGTTAAGAAAGAAGACAGATTTTTCACACAAAATTTGGTTCCCCATATTATACACTATTTCCAGTATGTATCCAGGGGGTTTATAAATATAGGACAATGGACACGAGGTATATATACATATATGGTAGCGACAAATTTTAATAAACATCAATTAGACTCAATAAGTCTGTAAAATTTGTATTTAATAGTGTATCTCTAGGTATAATAAGTCATAAAAGCATGCGAGCAAGCCATGAAGATAAACAATGTTGTATAAAAAAGCGTTTTTAACTTGTACAGTGAATTATGTCAACTCGTTTTTGATATTGAATTTGAACACACTTAAAGATTGATAACAAAAAATATTTATATTTTTATTGCCACATAGACAATGTAATAACATGAGTGTAAAAACAATTGTTGATAATGTTGCTGTTTAATTTAGCACGTGCTATTGTTAATACTTACGGTAAAAATAAAGTTTTTAGAACATATAATGTGTATTTCGTTATATCGGATTTATACAATAATATTTCTAAGAATTTTTTTTAATTGGCTACGAAGGCAGACGAGCTGTCGAGCCACCTGATGGTAAGTGGTCACCGACGTCGATGGACAATGGCAATACCAGGGGTATCAACGCGCAGCCTACCGTGAGACACAGGATATTAAGTCTCGTTTACCTAGAAAATACGCTGGTTACGGTGCCCTACAGACCGGAACACAGTAGTCCTAATTTTCACTCAGACTTTCTTTTCTTTTGTGAGTTAATAAACATTGTTTACGATAAAAATACTATATTTATCACTAGAACCGGACCCACTATCTTTGACGTAACAGGTCACTAACCACTGTGTAATGCTTGTCTATTGAATCTATATGCAATGCTTATTTAATAAAGTTTACTTATGACTACACTAATATAATAAAGGCAAAAGTTTGTAAGTGTGTGTGTGTTACTTCTTGACGTCCAAACGTCTTTTGGAGCAATTTTAATAAAATTTCGTATAGAGCTAGCTGACACCCCTGGATAAACATATAGGCTACTCGGTTTTACTGCCGAAAGTTCATGCAAATTTATTCGAGAATAATGTATGAAGAACATAGTACATAATTTTTTCAAAAAACAGTTTTGAATAGAAAATTAAAGCATGATACTTATGTATACGTACACTCTTCGACCAACAATCAAGAATACAGTAGACATGTTTAGATATCAACATGAACCTACGCACGGCTAGTTGTTTGTATTGTTATATAAGAGAAAAAATCACAATAAATCTCTATTATCTGCCGATCAAACAAAATACTCAATCTCCAAATCCTCGATCGTTATCCAGAACCCGTGAACGTTTTCATTTCCCCGCGTTAATTTGACGAATGGCAATCTTCTCTACGAATATGAAATAAGAACAGCAATTGAATGGAGGGGTCGAGGCGACAATTGCAAGGAGGCAGTGTAAGGGCGGATTCGCATAAGTCACTGTCATTGCCCGGCGCGAACTCCGTTTACGTTTTTTTTTGCTGAAATTCACGTGGCAGAAAAAATGAACGCGACACTATTAAGATGAATCGCACGGATGAATATTTTATCTTTCTTCTTTTGTGATGTTACACAATCTTTGTTTAACAGCACTACATATATGAGACATTTGTATTTTACCGGTAATAATTTATTATGCCTACCTGTAACTGTTAAAAACTGTTACTTATGTAAGAAGCTACTTTTCTTTTTGTTGTATAAAAAAATAAAATATTTCCCAATAGTAATCTAAGTACTTTGGAAACATACATTGCAAAAACCAATAAACAGTTTTGTTTTTGGTCCTTCGTTATGCACAGCAAAATGTTGGCTATTTTTAAAGACATCGAATACTTTTAAAACTAAATAAGTAACATACCATTTACTATCACTACATAGTATAAAACAAAGTCGCACTCTCTGTCCCTATATCCCTATGTATGCTTAACTTTTCAAACTACGCAACGGATTTCGATGCGGTTTTAAATAGATAGAGTGATTGAAGAGGAAAGTTTATATGTATAACAAATGTTTAATATTGCAGGTATATTTTTATCAGCATAGCTCCCGTGCGAAGCAGGGCGGGTCACTAGTTAATTATGAAACACATCGCACTTCTTATATCTTACCATCCCCAATCACTTAACATTTAAGTCGTGTTAGAATCGAAACAACACACGCCCGTGTTGTTAAAATTAGTTATCACTTGGGATTGTCTGTTTGTGTAATTAGTTTAGTCTGAACTCTTAAACACGCCGCAGGGAAAAGTGGGTTAATTCTGAACATCTGACCTCACCAAGTTTCACCTAACCAAACAAGTCGTAAATTCGCGGTGTACGCTTAAGCCAAGGGTTTCAGCCAGTGCGGATAATGTAAGTTTTGGAAACGCAACACAACAACATAAAGTTATTTACCGTTATATCTATCGTGTTCAAAGTTATATTCTGTTATATTCGTGTGTATTTGCTTTTGTTGTTGTTAGTTGTTGACTTAAATCAGTGATCGGATTTGGTTAAACTTTAGTCGAGTAGTAAAACTAGTAATATAGTCTCCGTATTATTTTTTGTACTAGATCTGCAACTAAGAAATGAAAGCAAAGTTAGGAGATCAGCGAGAATATTTTGAAGTGAAAAAGTCTAATTTTACTTATTTTTCAAATTTTATAAAGTATATAGAATAATTTTAAGATTGGTAAAGCATTCGTAAGTAAACACATAACGCTCTCGTGAATATTGCAAAGCCGAAAGAAAGCGGAATAAACCATATTGGCGGTATTCATAAAAAGGCGTAGTGTCATATAAAACATTCAAAAGATTACGCGGGTGCCGAGAAAAGCATAGGATCAACATGTTTCGTCGAGGGTTAAACTGTGTTCCTACGCAAGGATACAGCCGTGTTCGAAGATTGTTTTCGAAAATTCTACAATCGTCCTTTAAGAAAAATTGTAAATGAGTTATTATAATAATTATTGCTACAGATTAAAAATTAAAGTCGTTAAAGGATTTTCGGTCAGGAAAATTTGGGCTGATCACTCAATTTTCTGAAAAGTAAGATGATCATCCATGTGGACATGTAAAAGTCGCTCCACTCACCAACCCGCGTTGGACCAGCGTGGTGGGATACAGTCTAAAAACCCCTTAATGGAGGAGGCATGTATCAGGGGAGGCATATGATCAGCAGTGGACTAAGATAAACTGATGATGATGATGAATGATTTTTTACCTTTCGACTTAAGTCGTTTTCCTAGCATTGAATGGACAACGATAGCAGTGCCATTGAAAACAATATTACAAATGTAGCGTTCTTTGAATAATAAAACGACTTTTACGATTGAACTAAGAAATTCATTGTCTTTGTTACACGCGAAATGCGCAAAATCAGTTTGTTCTGTCGTGCATAAAGTAGACGATGCCTGAGTTATTTTCATCACGTAGGCAATAGGCGGCAATTTATGAACATGTGGGATATGCGAGAACACTGTGCTTTACTATTCTTTTTGTTAGTGTTAAGCAAACACGGGACATAGACGTGGAACGTTATGTTCCTGAATCCATCTTAAATATAAATATCAATCTTATCACGAAGATCACGTATAAAATGTTGCAAACGATTCATGAAAAATTTGAATATACATTTAGTATGATTCGTGACCTAAAATTCCTTGTTATGAATCTTCACAAATTTATATCAGTTAATTAAAATGACTTTGATCTCGATACTGCTTAAAAAGTCATCAAATAAATGCCTCAAATAGGCATTTATGTATGAATTTACCTTTTTTATCGTACATATATGATTATATTAATTTATATTATCGTATATATTTGATAAGTAATTTTTAAAACTATTTGTTTAACCTCTTTTTAGGTAAATGGCGTAAACACTGATGGACATAAACGTTCAAATGAAAACTGCCAAATAAAACAAGAAACTTCTTCCTTTACTGCCGACAAACCACAATAATGGAAAAATCTGAATTTCTTAGCGTCAAACACATTTTTATAATAGTTTACAGCGCTACTACTATCAAAATTGAATTTATTCTGTTCATGGCACTAACACACCAACGTTGCAGAGCATTTATAACTGGTTTGGACATGAAAAAGCTGTCTACGCGATGGGTATCACGTTTGTAGGCGATCAAACTAAAAGACGAACAGATCCGAACTGCTAAACTGTATTTGGATGTGATCCTCGAAATCGTTTGAGTCGACCATTATACACCAGATTCGAAAGAGATATCCGAACAATGGATAACTGCTTGTGAACAGAAACAGAAACAGCTCTAGTTTATTAAATACTATCAGTCCATACACGACTCTGTCCGCATTATTTTAAGACTTTTTCTGGGTACAAGGCAGCCTATGTTACTCAAGGATAATATAGCTTTCTAGTAGCAAAACATATTTTAGTTTAGCTTGGTAGATTCAGAGCTTATTCTAAACAGACAAATGAACGAATATTTTCACTTTACTAAACACCTGATGTAAAGTGGTCAGCGCCATGCACTTCAACACCAGGTTCCAGGATGTTCCGTCTCGGTTGCCCAATAAATACGCTGGCTACAGTTCCCTTACGCTGGAAGACAGTAGTGCATTCACACTACTGCTTTAAGGCAGAAATAGGCACCGCGATGACACCACCCTAGACGCCCCCCTGTAAGCCTACCACTCCATATTGCTTATTTATTGGATAAAATCTCATTCCAATTCATACCGATATACTAACCCTATTGACAATCCTACATAATATTTCGCAGTTTATGTAAATACCACGATCAAAATAATCCCAAAATTGATGTTAATAGAATGTTAATGTACATTTTGCCGCAATAATCGAGTTTCCGGAGTGGCAAAGTTCGGAACAAAATCCGAATCTGTATTATAAACGTTTTCCTCGAAATGCCATTTGACTAATTACATTCGATCCTCTTATTTACTTTAACGAAGGGATTTATCAAAATCTTATTTTGTACAAAACCAAGGCATTTTGATACAAAATTAATATTGGACGCACTAGTAAATTTTAAAGACAAATGAAGTATTTAATAAATTAATAGTTGTAAAGGATCTTTATTCCCCCTTTTTCGATGTAAGTTTTTCAATTAATATTGTCTTCTACCATAGTACAAATGAATTACCTTTTAAAAACAACGTAATTTTTATTTCTCCTCAGATTATAGCTCTTTAGAAAACTGATAATTATTAAGTTTTTGTGTTGTATGTTTCAATTAAAGGCAAAACCTCAATATTTGGCCATTTCAAGTTGTTATAATAATTTTAATTTTTGACATCTTGTTATAGACACATAATTACAATATAAAAAATACTTTTTGTAGCTTAACTCAGTGTTTTAAATATAGAAATTCTATGCAAAATACTAACGTTAGACGCAATGCAATTAGCATATCAAAGATTTTATGATAAACCATTAACCATATAGATAGAGCACCAGTGGCGTTGACCATTGTTTCATTATTTTAGTAAACTGCAACGAAAAGTTGTATCAAAATAAATATCTATCGTTTATTACCCGGAAAGTTTACATTTCCGCTCGCGTGGAGTACAAAGTGACATTTTTAACTCCGTTTTTCATTTTTACACCTTTTGCGCGTTGTTTTTTCAGCACAAAATAAAAATGGTTTTATATGGTCACAAGATTTTAGAGACCTGTGCTTGATTGTTCCATATTCAATTTACATTACATTATCATAACATATTTTTCCATTTGAAATTTTATGATGGTAACGTTAAAAGCAAGAAAATTTAATAGTATTATTGTTTAACAATAATTTAATTTCTTCTTGAGCTTTCTTTTTCGCTAGAAATTTTAAACATTTCTTCGGAGAACCTTTTAGTGACAACGCTATCTCGTACATTCTTAAAATACTTACTTGGATTGCTTCTGCTAAATTTTATCATACGTACTACAGAATTTCATTGGAATCCTAAAAGTCAATTTCTTAATACGCGAATACGCTATAAGCGTGTCTAATGTGTTGTAAAAATAAAAATAAAACGTTAAAATCTTGCTATTTATATAACAATACTTAAGTCTATAATTAATGTTATTTTATAATATTTTTTATTAATATAAACTGAAAAACGTTTCATAAAGGAAAACCGAAACGTAGATAATGAAGTTTTTTTTTTGCTTTTCAAACCATTTCTTATTTGTACTATACTTCTATTGCTTACGGGTATACTATAATTAAAAAAGGTACAGTTTATAGATTTTATCACGTTTAATTACTATACAATTATACTATTCCGTAACCATGTAATCTTCCAACCGTTTGAAACGTCGGGTACAATTATAAATAATTGTACAGTAATAGAAAGCGATAAAATCTGTAAAACTGTATAATTTTTATTTATTAGTAATACATTATTTTATGTGAGTAATTTTAGAGTCCATAAATCTTAAAGATTTTTACTGAATAAAATATAATTATTCTAACAACTGTCCTTTTGTTAGATTTTTAATCGATTTAAGTTTTCAGTTACTAAAATAATTACCACGTTAGAAACAAAACCTTTATTTCTAACCTGGTTATTTTAATTACCCTATACAAACAATGATCGTTATATGAAAGTTAAAAGTAATAGAAACTTCAAAAGTCTGCATAATTTTTTAAAATAAGCTCAATTTTCTACGTCCGAAATTCATACTCTCACATTGCACTCATAGCAAAACGCTCAAAGGATGAAATTTTAATGTGCATTGGAAAGCTTTAAATAGACATATTTTACTAGCTCTAAAATCTGCCGTCTTACTTAATTTTTAAAAGCAGTTCCATATTAAATAATCACAAAGCAATATAACACAAAACTTCAAATTAATTCCGGGCATAAAGCAATGCAATTAAAAATAACACTTCAAACAGGATAACATCCCCAATTAACAACTTTTACATCTTACTAACAAAAGGGAACTTTACGGAAGCACGGACAAACAAACGATAACGCTATAAAGTTGGAAGCTTTAACAAACGTACCGAAACTTTGTATCCTTAACGTTTAAATTTTCCATATAACAAACAACTGCCATTCGGACCGATTATATTATAAAACTTGGCAACTCGAGTTCACTTGATTTATTCGATGTCACTTAAATGTCACTGTTAACTAACTTAATGCATGCGATCACGCGTTGTCTAACATTGCACTTCGTAGGCAGCTACGCACCGCTACGACGCCTACGGCAGCTTACACCCGACTGATGGAGCGCTACGCGAGCTACGTTCTACGCTCTCGAGTCCCGCGCAGTCGCATCGCTCGTAAGCCCTCATCCATCTCGGCTCTCTATTAAGTACTCCGACACATCCATTTCGTCTTCTTCCGTAGGTAGAGATGAACACGTTGTACTAGCGATGTTGTTTGAAATATTATCTAGCGTGAAAATAATCGTAGTTATTTCTTGCTATTATTATTGCTACATTAATATTTCGTTTGCAATTTTAATATTTATTTAGTAACATTTAATGAATGAATTAATACCTTTTGGCTGAATAATTAAAAAACAGTGAAAAATATTGACTTGAAATCACCTCATTCGTACATATCTTATGATACATTTACAATTCGTTGGTTGCGACGGGTCATAATTCATGATGCTATATGAAAATAAACAGCGATTCGCCCTAAACAAAACATTTCGTCGCTAAGTACCTACAAGCAATATATTTAAAAATTC
Organism: Lamproptera curius; assembly: GCA_029286875.1. Lineage (NCBI taxonomy): Eukaryota > Metazoa > Arthropoda > Insecta > Lepidoptera > Papilionidae > Lamproptera > Lamproptera curius. Next base: position 1,032,932 of record JAGSMT010000133.1, on the reverse strand, counting down.
AACTCTTTGCTTTGATTTTTATTTAAATGCGTCTTGATCCAAGTTTTACCAATTTTCTATAATTACAGATTAATTAACCATGTGCAGAATAAGGCGTAGAGTAATTACATGACACTACCAAAAAATATCTTCGTATATTATTTATATCTCGTATACGAAACAAGATGTTTCGGTCTTTTTACTATCCCTAAATCAAACCATATACTTAAACCTATAAGATATAAATAAATATTGTTCACATTGTAAATATTATTATTTATTTTATAAATGCGAAAGTAACTCTGTCTCTCTGCCTGTCCGTCATTATTATCTAAATCATTTAACCAACTTCGATAAACTTTGGTTCACACTAAAAATAGATTCAAAGAAAGCACATAGGATATTAATTATTGCGATAGAAGTGGTCGAGTCAAAGGTCGGGTTGAAATAGGGGATGAAACTTTATATAGAAATTCATTATTGTTAAACATAAAACAAGCTATATACAGTTTATTAGAATACACCTCGCGGACATTGCTCCTATTGCACGGACAAAGTTGCGGATAAGTTCGGTTCATAAATCAGTCAATAATAAAAAGATAAAAACATAAAGAAATTATTACCCTTCTAATGCTTTGCTATTAGTTACAAGGTTAGTAAATTTACAGATGCGAGGTTAATCCATCAGAAACACAATTCGATTACGTATAAAGACTGCTCCAACTAAAGTAATTAGGGACCGCGGTTTTGGCACCATTTAACTTTTTGCTAGAACATTGCGTCCAACGGCATAGCTGAATCGAGGATTTTATTAACTGCGAATATCGATGCTGTCGGCTGCACCGAAATAGCTTCACAGAGAATACACCCTAATTTATCCCATAGTGAGTGGTGTAAATCTGGATCAACCAACGTCTAGATATTCAGTTATTGGAGCAGAAAATCTTTGCAAGTTATGTGGGCCTAGTTAAAAACTTGGAGAATGACCGAGTTTGCTGTATTCTATAGAAGTTTTGCCTTTCAAAGCTAGTAGTTAGGTAGTGGTAGTTCTGTGACCCCACATATAGTGATATAGGACATTTATTATAGGAAATCTATAAAATAAATTGTTTGAAATAGTTATAGTACACAATAAATGATTTCTCTTATTTGTTGCTTTATATTGTTTGGTTATAAAACGTACAGTGCTTCATAACGTGTTATAACTTTATCATCATATGTCGTTTTTATTCATATTTTAATCAGGTCTTTACGAATATTGACTTTAATGATAATCAATATTTAAAAAATAATTGTTTGGAGCCAAATTAACACAAAACAGAATCAAAAAAATATATATTTTACTTTGAATACTTTACAATTAAATATTGTGGCATAAAAACACAAAGTTAATTATAAGATTTTTTTTAATTATAATCAATATTGGTAATAAATTAAATTTTAAATTAAATTAAAAAAAATCTTAGGCTCTCTCTGTCACTACTCACTAATTAAAAAGTAAGTAGCATTAAACCTTTAAAATATATTAATTATATAGAACACAGAGTAGAGAGTAGATTAGTAGTAGAGCTAAAATAATGTAAAAAAAACTTTAAAAAAATAGCATTTTTTTGTAAGATTTACAAAACACTTTAGCCGTTATTCCGCATTAAACTACATATCCTTAAAAGTTCTAAATATACTCTTATTGATTAAGTAGAACTCAGTAGAATAGAATTGTATAAGAAAAGCTGACTAATCAAATTCAATAATTACCTCACTATAATAATGTTTAGCAAACAATTACTCTAATAGTTTTTTTAGAAAATACAAAAGAATAGTTTCAACATAATTAATTAAAACTATAAACTAACACTTGTAGGTATTAATTATGTCGATCACAATCGACATGATTAATGTCGGATTCGGGATTCGCTAAATCAAATGAACTGAGTTACATCACAATATATTCGTTCTATTAGTATTGATGTATGAATGTTTCCTATGTATTTATACGCACACTTATGCCAGACGTCTTATCAAAATCATTTATCTATGGTATGGTCTGTTATTACTTTAAGATGACCATTAAGATTTATTACAAACGCGCATTATTATTACAAAGTATGCCTTAAAAATGGATCTCTTAAATTTGGGTATGGAAATTTAAAACACGGTCCAAAAACTCCGTAATGGAGAGGGCGTGCATTAGGGGAGGTCTATGCCCAGCAGTGGACTAACACAGACTAATGATGATGAATATAAATTTATTAAGACAAATAACCCAGATAATCAAAGAACGTACAAATAACTTGTCATCATGAGTCCTATATCTTATAATTATCTGTTGTTTATAATATAATCAATTATATTTTCATTAAATATAACAAAATAAATGTATGGGTCAAATCAATTAGTAGAAATAATTTCGCATTTAACTAATCTGTTCTGAATAAGACTGGTCCTGAATCACTGTCCCTTTTAAGTAGCGTAGGCGTTTCAAATTCTTGATACCGTTGAAGACATTATGATGTTAATGTTCGAAATGATCAATTCAAACAGTCAACGGATGAAAATAGCTTTAAGAGATTAATTAAATTAGTTTTACCCGTCATTCAAAAGTTAGTTTACTACGTTGAAAAAAAATTTAACGGAATTCTATTCTATTATATGTGTACAGAATATTATCAGAGACATGTAATTATTTCCTTCGTTTACGCGTATACTATACATTATTAAATTAAATGAATTAATACGGATTTTATCGCGTTTATTTTACATATTTAAATTCCCGTGCGGCTAAGCGGCCGTGGTCACGGTGTAGACTACCCTGTGATCTCGGCCGCTGGACAGTGTGAATTTAAATGTGTAAAATAAACGCGATAAAATATGTAAAAAGTCATTTTATTTAATAATCAGAGACATGGTTAATTTAATAGAAAACAATTCCAAGCACTTGATAGAAAATGCAATACATTTACATTGGCCGCCGAAGCTGTCCCTTTTTTTAGAATTGGAAAAATCCAGCTTACGGATTCCCCACCAAGAGCAATATGGAGCGGCCGATATACTAAGATCCAACGGTTGCTCCTTTCTCGTGTCGCTTTAGCCGGGGCTGCAGGTTCTTTTGTCATTCTTCGGCTACCCAGCAAGATTTGGCCCTTCTTTTCGGTTGTGTTGGAAAACCCGGTGAAAGGAGGCCGTAAAGGAGGCGTGCCCGGCCTTACTTCATAGGTACTAGTCGCAGCCATTAAGCCTTATAACAACGACAAAATGGGAACCTTTTTTCAGAAGAACTAGCGATCTTGGAGCATTGTATTCTCTTCTTCAAAGTAGGACAATTCATATAAGGACTTTTGGCGCATAAATCGATGCAATCGGCTGCACCGAAATAGCCTTGCGTGGAACATTACACTCTATTTTATCTTATTCTAAATGATGTTAATATAAATCAACTAACATACTAGTACAGAGATATTCAATTGGATAAGAAAACTTTGTGAGTAATGTGGGCTTAGTTAAAAACTTGGAGAATGACCGCGTTTGCTATATTCAGGAAAACTTCGAGGCTTTTTAAAGTTAGAACTTAGTAGTTCTTTTAATGTAATTCATATGAAACGGTATAAGAAAATTTTTTGATTTAAATTCTATGAAAAGAATTGTTTGAAATATTTATAGATTACTCTTTTTTTGATTTTTTTTTTTCTAATACATGCACTGTTTTGTTATAGAAATTCCTTCTTTTATTCAAATTTATATGATTATTACCCTAAACGCACGACGACCAAATAGTAATCTATATAAATATAAATGAATTGCTGTTCATTAGCCTTGCTAAAACTCGAGAAAACCGGAATTAGCCAAATCGTCTTATGTTGCTAATATTGCTTTTAAATTATTCGTGGGAGTCCAGAGAAGGTTTAAAAAGTTGATAAATATGAAATTTATCAGTAATGAATAATATCCACGATCGTTTTCTTTTGATCGATCGTTCAGACATAAAATTGAAAGAATGGTTTAAAATAATTAACGTGTTATAAAATACGTTATGTTTTATATATTATGATCAAGAGTGGTAATCAGTTTTTTTGTAATCTCATTACTATTCGGTATTCTACATGGTATCCTTAAACCTTCAACATACCTTGAGACTCCTATTAGTCAACTAGATTAATTCACTAATTAACTTAATTATTACATTACCTTATATGTTAAAAATCACAATCGCTTTGTTTCCCAAGTGGAAAATACAGTTGAAAAATTTTCATTACGATATTTCAACAACACTTGTAACATCGATTACAATTGACATGATAAATGCTGGGTCAGGAATTCGTGAATTTAAATTGTTTGAGTTACATCACAAATTATTTAATAGATAAGTATTATAAATGTTTGGTATATACGTTCAAGTTTTTTTTATTCATATTAGTCCAGCTAATCTATTAATATTAGAGTTGTCATTGGGATAAGTTAGTTGTGCTATCCGAGCTACGGCCCCGAAAGTAAAATTTTAACAAACAATATGACTGACTTAAAATTGTGTATACCTATTTTGCGAAATATAAGTAGATAACAACGTGCTCTTTGCAGTATATTGCCCCGCGATTTCTGCCACTACATTTTAAATCTCCCTGATATCCTTTAATGTTGCCATATAATTAAAATATCGTGTATAACCCGTTTTCTGCACTTAGAATGAAGAATTATTTAAGCTTTTATGCCCACCAATACTTGCCTTAAATGAGCTTTGAATATGCCACATTGCAATTTTTACAACTATTTAAATTGACATGGTTGTTGTGAGTTATTTGTTTTTTTTTTGTTAACTTTAAAGTTATGCCTCCACTCTTGTCTATGGTAAGCTTTATTTAACACGGAGTTTGCGTTGTGCTCGAATACGCAATGGATAACCGATTTGATTGAACAGAATAGAGGGTCTAAGGTTTTAATTGTAGGAGCTCGGGTGAATCTATTTGTCGAATCGCAGGAACAGTTCTTACTCGGCTGTTTCTTCTAAGCCTGAGGTCTTGTCTGATATTCAAGTACTCAAGTATTGCTTATTGTACGCAGCAAATATTGTAAAGACTCCTCAACCTGATATCCGCGTTAATGATTCCCGTTCTAGTCTAACTCTGCTTCTCTCTGGTGAGCTTCTTAACGTCAGGTTTTATAAGATAAGTCTAGCTTACGAGCCAGACTAATGTTTCTGGCAAAAATGGGGGCATTTCTCCGAGGCGTGGCTTGAAATGAGTTCGACTGATCTCGTCTAAGATGGAGACAATATCCAACTTAAGAATTAGTGACAGAATCTCCGTGCATAAGCCAGTTTAAATTGTAGTTTAGTAGCAGAGGGTCGGTCGCCCAGACATTCATTGAACAGCTCAGCAATTAACTTATAAAGGCTAATGATAATAATGAGCCTATTTTTTATAGGGATCATCAAACAATGAATGCACAAGTTAAAACGCAAACACAAGCCTCTTTCTTTTTCAAGAAATGTCAGTTATCTGTGATTAGCTCGCCGTTGACACTTTTAACTAGTAAACTTTTAGGTTCTCGCAGAATTGAAAATCATGAACCTCTCGAAACTCAAGTATCAAAAAGTACTTACTATTAAATTATTTAACAAAGATGTAGTCCTAAGATATAAATTATTAAATATAATTTTAGAAAAGAAATTTGAAACTTAGATGGTGTATCGCGTACTTCGATTAACACAATTAAAAGAAAATTCTGTATACATAAGTACACAATAAAACACTGCTTCAACGAAACTAATTAGGAATTGCGGTTTTGGCATCGTTTAGCTTTTTGTTAGTACACTGCTTCGTACGCCACAGTTAATTCGAGGATTTTATGGACTGCGAATAAATCGATGCTATCGGCCGCACCGAAATAGCCTCGCGGGGAGCGGATTCTAATTTATCTCACGCCGTTTGGTGTAAATCTGGATCAACTAACGTCGAGAATGGAAGGAAAACTTTGCTAGTTATGTCATGAGCCTAGTTAAAAACTTGGAGAATGACCGATTACAATGTTCTACAAAAGTTTAAGGTTTTTAAAGTTGGTTGCCAATAGTAACTGACATAGCTACTAAAATTAATAATAGTGGTTCTTTTAAAATGTTGCATAAGAAAAGATTTAGAAACATTTTCGATAAGAAATCTGTATATATATAAAAATGAATTGCTGTTTGCTAGTCTCGCTAAAACTCGAGAATGTCAGAACCGATTTGGTTAATTTTGGTCTTAAATTATTTGTGGATGTCTAGGGAAGGTTTAAAAGTAAAAAAAAGTCCTTGCAATTGAACTACAAATATATCTTCTACCTACATATTTGTTCACCTAACTACAGTTAATAGATTTGCTACAGTTGTTAATTATTTATAAGATTTGTTTTCATGTTGATTGATAAATCTTACACAAAAATTTAGATCTTTTATTTATCGATTGAGGCAGTACGAAGTTCACCGGGTCTACTAGCCTATTATAAAGATTGTATGAAATATTTTAGTTATAAATACTACTTACTTTTCTTTTGAAATAATTTCTTGAGTCATAAAAGCTATTACTTATTATTATTATTATATTTAGTGATACTGCTCTATAATATGTTTTTATTTCCTTTGTATATTTTTGACTGACTTCCAAATAGTGCGCCTAGAGCTCAGATTTTGTTAATTCGTTTATTACTTGATAGATATTAGCTTCCTATTAGTCCCATTTATTTTATTAATTTTGTAATAAGTACATTTATTTATTGATATACATTTATTGTTTTTAATCGGCACTAAAATCACCACTTCGTGCGATTACAAACGCCGCCAAAAACGTTAAAGATAGTGTTTAAGTATGTTTTACATAATTGTCCTTCTCGAATTGGTCTACAATAAAGTCTGCAATAGCTTATATATCTTTTAAGAATAACAATTGCAATCAGGCACATTCAAAGCTTATTTAAGAAAATACCGTCTAAGTTGACATAAAAATTATTGCATTATAAAATTACTTCATTCTATGTACATGGAGCGTGTCATAGGCGACATTTTGAACAAATGAATATTTTAAAAGATTTCAGAGATATAAAACGCGGTGGCAGTAGACGCGACGCAATTTCGTACGGAAAGCACTTTGTTACCTGCTTATATTTTGTAAAATAGTTATACGCTGTTAGTAGTCGATCATGATTTTTTGTTAAAATATCACTTGTATAAAGTACATTGTAATGTATACTTTAAAGTTTGGTTTGGTTTTACGATTTGTGTTGCATAAGAAATGAAAATGGCTTCGTACCTTCCATATGAATGAATCGAGTAATTTATTAGTTAAAATGCTATTATATTTATATCAACCTTACTAAGTAATTAACATCTAATTATAAGTAACCTTACCTTGTTAATGTGTCCCGTAACAATCACGCAGTTTGCTTAGTACTCACTCACTTCTCTCGCCTCGTAAATAAGCACGAAAATTTTTCATTACGATATTATAACAAAACTTTTAAATTATATGAATTATATTGGATAGGTGTTTGATAGATATTCTTTTTAAACTTTTATTCAATACGTACCGATGAAGTGTTATAAATAAAAATCATCAAATATTAAACAAGGTTCGCGTGTTAATTCTGAAAATCTTTAATGTTTTTTAAAGCGTTCGTAGCGCGTTTCGTAGTTTCATTTTACTGTAATACATATAGAACAACATATTGGCAATTAATACATTTTATTTGTATTTATTTTTTAATAATGTGACATACATTACTAATAACTAGCTTTTACATTTATTGTTTGTTCATAGTGTAACGAAAGGTAAAATAAAACGTTTCATACTCTTAATACTTAAATCAACTTTATTAATTAAACTTTTCTAAATATAATTCAACATATCAATCATCCCGACATATAGAGTTTAAAAAGTTTATGACCATATTTAAACGAGATTTCAACAACACTGCAATCGTTACAGATTGCAATTAACATGATTAAAGTCATTACGGGGATTCGTATATCAAATTGTTTCACTAACATTACAAAAGTTCTTTGTTTCTCAAATCTTATTGTTTTAATTATTTACGGGAGAAGTATTTGTAAAAGTAAGTTTTTATTGTATGTGCGATAAAAATTAATAAGGAAAATATCTGTAAAATGTTACGAGTAAACGAGAATTAACACCAACCAAACGATATAGTATCCTATCTAAACCCTTTCATAGGCTATATTAATTATTAGCTTCCTAACGCAAACCGTAGCTAGTATAAGGCTGCTAAAAGTTCTCTACATTTGTCACTACCCAAGAAGAAAACTTTTATCTGAATCTATTCTGACGTCCCGAAGATTAGTTCAGACAAATTAAAAGACATAAAAACTTTTAAATCACCCAGTTAAATGTGGATAAGGTGAAATTTTACATTTTTGTCTGATTTTGTTCATTGTTTTTTACAAAAAAAAATGCAGGATGTACTGCATATCCAGTATTTTCTTTGAAGAGGAGGTGTTTTATGTTTTAAAGATTTGCAAATGTTTACGTTCATTATAAATTGGCATTGCAGAATCGTCTATAAATCTCTAGCTATAACAAAAAATTCTCAAACTAGAAATTTAGTTATGATTGCTTATTATTTTTGTATAAGGACTATGTAGACCAGACTTTTGTTTTTAAATAAATTTAAACAAATTATAGCTAATATAAAAGAAACTCACATAAATTTCACCAGTTCGATTAAATTTTCAAGTATTTGCCTACGATAGTTTAAAAATTTACACATACAATGCTGACTAAATAATCATAGTGGTAACAGTTACAGTCCCCTAACAGAAGCTTGAAACGTGGAGACACTTATGCGACAAGCCTGAGGAATCAGAAACGGCTGTTACCTGACTGTGAATTAGACAAAAATAGGACACACCTCCCCTAATAAAAAAGCTTCAGCTTTAAGTTTATTTTTCAGTGACGTTTTTTAATTTGATTTAAAAAGTTGAGCAGACATAAAGTACAGAGAATAGCTCTTTCTGCACTTCTTGTTTTCGGTATATGCAAACCAGAATGCTGAATATTGTCGCCTGGAGCGAACAGTTCATTACCGGAGTGTGTTTTCAATTAAGTAGTCATTACAACAATATTATCTTTTTACCTACCGTTCCTTTATGACTTTATTAATTTTATGAACACATAATATCTGGACGTGGGACCAAATAGCTTGGGGGGAGGGGGGAACAAAGGGGGATGGGATATAATAGTAACAGCTGCTGGTAAAAAATACATTTTAAGTGTCCCTATCAATCACTGGCGAAAAAGATTCTGCTAAACTGTCAAAATGACAAGCCGGTTTATTTTCCTGGCAACTCCTTTTTTGCATTTATTTACACTCAAGACAGATTACCGTTCCGTTAAAAACAGTAGAGTGTCTAAGGTTCATAACTCATTTTCTTATAAGACAATAATTTGTTATAATTAATATGAAACCTAACACAGGTCTCACAAGATTCCACAACTGCAATATTCTTCGTGAAGGGAAAATAATAAAAGAAGATTTATGGATACGCGATGGAATAATAGTTAATCCAGAACAAGTTTTTTATGTTGAACAGTTGGAAGCAGATATAACTGTAAATTGCGAAAATGTCCTTATTACTCCTGGGTTTATTGACCTACAAATAAACGGTAAGTAGACTGTTATATCTAAAATAAGTCTTATATTTTTAGAAACATATTTTTGTTCGATTTCCGACCTACTAAAACATAAAAATATTTAAGACAAAAATTTAATTTGATAAATATTCTTTAATAACAAATACCCAGCAAAGAAATAGGCGATTAATATTCCATTATTTTTATTAGTTACTGATGCATAACAATTATTATTGTTTAAACTAGGTGGCTGGGGTGTAGATTTCTCATTTGACACTGAAAATGTAGAGGAAGGCGTATGTAAAGTAGCAAAAGAGCTGTTGGCACACGGAGTTACCTCTTTCTGCCCAACAATGGTTACTTCAGCCAGGGAAAAATATTCAACAATTCTACCTCGGATAAAAAAAAGTCAAGGTGGTGAACATGGAGCAACTGTACTTGGAGTACACCTTGAAGGCCCCTTTATTAATTTAGCAAAAAAAGGTGCACATGCAGATGAATACATCATAAATCCAGAGAGAGTGAGTAATAAAGAGTTAAAATTTTTATCTTTGTAAGGGTGGTTTTGGTGATCCGAGTCAGTAAACTTTGCACAAAGCTACAAAGATGTCAACTTAATATTAAAAAATAAATTTTGATTTCTTTTATAATGACCTACCTTACAGTTTTACTCCCTTGGTTGGTCAAGTATTAAATATCCAAACATAAAGTTTCTACATTTTATCTTTAATTATGGCAAATTATTGTAGTACATAGTTCATCATCCATTTCAACCACTTCATCTCAATAATGAGTACCTTACATACGGAATCTATTCTGTGTGTTTCCGTCAAATCAATCTGTTCAGTTATTTAGACAGTACAGATGGAAAGACAGACAAAATTATTTTTCATTTATAATATTAGTATGAATTTGCAAACAATCCTTTTACTATATTTTTATGTCAGCATAATTTTTATTAATTTTTTTGCTTCTTTTACTGTGTGAATACTAAAAATTATTGAATAAACATATCATTCTGTATTTATTTAATCTAGTTTGTCAGTTAACAATACCACTAAAAGGAAAAATAATCAATACAATAAGATCTTTAAAAATCATTTTGTTGTTAACTGCTTGTTTAAGTTACTTTACACAGTATAGTTTTAAGGATATGAAGTAACATTTATGTTACTGTTAATGCAAAATTCATCAATTTTTGCTATTTATCATCAACAAACTGTTAGTTGTTTTGCAATGTCTAATACAAATCTCTGTAAGAGATATCAATGACCCAGTTTAATGTTTCGCTATCATGGTCATTCAACTTGTTATCAATAGTTCTAGTCTATACATTATGGAGATATAACTTGAGAGAGCAAGTTATTTGTTAATTTTCAATGTTGTTTTTTTTAATCATACAAACATGTAATTTTGATTTAATTGACTTTTAATTTATTTTGTACTGTGTAAAAGTAATCTAATGTTAATTCCATTATGGCTGAAACATATAATGGAACAATTAATGGAGTATGACACATGATCGTTACAGTTATTTTCCATTTCTTTTTTCATATTATTTGTCTCATTGAATAAATAGGTCCTATATATTAATTTACACAGATATAAAGCCTATATAGTGATTAACACAATACACATATTCAGGCCAACTATAACTGAAATTGATGATTACACAAAGTCTAATGACATTATCATACAGCTCAAAATATGCAGTGCTATTAATGTTAGCTCTTTTCTAAGTTTCTATGTTCCTCCTATCAGACTGAGGTGTAATAAGCTAAATCTAGATCAATATTTGCAAACAATATACTTCACTAAGTGCAAAATAATTTAATCTAATTTTTGTGCAAAGATATCATATTCTTCTTAACCATCGGGAATAAAACATGATACGCAACAAAAGTGACAGTTTATATTGTTAAAGTTTCTACAGGTTTTATATGTATGGCACTTGTTCAGATTTATATATTGCGGCATTCAACTATCACGGCCGTTCACAATTTAGCGTTACTTTTTATTGGCTATGCAGGCAGACATGCAGTCCGTCCACCTGATGGAACATGGTCAGTAATGCCCATAGGCAATAACAGTTGCATCACAAACATGCTACCTACTGTGAGACATAGGATGTTAAGTCTCGTTTACCCACTAAATACTCTAACTATGGTGCCCATCAAACCGGGACACAGTAGTTGTTCCACACAACTGCTTCGTAACTGAAATAGGCACCGCGATGGAACCGCCATAGACGGTCGCCTGTAAAAAAGGGACCTACCACCTATAAAAAGTATTGTAAGTATTAATTTACATGGGCTCCAGACATGGTTGTCTTAGTAGTGCACTGCGAATCGAACTCTTATTTATAGCTAGGAAAAGGATGTTCATATTGGATTATCATTACATTGGTGATTTACGAATGGGGCTGTCCATGATTGGCTGTGTATGTGAAAGCTTAATGTTTTAATGTCACTAGTTTTCGTAAGTTTCAGTGCTTATTTAACTAATTTAGTAAGTTTGCTGCGAACATACCCAAGCCAAGTGAAAACTGGAATTTCTAACAAAATCTTATGTCTAAACTATATTGGCACAAACCTGCAGGCGCTCTCATATCAGCTAAATGTCGCATAGAAGTTTCGCACGGTAGCGGTCCTCTGTAAGAACGTGATAATATTTGACGCAATTGTTATGTGACCCAATGTTAAATTCTAACTGCACTGAAATATAAAACTCTTTGGTTTTATTTTTCTTTTCGATGCTAAACGATTATTACGAGATGTTTAACTTGCTTAGTTTAATTGCCTTTGGATTTAAGAACAGCCTTGATAACATGACTTTCGAATATTCTTTGGCGGTAGTAGAGACAATCTAAAAGCAATATGTTGTCTATATAATTGTACTACTGGTTTTCAAACCTTTATAAAACTGGTTTTACATCTTTGACGGTCGAATCAGGAACACTGATCATTGCCCCGCCTCCGTGGCCTAGCGGTATTGGCCCTTGCTTTATAATTTATGGTTGTGGGTTCGAATGCCGCGTGGAAACAACTTTTTTATCGTTGTTTTCTGGTTATTTAGGAAAATTTAGGCTGATTACCCATTGTCTGAAAAGTAAGATGATCATTGCATCGGCAGTGGAGTAACAGATTTATGATGATGAAGACCATTGCCCGATTCATACTAATATTATAAATGTGAAAATAACGCTATCTGTATATCTGCACGTCTTTACCTTTTAAACGACTGAACCGATGTTAATTTAATTTGTCACTTACGTTGAAAAGATTCCAAGAAAGGACATAGGCTACATATTATTCCGAAAGAAGTGGTTGGAAGGATTAGAAATTGAGAACGAAACTTTATATGTAAATATGGCATTGTTTAAGTTAAAACCATGAAACTTGGTATCTAATTATATGACATATACAACTAATACACCTAATTTATATTGCAGTTATACAATATAATCGAATACACTGGCTATTCCACGAAGGCGCAGGTACCAGCTAGTATACTACTGCTAATAGTAATTTTAATTATTTGCTTTCAGGGATTGGAGTCTTTGCGAGAAATGTATGGGCCATTGGACGATGTGATCATAGTGACATTAGCCCCGGAGTTGCCTGGAGCTTTAGATGCTATAAAAGGATTGACCGGTCTTGGGATAAAAGTAGCACTAGGGCATTCTGCAGCTAATTTGGCGGATGGCGAAGAGGCTGTGAAATGTGGAGCAAACTTGATCACGCATTTGTTCAACGCCATGTTGCCTGTAAGTGTTATTACTGTTAGGAGCGCAGCCGTAAACTTAGTGCACCATTTGATTCTATCTCTGTTTATGCTTCTGTAAGCTCAGAGATTGTTTTATTATTTGCCTACAAAATTTACGACTGACAATATACGTTAATAGTACTCGATCGATATTTTTGCGTTGTTTAAAGAATCATAGATGGAATTTGAAAAATATCTTAGAAACAGATAAAGTATGGTGCCATTCATTCATCATTATTTCCCTTACCTATATGTGTTTTATAAATGACCCATTTAATAGTAACAGGAATATAAATTACAATACTAAATTTGGCAAACGTTTTTTTGTTACTTCACATCTTGCCATAATTATTTTTAATACCTTATGAGTAAAACATATCTTTGTTATCCATTTTCAGTTCCACCACCGTGATCCTGGACTTGTAGGTTTGTTAGCGTCGTCGACGGAGAAACAGGTCTACTATGGGATCATATCCGATGGTATACACACTCATCCCGCTGCGCTACGCATTGCTTGCAGGACCAATCCTCAAGGTATAGTTCTACAACCTTACCTTTATTAATTCTTGCAACTACATCGGTATTATTGAGCTAGTTAGATTTGCTATAGTAAATATTGTGTGTAAGTTATCTCTCTGTACTTAAATACGCGCCAAAAATAACAAGCACCGTGAATTTTACACTTCTTAAAAGACGTAGATTTGCATTCCGTAAATAATATAGCTGCCTCCGTAGCCTAGTGGTATGGGCGTGTGCTTTAGAAACCGGAGGTCGTGGGTTCGAAACCTGCGGGGACTCAACAAATTTTCAGTGTTGTTTCCTAGTTGGGTAGCGCAATTCGGGCCGATCATCCAATTGTCTGAAAAGTAAGATGATCCATGCGTCAGATGGGCCTGTAAAAAGTCGATCCATTCTCCCAGTCAACCTTGCCTTAATGTCGTAAAATAATTAACCATCGCATATTATTATTACACTCAAATATAAAGCGAGCTTTATCATGTAAAATTATTTAAATTATTAGTATTATTCAATCCTTATAAATCTGTTTTTAAAATGTAGAATATCGTACATAGCCGAGCTAAGTTATCGATTTTTAGTTAACTGAATATTCGAAAGTCTGTCAAAACTGCATCACTACACCCCTATCCATTAGGGGGTTCTGGACCGTATCCCACTGCGCTGGTCCAATGCGGGTTGGTGGGTGGACAGACTTTTTACATGTGCCCAATTTGCCCTAACCGACTAGAAACTATTTGCCGAAACAACAAAAAAAATTGTTGAGTCCCCGCATGATTCGAACCCAAGACCTCGGGTATCGAAAGCACACGCAAAATTGTCAAAATTCATTAACTACAAAATCGCTTTATATAAATTTTGTCAATTCAAACATGACACAAAACGATGTTTTACAGGTTTGGTGTTGGTAAGCGACGCGGTTCCAGCGCAGGGTTTAGCGGACGGAGCTTACACGATCGGCCCAAAGGCTGTGACCATCGAATCGGGACGCGCTTACGTCACGGGAACTAAAGTCCTTTGTGGGAGCACCAGTGCTCTGGATCAGTGCATCGTCAAATTCAAAGATGCCATAGGTACGTGTGACACTCGTGAAGCTTAGTATAAAATTAAGACCGGTTACTCTTTGCATAGATAAATATAGGCTTTATAGGCTTAGCTTATATTCGGAGTTGATTATCTGAAGGCTGTATTTAAAAGTATAAAAAAATCATAAGCTAAAATAATCTAAAGTTTTTACGGTTTTCTTTAACAAAGTGTCGATCATCTTTGTCATTTAACGTGGCAAATAATGAGGATAAAAAATAAGTTATAATTAATAATAATACGAAGGCAATTACTATACAAGACTTACAATTGGAACGAATATTTTTGACGAATAGTTTTGACTCGAGATTTTTCTCCTATAATTTTAAATACACGCAGTTTATATTAGTAAATCGATGATTGATATAAAAAACAATAAAAATGTAAGAAAACTTGTGTACTTATTGTACACACGTGTTGGGATCAGAACCTAACTTTTGATCCTACTGTAACAGTTTTTTATTTTTACAATATAAATATCCTTTTACAGATTGTTCACTGGAATATGCTCTGGAAACAGCCTCATTACATCCAGCCAAAGCGTTGGGGATAGAGAATCGCAAAGGAAATCTAGACTTCGGCTGCGATGCAGACTTTGTTCTTATGGACCCAAAAACCCTAAAGTACTATCTACTTGGATAGCGGGGGAATGTGTATACACTGCAAAATAGAATTTATTTTTATATTAATTTACTTTTTGTAATATTTTTTGTATAAGCAGCAGTGAAAACTGTTTTATATAGATGTAATCTATAAGTTTCATGGACAATTAAGTGATTATATTTGTCTCGTAGTTAAAAACTACCACAAATATTTTAGAAAAGAGCGTTGTACACTATATAGATTTCGATTATGCACAATTTGCTTGCATTTTAATTTTATTGTACCTATAAATAACCATTAATTGAGATGTATTTAAAACCTAGTTTGCTATAGAAACTAAAGGTGTGATAAAGTATAACTTCACAAATTTAGACAAAACAGTCTTGCATTAATATAATTAGTGCGGAAATCTGTACATAATATTATAAAGGAAAGACTTATGTATAGATCCATCCAAAAAGGAAAGACAATTATAAAAATATTACATAATATATAGGAATTATACAATTTTCATAAAAAATTGTGCCTGTTCGCTTTTTAGACAATTAATAAGCGGTTATGTGATGTTATTGTTACCAGTGAAATATTTTATTTTAATTCAAATAAATTTTATACATAAAAACTGTGTTATTGTAATCCTAGGTCCACTGTGATAATAAAAACGATAAAAAAATAGTAGAGATAAATAGGAAGGTGATAATAGCGTTAGATACAAAAACCGCTTATATCTGTTTACCTGTTTCCAATTCGGATCTTCATCACTTCGCATAGTTCTAATCATCATCATCATCAGCCTGTGTTAGACCACGGCTGGACATAGGCCACCCCTTATGCGATTCCACGCCATAACTTCTCGATTAGGTGGTTTTTGGACCGTATCCCACCACGCTGGTCCAATGCGGGTTGCTGGGTGGACCGACTTTTTACATGCCCATCCGACGCATGGTTCACCTTACTTTTCAGACAATTGGGCGATCGGCCCAAATTGCCCCAACCAACTAGGAAACAACAATGAAAATTTATTCAGTCCCCGCAGGATTCGAACCCACGATCTCGGTTTTAAAGCACACGCCCTTACTAGGCTACGGAGCCACCAGTATCTAATAAATAATGTTACAGAAATACTTCAGGTGTTCAAAAAAATACCTTTGTATTTCACTCAGGTATATGGTTCAAAATAAAACCGGTGTTTTAGTGGCATGGAAAATCTTTATTGAAGTAAATATATTTATAAAGTCAGTACAATTTAAGTTCAATAGTTTCCAAAAATATTAAAGTGCAGGTTTGCTGATCACCTGGCAATGTTAAATATGATTATTTCTTAATTAAAAATACAAGCTAAATATTGAGAAAACTGTAATATGTGAATAATAACATGTATATACCTAAATAAAAATCATGACAAAAATATATTTTAGGCAGGCTCTGAATTATACTGCTCTGTGCTGTTGTCGACCTGGCCACGGTACACGACGAAAAACTTAATAATTACAACTCCCCTAGGCCCTATGACAACTTGCTAACCACCACGGGTGGGAGGGCAAATTACCACAAGGTCCTTCGGGATAATCAATTTGGTCAAATTAAGATGTGCAACCAGTTAAAGTAAACCTTTCCACCGTCCACGTGCTACTACTAAAAGCTATCGTTCCAATTCAGGTGACTTAATAGAATCAATTCCCCTACAGCTTAAATCGACAACGTGGACATTATAGAAATAACCAGTTGGGCATCTTACTTTACAATAAAAAACCAAGTTACAAACTACGCAATGTATATTAATGTATACAATATTACTAAGTGTATGTATGTATGTATATAATGTAAATACATTTTTCATGAAAAAACGAAACAAAATATCAATAATATCATGGAAATATTCAAAGAGCCAAAATATCTGAGATTAATAACCCTACCTCGTTACCATTAACTTCTAAGATTCTAGGCACAATATGCAGCAGAGACTCCTGTATTGAATAACAATTTCGTTGAATGTGGGACAAAAACACTAATACGCCACGGCGGCACCGTCGCACGCTTCTTGCTGAATGACCATTTTCCCGCGCAAACGCCGAAAAAACAACATGGCGGACTTTTGACAGTTCAAATACAGCCGTGCAATGGTGCCGCCGAGACAACTCCCAATGCCCTAGTTAGAGCAGAGGCTAAACAACTACATCTAATAATAAAACGTTCAACATTTAATGTCTCTCAAATCTTCACGGAGGGTATTGTCAGTAAGATATATATGCTCGTGCGGGAACACTCCAGCGACCACGCAAACGCAGACTACACTACAACGGGTCCCCCCCCCCCCAAACGCCTTGTAAAACACACCTTCATCAACTGAACTAAATTATTGAGCAACACGTAAATGTATTACGTCGAATACACACAGCGCAGTTGGAGACGTTCGCTATACGATCACGTCATCACCGTGCCGAATCAATTAAAATAAAAAAAAAAAGAAAAATAAGACAAGAGAAAAAAAATTAAAATAAAATATCAGTAGAAAGAAATCTTTGGATCAAAATCGACGCCGGTCTTTCACGACGTGCACCTTCGCGCGTTCACTACATTGAATGGGTATCAATGGTTTTAAAATTGAAACGACATAAAAACAAAGAGAAACGTAAAAGTAAACCTAAGATATACTTAAGACTAATTTGAAAACAAAAGCCGTTTCAATGTTAAACTAATAATAAAATAGGAATCACGGGGAGTGTGTGTGTTTGTGTATAATTAGCAAATTTTAAACGTGACAACACAAATATATCAAAAACACATCCCTAAATGTACGCAAAATATACATTTGTAATCGCTTGGTGGGTCAACCGTCTTGGTTTGGCATTGAATGCGACTCGGTTGCTCTCCGTGGCCAATAAGTGCAGCCATAATAAAGTG
The DNA here is from genome assembly GCA_029286875.1 of Lamproptera curius. Lineage (NCBI taxonomy): Eukaryota > Metazoa > Arthropoda > Insecta > Lepidoptera > Papilionidae > Lamproptera > Lamproptera curius. Next base: position 1,014,471 of record JAGSMT010000133.1, on the reverse strand, counting down.
CAGCAATGAGAAATGTACATTCTGTTGACAATTCGCGAATGTATTCAGCAAAAAACTGCGTGTATACGTTCTGGTATGATATGTTTTGTTTGTTTGTATTATTCTTTTTCTACAGACTGAACAATTTGCGTGATGATATTGTCAAAATGGCCGCTCCAAAGACAAAAGTAATTATGCTTACAGTTATATATATATCAAATCAATTAAAAATAAGACACTACAGTACGTAAATACCAAGAGTTGTGTATATTAAAATATTTGTACTTTTACTGACTAAAGGAAAAAACATTGGCAACTGCTAATAATCCTACGATTGTAAAAACACAAAATAACTTGTATAATGTAGATTGAAAATGGTCATCTCAAATTCGTTCACTCTAGATGTGGAATGCAATTAGAATTCTTTAACAATATTTAAAAAGGTATAATAATATATTAAATTTTTTTTTATATAATCAGCTCAACAATGTATATAATCTATAATAATTTTAAGCCTAGATCGAAAGTGTGATATTTATTGCACAAGCACTCGTGTGGCTTAAGACTCCAAATGGAATAAACGAGCTCACAACCTCATGTTTTTACGTTGCTTCCAGAACAATGGGGACACGACAGGAAAACAAAGATGGCGATGGTGGGTGAAGAACAGCTAATGATTAGATTTCAAGTGGCAACACCCGCCTCACGACCTCCCCCAATACGGAGGAGAAAAGGCAGACGGCCGCCACTGAAGAGATAAATCTTAAAGGCAGAGATCACTATACTTGTCTAGGCAAGCAGGTGATCAGCTCACGTGTCCTAACCAGACCGGATCGAGTTAGAAAAGCAAACTACATCGGAGCCAAAAGAGACACGGAATCGATGCAAACACAGTAACCATGGCAACGAGGCGCCGTCTACTCAACGATTGGCTTCTCCAAGGCAATAATCTTCTTTTCTTCGACAGAATCGCTAGACGCCACTTCGTTGTCACGGGTTACATGTATCCATAAACTCCGCCTCCCTCTGGCCCGGCTATAGACGAAACCCACCAAGGTGTGACTGTCGCGAACATAACTTTGGGCAGTGCTTGGTGCCACAAACATAGGCAATAAGCCCACCTCCAATAGGGAGGGTAACTTAATAGCTCACCTTGTGCGCTGTACCCTACCAAATGCCGCGCCTTGGCACTGGCGCCCTTGGAACCGGAACGCGCATCGCCCAGTGCCAAGCGACGCGGCAACTACAACTACAGGAGTAATTTATTGCTGGATACACATATCGGAATACAAGATTCGAGAAGTATATAAGTTCTATACCAAAGTAAAAAAAAACAGTTGCATATAACATCCTCCTCGAGTGTATAATATTATAGGTAACGTTCAAAATCCCCCGAAGAAAGGCTAATTGGGTAATGTACTCTAAAGATACAATTATTATCAAGTGATTAGTTTCAAATGGACATATGCCAGCTGAACGGCTTAATAATATAATCCGATGCAAACTGTAAAGGTGCGGGTACAATGGACGGGCCGTATCGTGACTTTGAGATAGCTGATAAGATTTTTTTGTAACAAGAAAACAACCGGCAAATAAACTCCCTAGACAATAATACTATGTTTATTCGCAGGCAAAAGTTACACTCCAAACAAATAACATAGTTTGTGGCCTTATAAAACAGACCCAATTGAGATAAAATTTATAACAACGCATACCAGAGCAACGTTACAGCTTCCAATGTCGTTTAATTTTCAAGAAACGTTACTTGGTAAGTGACAGCTTGTCGGCAGTCAACCAATCACAACGCGATACGCATGACGCCATATTGTTTCAAAGGGTCGCGTTGTTCACAAACATCCGGTATATATTCATATATAATTCAGACTCGGGTATTGTATCCGCACCTTTACCCGCCAAGAAAAAATGCCAAAACACCCCAATAGACCTATCCTAACACCGCCACGGGCAAACTCGGGATCATGCGTTAGTATACATATAAATATATAATAAATATATATATATATATTTATAATGATAATAAATTTAAATTGGAAAATCACTAAACACTACCGAAAATTTCCTACACAGAACACTACTACAAGATACATGGCAAGAACAAAGGAAACATTGTCAACACGAGGTATCACGGAACAAACGTACAATATTAAACCATACAATACAATAATACTATCCGGCGCGCCGCGGAAAAAACGCGGCCACCGGACCACACCAAATTGAAAAACATTACACTGTATAAATATGATATTCAAACATCAAATTTATATTCATATTGAAATTCACACATAAAATAGTATAATTTGTAAAATTATCCAAAACTTATCACACCACTTTTATTTTCATCAATAATTTTAATAATGCAACCCTAAGCGATATAATTATTAGCGTCAAACGCTCCCTTTGGGGCTTCACCGTTTAGTTCCATTTCGGCTATTCAACGTCACTAACACACAATAATTTTGATCAATGGACAACAAATAAAAAAAAATAATCGAACATTATAATATTAAACCCTGAATATTAATAAAACGAAAAAAAATTGGCAACAATTAGTAACTAATATTTACGCGTATCATACAATAAAATAATTACAATGTGCATGCACAAATATCGTATGAAAAAATAATTTGGCAGTAAAAATTCGTAACACTAAGGCCTAAAATACACACTGGCCAAAATACTATTCAAATATATATAGGCCCGGAACATATTTGAACGAAACAAGTAAAAAAAATGACAGAGTATTAATAGCGCACACGCCGACGACGTGCGGCAGACTCGTTTTAACCTAGTTAAAATAAAGAAAATAAAATTCCCTAATACTATCGGGACAAAAATCCTGAAACAAATAACTTAAAAAAAAAACAATATGAAAAAATAAACCCAAAAGTTACTCACTAATAAATAGAGGATTCAGACTCAACGTCAAAAGTTCGAATTATCACTGTGACCGATCCCTCCCCATTCTCCCCCTTCACCTCCCGCAATCGGTTCTAGCCTTTTCCGTCGAAGTCCCAGACCGTTGGAACCATAGTCTCCCCAACGTCGTTCGCGTTAAACAGTACGCCATACTGTTACAATGCACAAACGGAATACCACTAATTAAGTACAAATAGTTAGTTACACGCGATACATCAACCAGCTACGAGATTAAGATAAAATTGTCGGCTCGTGATCACCGATAACGACGACGCACGACTATGATCACCGGCAACGACGATGTTCATCGTCCATGGCAATGATGACGTATAGTAAAAAGTTTAGTTGGCGATCACCAACAATGATAATGGTCACTGACATTGCCTATAATGACCGACAATAATAATGTTCAGCGGTAACGACAATGAACACTGACTATGACGATGATCACCTACATTGACGTTGGCCGGCAATAATAATAAGCGAGTTTTATAATGACCACTGACAATAATAATCATCACGAACACAATGATGATCATAATGACCACCGACGCGCCCCTACGTTATAATAGACAAGCATAGTACGGTGCTACAACTGCCTAAATAATCGCTTACAAAATCAGGAACTTAACATGTTCAAACCTAAAATAATAGCGCTCTATATCAAGAAGCAATAATAGATAGTTTTCATTACACCGAACGGAAATTAGAGAGCACGGTACAAATTAAATATATATGTATATGTATAATAACAAAATATCACACTTCATTTTCAGGTGGTCTGGTTGGTTAAGTACTATATTTTTGAAAACGTTGAAACTTAAAATGTATATTGTAGAACCAAATAATGGTCCAAAAAGCGACGTTATTTACTAGTGTACGCCTGCGAAAGGATGAATGTCTGTTACAAATCCAGTGTAGAATTTCGTTGCAGTAAAGTAACAGGTTCACAGTTGGAAGACAAACTTACAGAACACTCGATAAGGAGCCGTGTAGCGTGTGTAATAATGAAATGAATTAATTGACCATTATTTAGAATTACAACACATCCACACCATATTATTATTATTACTTTATAATTATCAATATTATTATCATCAAAATTTACTCCATCCACGTAACCCTAAGAGAGTTTGAACGAATACGCGGGGGGATTATAAAATACTCAACGTGATATAATCATGTAAAAATCGAACGCATTTTATAAATGACGCTAGTACTCTAAAAATTATGAATCTCAATTTTAGAATATTAAATGTGGTCAGCTAGAAAAATATATAGTTTTGGCGTTACCGTACACGAATACCGAATAAACATACGATGTTATGGTTTAAAGTTTACGATGGCACCTCCATGAATACTGAACAGTAAATATTTTTATAATCGACCTTCAATTATTTTCATCACCGTACAGTCAGCAAATTAAATTCTTTATGTAAACAAATGTAAAAAAAATAATTACTATATATTAAAAAAATCAGCAAATACCTTAGAGTTATTTAAATATAGGAGTGTAAATTTTATGTGAAAACCGATGTAAAATCGGCCAATTAAAGTACGGCACTGTACTAAAGTCAAATGGGACGTACGCTACTCAAGCTAATACCTAAACTAATTAGAACGTCTTAGAACCAACCATACGATGTATGATAGGCGCTAAGACGGATATACTTGAATCATCGTAATATTAAAAGGTTTAAAACGAGACTACGACATTACTTATTGCTTGCGAGTCTAAACAAACCACATCCCATTGAATTTAGTACCACTTCTGAGTCCCTCACCCAGACAATACATCTCCATATCTGCCCATTACGAACGAACGCCTTTACACGAAAATGCCACAATAAACAGACTACGATAAAACGCCTCATCCCAATCGTGGCGCCGGTCGCGTCGCACAAATAAATGCAACGCCGAGCGCAACAACCACCCACCGAACAATCAACCTCTCCCCCACTGACCCGCCCACGCTCAATATATATAACAACCAAACCCCAAAAACGGCCCGACCAGGGCAAACCTTTCAAATATAGGCTCTCAAAACAAGAGTACATGGAAAACATTTTGTATAGACACAAGAATTCTGTAAATGGTAAATATACTTTCAACGGACAATATATAATATTGTATACGCAATTAACCTAAACTAGATGGCACGTTATACAGTGTCGCCTCAACTTTGGTCGTATAGACTAAAAAATTTTCCCTCGTAAACAACAAATCAATTGTGCGTTTGAACGTGTTTGAACGTGTTCGAGCCGGCTCGTGGCAACGCAACAGCGCAGGCGACACCCCCACGCGGACCTAATTGACATGTATTATTACATCTCCCTCCCCAACTAGGAACCATACCAGCTGCTAATTTAGACAGAAACTAACCCCGGTCTGTGAACTAACTTCCATGAAACAGCAGTGTTTGGTAGGATGGCAGAAAACTGCGACCGGCAAACGCTCGCCTTCGATACGCGACCTAATACTAAAACACGACCGAAAGAACTAACATTTGGCTCACCAGTTGTGTACGATACAAAAAAACACGCCTATGGCAGACAAGTAAACGAGATGGATCCCACCAAATATGAAAAGAACACATCTTTTGACTGGAACATATATAAAAAAAAACACAATAGGTAAAATGAACCTCATTAGCCTAAACTTTGGATTTTCTGTTACTAACAACTAAATGCAACCGCAGGCAATGAATATAAACCGAAAAAATGTATATATATATATATATGTGTGTGTATACGTTAGTACTGAGTGCTTTGGGTATAATAAACACATCGATCCACAAGCAGTGGTACCAATACCAATACAATCTTAAAACTCTACAGTTCAACAACTTAAACGAATAAAATAATCAAGAAATAGGAAAAATCGGGATCACTGCGCACACGGACGTCTGACGTAAACCTCTCAATGTACATTCAGACCAACGTGTGAATTTAACACGAGATAACAAACAAACAAACAAAAAATAAGTAAAATAAACAAGTAAGTAGTCAAATACTGGTTTAGCAAAAAAAGTTAAGCTTTGTAAAAATGAGCAATTGAATATAAAAAATAAAGGGAATAAACGTGAGATCTTGTCGTATGCAGACTTACGGTGAGAGAGGCCTCAGACTATGTATAGGGTGTTAAGGACTAGTACGTGGTGGTTGTTCTTGGCCAGAGTCACGATGTAGCCCTCGGAGGTGATCTTGAGGCCGCAGCAGCGGGACACCTGCGGACACGTCCCACACGTTAATTAACCAACGTTTTCTACAACATCTGTATTACCAAACGGCCACGTTTATTTCAGTATAATGGCGGTAAAACGTAGATAACGAAAAAAGTTATCAGTTGGGTGACAGTCGACTAGTCATACATCACAGGACGTCATAGGCTGCTTTGGGCTACTTTGTTTACTTTTATTTCAAGGACTTTTCGACCAATCTACAACCTGGACCTTAATGCAGTGTCTATTTCTGTACAAAAATATGATGTAACATCGTACGTCCTCGGAAAGCAAGCCTACTTGTAGCGCCCATTACGCAGCATTTCTTATATATACTTGGAATTGTTTGTTTATTGTATTAAGTTCGTTGAAATAGCGCCGCTGAGTTTTATTCCGCTGGTTTTTACGCCGGTTCTTCTCCGGTCAGCGGCTGCCTATTTAGAACCGATCAATATATAACGTAATTAATAGGTAAATTTGATTAATGATAAAGATATTTAGAAATTATGACCTTCCTACCATTTTCCGAATATAGGACAACAAAGTTCGGACCTCCCCGTACCAAGCCCCGTAATGGCAAACTCACAAGAGGGCGCCGTTCTGCCGCAAGGACCAGAGCTCTGAAATTAGTACCTATCGTCAAATTAGACTCCTCAAATTTGTAAATTCCCGTCCTAAGCCCGTCGGGGAAGGCAGTGAACCTGTGCGTCGTGTATTCGCCGATGAACGCGAGCATCGACACGTGATCGTTGGGGCACTCGAACTCGTGACAGCAGCCGATGCGCGCGAGGACACGCGTCGGAACTGTTACCGCGGTCGCCGAGTAGACACTCGCGCGTCCTGACACGTCGGATGCCGTTGGGGAAGTGGTACATTCCGCAGCCGATGGCGCCGCGCAGACCCTCGTCGTCGAAAGCATCCAATTGCCGATCACTTTGTCAGCCATGAACTCCTTGCCTGCAGCGTGACGCTTCGTGCAGTGTTACAAACCGACCACGGAGCCACTTCTGATGAAACCATTAAACCTCATTTATATATAAGTCTTAAACAATGATCATCTTTATCAGTATCGACTAACTCTTCTGTACATCGTTGAACGTCATTGTAATCGTATGACTATCAAACCTTTAACATACTTCTACAAGAAAATTTAAAATGACTTTTGAAAAATTAATTTATCTCAATCAATAATGAAACTATTACTTTGGACCCACAATTTCAGTTTCTAAATTAACCAAATTAAATGAACAGACATAAACCTTTTAACAAATATTATAAAAGAAAGATTTCAAAAATGGATATCTTGCGTAGATAAAGAAATAATTTACTCTTCTTCTTTTGAATAATGAAACAATATATCTTTGAGCACCTCCTTAAGCTTTGCGGTTTCCTTAACTTGCGGAAAATGCTATAAGCATTACATTCGCCTTTGAACATATAACTTTGTGTTGTAGTTTAAATAAATAAGGAATATAAAAATCTACTAATACCAAATAAACAACCCATCATTATTTCTTTTTCTTAACTTCATGGAATATCCCCAACTATTGCCACCTCCTCGGAGGCCATCTTACCACTAATGGCGATGTCCGATGGCTCGCGCATGCACTCGCTGCAGTCGAACCAGCTCATGAGGTCGCCCTCCTCCGACAGGATGAACACGGTAGGCGTGACGCTGTCCACCGCCACGATCATGCCCTCCGCGGTCACCGCCAGCCCCGCCACGATGTCGATGAAGCGCACCTGAAAGCATCATCGAATGGATGAGCTTGTGTGATAATCTCTCTGAGTCCATTTGGACTACGGTGGCCGATCTTTATAGGAGATCAACGCAGAAGTTATGATAGAGATCGCGTGTACGCGAAAATACGGGTGCACTCCCTCTTTCTTCACTCTCAAATACAGATGGGACGGATAACCGACACCGACATGGCCATGATGCATGAATTATCTTACTCTACACCCAAACACGGGTCTTTCACGCGCATTGTCAACTAGAAATCAAGTTATAAATGTTGTTCAGTCCCCGCAGGTTTGATTGAACAGCCTCGCATTCTCTTTACATAGACTGACCGACATTTAACCTCCATAGATCGAACTCTACTCCCCGCAGAGTCCGAACCCACAGCCCCCCTTGGTTTTCAAAGCAAGACCAATATATAACTCCACGGCTATCACTCATTGCGGTCTAAAACAATGGCAAAATGATAATAATATCATAAAAAACGTCGTTTCATATCATAATCAATCAATAACTCTTTGCATGTGTTTGCTGTACAAGCTTTAATCCCTTCAAGGTAACTCAACACTAAAAGCACTGGTAAAAAAAATGGAATCAACCAAACATATAAATCCCGTACAACTCCTATTTATAAGCAACACTATAACATACCGCAATCTTCTTAAGGAAATGGCCATTCTTCGTAAAGATCTGCATACGCGAGCGCTCATTGCCGCGGTCGCAGACCACGAACTTGCCGGTGGCGCGTACGACGGCCACCTTGCGCGGGTACCACAGCTGCCCCTCCTCCTTGCCGGCCACTCCAAAGTTGAACTTGTGGTTGCCAGACTTGTCGAACACCTATGGATATAAAAACACGTGTGATATGAAAAAAGTGCAAAAAATTCCCTTAATTACGGGATATTACGCATTATTAAAAGAAAGTCTGACCCATGACCATGAGTGTGTTAGAAAAGTCAGTAGTTAGAATACAATTTAAAGTGTAAATAAATACGATAAAATCTTTTAAAACCCTCTTCTCTAGGAATCAATATAACTTTTAACTATTACTAAACGAAATAACATTTAAACCTGAGCCGCACAAATAACGAAATTGATGTTAATATCATAAACCATAGAAACGAATGAACTAAGTTGTTTTTTTTTTTATGGCAGACGAGCATCAGTCCTGACGGAAATGGTACCATAGTTAAAACCTATTGTATCGCCATCGCTGCCATGTGAGTAATTAGCGGTAATATCTACAGTAGAACAGTTCACGATGCTTCCTCAACCGGAACACAGTTGATTATGACACTTGCTTATTGCGAAATAGGCATCGCGGTGTATCCACGCAGACGGTTCCTAAACAGGGGACCTACCACTAGGAGTTTTTGACTTTTGCAATGGTCGCATTTCATATATGGTGTAAAACATTTTAGGTCAAGTATAGCCACCATGGAATTTACACAAAATAATACATAGGTAGGCGACAATAGTTACAATAGTTTCACATCAGACTAATAATATGAATTAATGTTTATACAGCCTTTATTCATCATCAGCCTGTGTTAGTCCACTGCTGGACATAGAACTCTTCTAATTCACGCCTTCTCCATTAGGGGTTTTTGGACCGTATCCCACCACGCTGGTTCAATGCGGGTTGGTGGACCAATTTTACATGCCCATCCGACGCATGGATCTGTAAAAAGTCGGTCGTTGTTTTTCCCGCGGGATACGAACCCACGACTCCGGTTTATAAAGCAAGGGCCAATACCGCTAGGCTACGGAGGCGGTTCAGCCTTTATTATGAAGCATAAAAACTCCCTAATGAATAGGGGTGTATTATGGGCGACCTATGTCTAGCAGTGGACTATCACAGGCTGAAAATGTATGCATGATGCTTAGACTAAACTCCCATAAATATACCATGAAACCAAAAGACGAAGACCAGGGTCGTGTTGTTAAAACTCCAACATACTATTAATCACCCCCATTCCAGCCCCTAGCACATGCATCACAAAAGCGACTGTTATTAACCCATCAACGCCATTAATCTTTACATAGTACGCATGTGACCTTGAACTTTATCAAATGCGACCCCAATAACTAGTACGCGACATGTAGGTCAGATATTTTCCAATCATCTCGAATACGCCATTGCGCATGTACCCTTCAACATCAGACGCCAATTGACGCAACCGTACACAGGGTGTTCATTCTGAACGGAGGCAATCATTAAAGCTAAAGTACACTGCAGCTTCATTACATAATTCCATAAATTAGTTATTTTTTCTTTATTAAAATTATAGCATGTGTAAGAACACGAGGTATCCGCCTTTTAATGTACATCCAATATTATTTAATCGTTCTTGCACTTGTTGCTCCTATTTTTAACATAAAGATAAGTTATAATACTGATATATAAACGCAAGTTGGAGAACGTGTCAAATAAAAAAACTTTTAAATAGGAGAATAATAGTAAAATGCATTTGTTCAAACTTACAATAAGTTAATGGCATCTTACATACGGCGCCTTTGATAATGAAACACCTTTTCACTTTGGATAATGGTTACACATAAACGGATAAAACAAAAGTTAACAAAGATACTATACTATATTTCACATAGTTATAATAAAACCAGGTACAAGTCGAGGATTGAGAAAGCATAATTGCGATCAACATACAAGGAGGTTACCCCAACAACCCTCGCGACCTATTTAGGGGTAACTTGACCCAAATAAATTCGTACGCTCAACTCAATATCAATAATTATTTTTCAGTACAGCACTTAAAAATACTGTTTGATTTCATTATAATGCACGTCATTATAGGCGTCACGCGAGATCAGTTTTAATCTTACTTTATAGTTAACACTTTCATGTTATCGATTTTTTCCCAATGGGAAAATGTCGTAAAGAGTAAAATGTGAACATTTAGGTCCTTTTTTTAGAATAAACTAGTGTTAAACGGTAAACAAACATGTTTATTAATATTCTTAATATATTATAAATAATAAATTAAGAATAATGTTCTCCAGTCGATTACGACTACGGCGGCGGATCTATATTAGCGATCAGCCAACTATGCAGGAGATATTATAGTGCACAAGTGTACGCGCAAACACAGGCGCACTCTCTCTTCCCTATACTCTCATAGCCCGATGCGACGGATAAACGACACAACCGGAGAGAATATAAATATTATAATAGTGGAAAGTTTGTGACAATCATAAGTACTCAATATAGAGCCTAAACTAAATAAAAAAAAATGTTTTTTTTTTACTTTGAATGCTGTTCTTATTATTAAGTAGTGTATAGACATAAATATATTTGGAGTGACAGTTTGTAACGTCAAAATATTCGTTTTGAATGATTCAATTGCAATTGAAATTTTTGTCTCACTGTCTGTCTGTTTGCTATGGCTAATGTCTGGATTGGTTAGAAAAAAGCCGTCACTAGAGGTGGTAACTTAGCCTACTTTATTTTAATAGAAAAAAAGAGTTTACATTTTTTATGAGAAAAGTCGGTTGCGGGCAAGTGCTAGTATTATTAAAATGAAAATAGTAAAGACAACGTATTACATTAAACGAAAAATTATTGAGATTCTCAAAACTGATAATTATACCTCAGTTGCGTTTAAAGTAATAAATGCGTCGTCCCATATACGAGACGGAATACAAACTATTTCAATAACACTCCTAAAATACGCATTGCGCAGTTGGCCGACAGGAAATGAACCTATCGGGGGGAAAACTACATAATTATACTATATATATACTATATAATTATCCAATTTGCACAATGAATGGAATATGTCATATGGAACACAAAAAGATATAAATTGCATTGTTCCTTTATTTAAAATAGGTAACGTCATTGCACAACGTAAATATTAATATAAGTTTCATTTATATTAATATTTACGTTATTCGTTTATGTTATAATGACAATAGGACATGCCCGTAAATGGAATTATTTTAGGCGTACATCAATTTGTACACGCCATTACGTAAACAATTATAAATGCCATATCTAAGAAAAAATATATACAGCCGTCTTAACAGAGTACCGTTCGCTTTGGAGTTCCTGGGTTCGGATCCTGCGGGGGCACAGCCAATTGAGACTTAGATTGGATCAATGATCAATGTAACTTATGGGAACGAAGAAGCGTCTGCCTACCGTTCTTATAATAAACTAGCTGTAGTCCGCGACTTCGTCCGCGTGGTAATTTATAGGAATTTTTTTTTTCTCATATTATTCTTTTTTGTGTTATTTCATCAAAATCGCCAAGGACCAGTAGACATTATAAAACAGACAGGCCAAAATTAAAAAAAAATATTTTGTTGTGTACCGGTTATATACAACTCAGTAATCATTTTTAAAACGGTTATTTCAATATTACATACATACACTCATTTTATATATAGATTGTCACCAAAACGTCAATGACTCAGCTCCGACTGAAACCTACTGCATACGTATAAAGACGCCACCACGTTACAGGTTACAAAGTTTACGTCACTTCTACGTTATTTGATGTTATAATTAGCAAATGGCAGTCGATATTAGTACCCACCGATTTCAAAAGAGTACGTAGGGTTTTATATTAAAATATAGCATATTTGCTTTATTTACTTAAACCAAAAAAATATGACAGACTTCAAACAGTATAAAAAATTTTGCGCAATAAAAGCGGGTGGCAAAAAACTACCCCGCGATTTCTGCTGCAGCATTTAAATCTCTAATGTCTCTCGAGGTTACTTATGTCAAGTCATGTATGACACGTTTTATACACATAAAATAAGGCATTTTTTATATGCATCAACTTTCATATAAACTTACACTGTACCTTAAATGAGCTTTAGATATGCCCGATTGCAATTTTTAAAAATGTTTACATTAAAACGCTGCCTGTGGCTTGTTCTTAAAACATAGATATGCTCGTGCGTGACAACACATAGTATATTTAAGTCCCAAAATTTGCATAATCCTCACGAAACGGCAGCGGAAACATCATACCGAGCGACGTAATGCATAATGAAGGAATTTGAATATTTCGACGTGAAAACTTCTCTAGTCGCGCGTTTAGCCTTACTTTTTGCCACGGAAAAGTCTTGATGGATTCGCATCATCGGCATGCTTTCGTGTTTAATTTAGCAAAAATGATAACTAATTAAATAAAAGTATAAAGCTGTATTAAAAAAACGTCAAAAAACGCCCAGATATCGAGAGACTATTACTATAAAACGCACGTTTCATAGCAGCACGTTGTAAATAATATTTCGGGACGAATAGCACAACATCTACTACCAAACGAAGCAAATCTTGTACTATAGAAACTATATGCATAAATAAATAAATACATACTTTCTTTTTAAATTTAATACATAATATATGCAAGATCACCCATAACCTAGAAAAACACTGTCTTCATCACACAATACTTTTCCCGTGGTGGGAATCGAACCCACACCCTTTGGCGTAAAAGTCAGCGTCACTAACCACTACACCAAGGGGCTCTTTTATAGGCACGTTTTGAAATATTTGCACACTGACCGTGATGCGATGGTTGTTCGTATCGGCGACGATGATGTCCTCGTCGTTGCCCAGGCAGAAGCCGTGGGGCGAGTTGAACTGCCCCTTGCCGCCGCCCAGTTGGCCGAACTTGAACCGAATGTGCATCGGGGTGGCCTTGGTCGCTCGCACTAAGGGCGCTGGTGGGGCCACCAAGGCCGCTTCTTCGGCAGCGGTCAGCAGAGGCCGTCCGGGGGAGACGCCGCGTGGACCCACGCCGCCCATGCCACCGAAGCCGTTCACCTCTGGAGGGTATACTTCGTAAGTGCTGCGCTTGGAGTAATTATAATTTTGTAATGTATGTCCGAGTCAGTTACGACTGGGGCGGACGGTGGGCATATGTGTTCAGCGAACGCAGTTATTAGTGTGCTCGCAAATACAGGTGCCGCGAAGAGGTGGTCCGATGAGAGGGTAAAGAGAAAATCTAGGGGATAGACCGTCTATGCAGACAATCGGGTGATCAACCTGCACTTTCCTATTCAACACGTTAACTGTAATGAAAAGTTGTCGCGGTATTCGAACCGACGACTTTCACTAAGGCAATATAAACGGTTAGCTGCAGTCCACTAATAACAATCGGTTCGCGTTTAATGCTACTGGTTTCTGCCTCCGTAGCCTAGTGGTATGAAACCGGAGGTCGTGGGTTCGAATCCTGCAGGGGACTCAAGCAATAAAAATTTATTGTTGTTTCTAATTGGTTAGGGCAATTTAGGCCGAACACCCAATTGTCCGAAAAGTAAGATGATTCATGCGTCGGATGGGCATGTAAAAGTCGGTCCACCCACCAACCGTATTACGTGGATCAGCGTGGTGGGATGCGGTCCAAAAATCTCGTAATATATAGGAGTGTATTAGGGGAGGCCTATGTCCAGCAGTGGACTATTCCAGGCTGATGATGATAATGTAAAGAGAAACTAGTAAGTTCACCTCTATAAGATTTGTAATCCTTATGATATATATATTGATTTGATTATGATAGATATTGATAATGATATATAATTGCGAATGATCCTGGGAGACAACGCCAATATAGGCCCCACTACATTCGTCTTAAACACATTAAATACGTATTACGCACCGGTATTCAGGCCCAGCTTTGCAGAGCCTGCAAGTTATTAAAGGCCTGCGGAGAGTTCAGGTCTCCGGCGAGGAGCTCGGCAAGTGTGAAGGGTGGAGCTGGCGACGCGTGCGGCGGCGGAGGGGGCACTTCCTTCTCGGCGATACTGGCCAACTGCTGCAGGTTGTACTCCACCATCGAGGGCAGAGCGGGCACGCCGCCGACGCCGGGCACGCTGTTCACGCTCACCACGCCGGGCATCACGCCAGTGTTCGTCACGCCGGGTATAGGCACGCCCATGGGAGGCACGCCACCCACGCCGGGCACGCCCACCAACGAGCCTGGACCCCCGACACCGGTCACGCGACGAACGTTGCCGAGCGGGAAGTCGTCAAAGACGGGCGCGTTCGTGACGGACACGGCGGGCGAGTGCGCGTTGGAAGCGATCGAAGCGATGGCGGACGACTCGCTGGCGCGTTTCCTCTCCTCCGCGCGCGTCGCCTCAGTACGGAATGTGCCAAAGGTGTCCTCGGTCACGGCATCGAAACGCTCAATTTTAGTGACGAACTCTAGCGAATAGTCCACGTCGAACTCTGGCGCGCCCTCCAAGAGGCGGGCGAACTGCGAGGCGACGGTCTTCTTGAGCATCACTATTTCGGTGCCGTCACCGCGACGTAGTAGGCGGGTGGCGAACTTGCACGCGCAGTCGATACGCTGCACGGTCTTGTCGACGCGGTCGAACAGGTCCATCACCTTCAGTTCGCGCTCCTTGTGCAAGCGCTCCAGTTCCTCTAGAGCCTTTTCCGGCGCCGCTCCAGAGCGGCTTTGTACGCTCGGTGTGCTTCATTAATCAGAGCCTCGGCCTCGTCGCGCTGCCTCTGCAAGTCTCCGAGAGCGTCATCCAATCTCGCCGATGCACAACCGGCGGCTTCGGCCCGCGCGTTCGCCTGCGCGATAAAGTTTCTCAGTTCGGCGCGTAAATTCGGTTCGGCGTCGACGATGCGCTCGCAACGGTGCTCGCCGACCTTGTGGTCGACGGTGAGGCATTCGGTGCAGGCGCCCACTTCGCACTCGCAGCAGTAGAACTTGAGGCTCTCGCCCACGTGGCGCGTGCAGAAGATCGGCTTGTGAACGGCCGACTTCTCCTTCGAGGACCTGAGCGCGTCGAACGGCACGACGCGGTGGTTCTCGAAGCATCTCATGAACTCGTGGGCCGAATTGCAGTTGGAGCAGAGGAAGTGGGAGCAATCGGTGCATCTGGCGACAGCCGGCTCCTTGCTCTTGCAGCAGGTGCAAACAACAGATTGATCCATAGAAGAAACATCAAGGATGTTGGTGAGAACATAATCGGATGGAAGTGATGCTGCTCCTCCACCCGGCATCTACAATACAAATTTGTAACAAATTAAAAACCATATTGTTATAATGCATTGAGAAAAAAGATTATACAAGTTTAATTTTATTACCACCTTAGTTTCTTGTTTGCAAATAGGGCATTCAACTGCCAAATCAAACTTCAGTGAATCACCAGCTTCATTTACCATCAACTTATCGATGCAAGCTTCACAGAAGACATGAAGACAAGACAAAACTCGTGGGCTGCATAGTTTATTGCTGAAATAAAAGGTTAAAAATTGAAATATAAGGTTATATGACAGTATCTATGTACTTGTTAGTATTTAAACCCCATTATTAAAATATGCAACCCAATATAAGATTTAAAAACCATTAGTATTAAATATTGGAGAATTCATGTTAATTAATACACAAATAATAGGCTTATATAGATATCACATATGGTATTAATTGAAACTAATAATAGACAAAATAACTTACTCGCAAATTTTACAGTTCTGATCTTGTTTGCCATTTTCAGAAGGTTCCAAGGACCCCTCATCTCCGAGACTTACTAAGCTATCACCATACAGATCGCCATTTATTTCTTCCATTTTGACTTAAAAATATGATGGTATAGTATTGTAAAATTGAAACTACTCAACAGAGCCTGCAACAAAGAATAACTTCTAAGCAAAAAATGTTCATATCCAATAGACTAGATTTATATGTTTTACAAGACTTACCAAAAATAAAATAAATACAAATAAAAGTTGAATAATAAGTATGATTTTTTTTAGGGCTATCCTAAGTTAACATTGTTGGTAAAGGATTTTCTATCAATTAAATGACACATGTTCTTTCACATTTCACATCAATTGTATCTTACTTTTTAAAATATGTTGACATTTTTATTTGTATATTTGCTAAAATATTAAAAAAGTTTCTCCTATTTAAAAAATAAACCTGGATAGAACCAAACATATAGTAAGTAAGATATGGTTAATCAATTCCTACTAGATACCAATAAGTCCAATATATTATATATTAAACTAACTTAATAAACAATTATGGCAATTTACTTCAACCATCTTTTAGTTTTACATTTTAATAATAAATTTAGAAATATAGCACATCATTTGGTTTTTAGATTAAACTGATGACATCACATCTTACATTCCAAAATAGTGTGGTATTAATGAAGTATATGGTGGGATACTGTCCAAACCCCCTAATGGATAGGGGTGTATTAGGGGAGGCCTATGTTGAGCAGTGGACTAAAACTGGCTGATGATGTATGATGAAATGAAGTATATAAATAAAGGATATAAAATACTATTTAAAAAATAATAATTAACTCATTAGAGAACACTGTTATTGTTATTATTATTTATCACATAAATCTCATTCAGAATCTTACAAAAAAAAATCTTATTCCATTGATCACAATAAAAAATTATTACAGTAGATAAAAAACTATTTTAAAAATTTTATATATTAGTCCAAATAAAATTACAAGTACAACAGAAATTTAATAATGTACAAATTGAAACAATTTATATAAATTAAAAATATGAAGAGAAACAAAGCTGATTTCAAAAGTAGAAATTTAAGTAGAAGGAACCCATTTGAAATTTACTATATTATTAAAATATGTAACAAAAGATATATAATAACAGTATACTACTTACCAAGTATTACTAGTACTACTGATTATTACTACTCTACTACTTACTAGACAATGTCATAATATTTAATATAAACTCTGTTTTGTAAAAAGAGCATATATACTGCTTTAAGAAAATTTAACAATAAAAATTATACAGCTGCATGCATCAAACATGCAGGTGTATAAAGACATTTTTGTAAAGAATACATTATTAATGTTAAAATTTTCCAATGTCATTTAATATATTATTAGACACGAATTAAACAAATAGTAATACAAATATTACAAGACAAAAGGAAATCTAGTTTCGGTTGTCGAAAACGATTTTTCGAATTTTTTTTAAATCATGTACGTAGCAAACAAATTTCGATTTAAATTACGAAGAAAATTATCATTGTATTCGAAGCGTTGCGTACAAAACGTTGGTTAATTGTTTAAAATCGGTACCTTGTATACTTCATACAATTTAAATTTCCCATACAAAATACTTAGATTTAATTTAACAGGCGCTTATAAATATAATCATTATTGGATATAATACTATAATAAACGAAAGAGAATTGTGTAGGGCGTAATATACATACCTACGGCTTACGTATATATCAAAAAACGCAATGCACCATGCACGATGCAGACAATGGCGAAGGTCGATATTTTACATATATATACGAAATTTGCAGAAAACAATCGTGAACATTTCAATAAATTTATGTAATTTAACGGATTTACTAACCTTTTGTAGATATTTTGCGGATAAAGCTGTACTGAAACACGCAGATCGTTCTACCACGCCGTTACTAAGAGAATATTCATCACTATGTAAATAAATAAAAAATGAGCATCAAGCTTCAACAGATATTTTTTTAAATAAAATGGTTTCTTCGATGAATTAAAAGTAATGTTTTGTCAGGTTCTCATTTTAAAAAGACATCACTGTTGTATTGATTTTCTTCGCTCGTTGCGCTCAGGTACAGTGCTGCCATAACAAAAACATGACATGAACAAAAAAGAATTACATTGAATTTTTAAGGTTTTAAATTAAAAAATAATAATAAACTTAACGGTAAACTTCAGTCATTCTAGAATATAAAATATAAACAAGATGTGAAAATTTTATAAGCAATAAATTGTTCAAAGTAATCTTTTACGGCAGAATGAAAAGACCCGTAAAGTCTCCTAAATTTGGATTCCGGCGTTGTAAAGACGTTGGTTTTTCTGACAGTCAAAGTACTCCAGAGCATTCTTTTCTTTGGCAAGTTATACAGCTCCACTGTAGTAATTACTAAGTTTCATAAAATACTACTTAAAATAAAAAGTAATACAAATTTAACAGATGCTAGTTTCCATTTTTAGCAGCTTTTTCCATACCGGCCTTCCAGGCAGGCCAAGGCCTTCTTAGCTTCCTCGCGACTGGTCAGTCAGTATTTATTCGAGTTACCCACGATTTTATTACATAGTGAGTATTTTAGATTATTACTTCGCAACTACAACTCTCGCTTAAAGTAACTTTGAGTCATTGAAATTAAAGGCTTTAGTAATTTAGGGATAAGTTAATCATCTAAGGGTGAAGGTGAGGGAAATAATAATATCATTTCAACTTATACCGCTATAAAACCGGCTTCTGGCATCAGAATTCATATATAGTTACAACTTCAAAGAAAAAAGGATTTTAAATACACTGGTTATTTTTGTTTATGCATAATAAATTACAAATAACGAAATGATTTTTATTTAATTATAATATTAAGAAACCGAGATCTTACTTAAAGGTAGTTTATAAATATATAATTTACTTGATTAAATTATCTTGAAATTTTGTTTGTTTCCTATAACATAATTTTCCCCATATTGTTCCCATAACCAGGTTACTAAGTAAGCTCGTTTTGGGGCCTTTTCAGCACGTTAATTTAATAGAAGAATAAAAAACTTACAATAAAACGTCAACGTGTTAATGCTCTATAAATGTCATAGTCAGCTTGTCAAAGTGAATAGAATTGTGTAAAGTTACTTCTATGTTCTTAATTCTGTAAGAATGTTATAACTACTTGCGCTCGTATAAAGATATCAGGAAGATAAATATATTTAAATTGTTTTTACCCACGGAGGCATTTATTTCTTAACCATGACTTTTATACCTAACTGGGAAGAGTTTGAAAAATCTGCTGAAATGTTATATCTCCGAGACCCAATAAATACTCGTTATAGTATGAAATATTCGCACGCAAAAGGTGTATTCATCGTAAAAATAACAGACAACAAAAAGGTATTTTTTTTCTACATCCATGTGACTTACATTTATGCGATTGTTCATATTGTTCTGGTTTCCATGGCCTAGTTGTATATGTCGGTTCTTTAGAAAACGGAGATAATGTTTCAATTCTGTACTTGCCTTATTTTCTGCTTAACTTTTATCAACCATAATAGTTAAGAATTTGGATTATCACATGTTTAGTCAAAACACCAACCTACTTGCTTATGACATGATTATACCTTAGTTAAGTGATATTTTAATAAATAAACATTTTCTTATGTTAACAACTCCTTCAAGAGGGTTCACAGCTCACAACGTTATTTCTTTCATGGTGCTTTTTGCTAAAACCGTTGACATCAATTTACAGTTTATAGGCTAATAAGCACTGTCCTAAAATTTCAATCGTGAATTCTTTTCCGCCGCTCTGAACCAACATCAACATTTTTATCTTTAGCACAGTACTGGAGAAGAAAGGACAAGGAAATTCTTATTGCTCAAATGCCTATTACACTGTAAATATAAACTGTCCATTTATAATAAAACTTTTTTCAGTGTCTTCAATATAAAACAGAGGTACAGCAAGATGTGCGGAAAATAGACAAATTTATTACCAACCTTATAAGGCATATGGCTTCCAACGACAACTAGGATTATGTAATTGTTTGTAAATAAAAAACTGTATTTTACAACTAAGTGTATTTATTAATTATCAGTTTGTTATGGTTAAGAAGATAATAACATTGGTAATTATGCTCTTGAGCAAAAAAATTATGTTCCCCACCATTACCAAATGTGTAACTTCTTGCAGAGATTATTTAACAAGGTGTTTTTATAATTAAAATGTTGCTTTAGTAAGAAAAATTTAGGGCCACCTGATGGGAAGTGGTCACTGACGCCCATAGACATTGGCAATACCAGTGGTAACCAATGCGCTGCCTAACGTGAGACATAGGGTGTTAAGTCTCATTTACCTAGTAGATACGCTGGCTACGTTGCCCTTCAAACCGGAACATAGCAGTGTTTTCACACTACTGCTTCGCGGCAGAAATAGGCACCGTGGTGGTACCTACCCAGACCAGATTTTTTGCTTATGCTAAAAAAAGCAGTTCAATAATCAAGAGCGTGAGAGAAGAGGAGTGCCATCTTATTCCAGGTCGGTCTTCCTATCCCCTACAAAAGCAATGGAAAGAAGAGTAAATAATAACTAATCTCTCCACTTTACTGCCGAAAACGGAGCTGGTGCATTTCACGCCGCCTCTATAAGCTAGAACTTATTCTTGGGGCTATCATGTTATACTGCTTCCAAAATTGGATTCCAGAACTATTTACTTATTTAGTATAACATGACATGCCATTTTTTCAAGCACTGAAAAAACTGCGTTAGCGGGCACGAAGGTGGCTGCTAGAGCTGCTTAACGCAAAGGCAGTTAAGGGTGGACCTAACAATGGTCCCAAAGGAGCTAAAATTCGAGTTAGAATGATATTTACTGAATACTCTATCTCTTATCGGCAATTTATAGAGAATATACACTGAAATATTCAAAGAAAACTTTAAAATTAAGGTCTTCTCCAAATAATAGCAAAATATTTTCTTAAATAACTATTGCCTATCAATAAATACCAACGTGCTTCCCAATATATTAACTTTAATTTCATACCGTTTTTGCGTATTGATTGTTGTATAAAAATAAAGATTTAGCAGTTTGGACATTCAAAAGTAGTGAGAGGGAAAATAGGTACGGTGAAAGTTTATTGCCTCATTTAAATAAAGGTTTTCTTAGTCGCCTAGTAACTACCTCCGTAGCCTAGTGCGTGGGACGTGTGCTTTAGAAACCGGACTTCGTGGGTTCGAATCCTGCAGAGACTCAACAAATTTTCATTGTTGCTTCCTAGTTGGTTAGGGCAAATTGAGCCGATCATCCAATTGTCTGAAAAGTTAGATGATCCATGCGTCGGATAGGAATGTTAAAAGTCGGTCCGCCCACCACACCCGCATTGGACCAGCGTGGTGGGATACGGTCAAAAACCCCCTAATAAAGGAGGCGTGCATTAGGGGAGGTCCAGCAGTGGACTAACACAGGCCGATAATGTATTTCTTAGTTCGAAGAAATCTTCGGCTCCAAGCTATTTAGCCAAGTTATCATGGAGCCGGCTTTAAATTCATATAAGAGTAAATAATAAATAGCATTCGATGTATTGATTGGTTTTAAGTTCATTTCAGAGTGGCACAATGGTTCAGTGTTAATAATATGCTACTAAACCAGAAGAAAACGAAATACATTAAATTAATGACTCCAAATGTAACAGAGTAAATGTGAAGTGGTTATGAATAGAGATGAGTTAGAAGTTGTCGAATCAACCGTGTTTCTGGGAATAGCTATATATACTCTGGATGGGAGATACTCCATTATGTTACAAACCAAGGAAGGAGTGAGACAGGGCTGCGTTTTGTCTCCCGCAATTTTTAACATACATGGAGAGCAAATCATTGCAAAAACGTTTGATTAGTGGGAGAGGGGCTTCCCCATTGGTGACGAAACCATCTTCTGGCAACATCAATGGAAAAAATTACCGAACTGTTTCAGCGACTAGAGCTAGAAAGCAATAAATTTGGCCTTGCAGTAAACAGAGAGAAGACCAAACGACTTAAAGTGGATCGGGCCGAAAGGCTAACCAATACTGCTTGCAGTATGACATAAATGTCATTAATCGATATGTGGGCTCCGTAATTTGTAATGATGGTAAATGTATCTACGAGACAAAAGACAAATCGGAATGACAAGAGGTGCTATGACCCGTTTAAACAATATTTAGAATAGGAGAAGAATTGGTATCAAAACCAAGATCAGATTGATACGAGACTTGATTTTCAATATCGCCTTGTATATAGTATTCTGGCCCGAGAGAGAAAAGCATCGAATTATTTTAGATGTGGTGCTGGAGAAAGTGCTATGAGCACCTTGGACTGCGAAACGCACCATTGCATCGATCCTGAACCAGCTCAAAAAAAAAACTCGTTTATCCACCATATGCCAACAACGCATTCTTTTGTACTTCGGCCACATCATGCGCCGAGGAAACGAAAATCTAGAAAAACTCATTATTTTTGCCAACACTGAAGGTAAAAGATCAGGCGGACGATAGACCAGGATAAAGACTGGTCATCTTCTAATTTCCACACGGTGATAAGAAAAGCAACGGATAGAAACCGATGGAGACAGATCATCCGATTGACTTGCCACTCTGATGCTGACCACGATCTTCTATCTATATCGATATGAGGGAACAAACTACGATTTTAGGATTTATGTACTGGCGAATAAAGAATAATAGAAAAATTTTAAGGCTGCCAGCGACGGACAATCGAGATTTTTTACATGCCCAAGCATGGATCGTCTAATTTTTTAGACAATTGAGTGTTCGGCCCATAATGTCGTAAGCAAGCATAAAACAGCGACAACACAAAGTAGTTTCTTCACTAGATTTCAATATACGAAAAATAATAGCACGCAAGCAATGGCCGATGCCACCAAGCTGCGACGGCGGTAAAACAAGTATTAAATTTAATTCTAATTTATTGAATTTGTTTAATATGTTAGACCCAACAAAATTAAGAATGTTTTAAAAACCACCGACACCATTATATAACAAAGTTTCAACAGTGCACCAACACACGGCAACATTCTTTATAAATTAAAATAATTAGTTTGATCTGGGAAAAAAATATAGAATGATTTTTCTCAGATCATAGAACTGCAAAATAAATATTTGTAAGTAAGTTTTTATTGATAACTACATTATTTAGGCATTTTATATTACTAATACTAAAAACTGAGGATATTTTTGAACAGACATTGTATTGTACAGATAGCCAAGTTGTCAAATAAATAAATCATAACGATACTCATAAAATTTTCATACTTTTATAAGATTTCAAAGTACTTTTGAAATTTGACAACCACAAACTCTATTTAAAACATTTTATAACTTCTTATAGAAAAAGATTTACGATAACAGGTATAAAAGTCTATGAATTTTAATTGTTAACATTCGGTATGCCCTTATTCCAACACTGACAACTTTCGATAGAACTGTCAAAAATGTTGATGGACATTGGACATGTTATTTTACTGTCATGCAGTGTGAAACATAAATAAAGCGTATTAGTTTTCTATAAATCATGACTTAATACTCAGGCCTAATATACTAAAATGAAATAATATTTCTAAAAACGCAACTGCCACTCATATATTTCTTTTTAATTAATGACATTATGGATGGTTTAATTCACGCGGCATTGGAAGCAGAGGCAAGTGTCGAAGTAGTTTTCGGATTGTTTTTGAGGTTTATGATTGATTTAAAATTTTATGTGCAAACAATCAAAAAATTCCAGGTTATACTTAATCGAGTGAAACATGCAAATTCAAACTTAACACAGCTGGATAGTGGTGTTCCTGGCCATAAAATGACTTGGAGCCATGAAAAAATGCACCTAGCAGAGACTGTTGATGATGGTAGGATGAAGTTTCAAAGGAACTTAACCACTTTAGCAAGTGCTAAGGTTACAGAAAAATTTGATTTATTTAAAAAGCTGCATGAATTGTACAGTGAATTATGTAGAGATGAAGCGTCACAAATAACTTATGTGAGTATATAATGCTAATTTACCAAATATATTATTTTGTTAATAAAATAATGTATTTATTATCAATAAATACATTATTTTATTTTATTACAGTTGTAGCTATACTTAAGTTGATAGCCAATAGCAAGATCATATTTATATTATTTTTCATATATTTTTAAGTAATATTTTAATATAAAAATATTCTCCCCCATGATGGTTAATAAAACCTTTAATCTAGGCATGAAAGAGTGTTTACACTTTCTTATTTAAATAAAGTTTCACTGTCAGATATTAAGAAAGTTATTTAATAATTATATGTTGTCAACATTGACCTATATGTAATTATAATCGAAATTTTAATATATAATCATCACAAGTATTTTTTATTGAAAATAATTCTTATTAACTGTTGCGTCTTCTTTAATTGGTTTAATTAATATGTAGTTAAAGTTGTATTTTTTTACTTTACAGCAAGGGCTTAAGACTACATCATATTTATTGGAGAAGTTATTAGCAACATATAATCTCAATACTCTAATAATTAACTTATATCCAGGAAATAAGGGTTATTCTCTATCACTCAAAGTAAATGGAAATACACAATATTTACAACCTCCTGATGCAAATGTAAGTAGATAAAAAAATAACTTGACCAAGTTAGTACTGCACATAACTCTTGTTCCACTATACTATTAAGGATTTTTAAGAATAATATTACTGGCAAACTAAATAGAGATAATTTATAAAACATTTCAAATATTATGTAAATTTCTTGATTTAAAATTGATAGTATAATCCGTAATAAAAAAATCATTAAAATTATTGATAAAATAGTAAATTATTGATAATTGACCCAAATGAAAATAAGGAAAATATGTTCATAAAAATTAAAAAAAATATATTCTTGGTCGTTACAGACTTCAATAAGTTGTTCATTTATTAATTTACTGTTATTCAGATAGAAATAGTTATCATATGTCTTGTCTGAAATCATCTTTTTTTATTTAAATATATTTATTCTGTATAACATGTGCATTAAAACTATACAAAAATTATATTAGAACAAATTCCTGAATTGTTTAAATGATACAAAAATTATTGTAGAACCATTCTTTTACAAAAAAAATATTGTTTACATTGATAGCTAAGGCATTAATTAAAAAATGTTATAGTTAACTACTGACAAAGTTTGAAAATGTAAAAAAAAATCATTCATGATCTAAAGAAATAAAATTTGGTAGTGTCTATTGTTGAATCATTTGATATTAACTTTCTTTCAACAGATACCTTGTCAAGAAGAAACTTTAATTGAGACTCCTAGATGGCCATATGAAGAGGAGGAGCTTTTAAGTTATATTGACAACGAGGAGTTGCCAGTTATCCTACTCGACCTACTAGAAAATGAGCATTCTTCTTTATTTTATTCTGGATGCATAATTGCTCAAATCAGGGACTACAGACAGGCGTATCCTAGCTTTTTATGTGACACACATCATGTTTTGTTGAGGCCTACTAATCAGGTAAATATCTCATTACACAAATAAAGTAAAATATATTAATAAGTAGGTAACCTGGCATACATCATACTCTATTGATTGATAAATAAGAGATCTAAACTTTTGTAAAATTTATTAATCAAGTGAAAGTAATAAGGAATTGAAATTTAATTAAAAAATTGAGAAAAAGATATTATATTTCGTAAGATTGTTTGTTTTTCATATTTTTAACGATTTTTTTTATTGGCTATCAATAAGACAAGCAGGAGTGGGCTGCTAATTATCATTTTACAGACCCGAGACATGGGATATTAAGTCTGCTTTACCTAGTAATTACGCTGGCCACAGTGCCCTTCAAACCGGAACTCGGTAGCGTTTACTGATTTGTGGCAGAAATAAGCACCACGGTGGTACCAGCCCATAACGTCCATAGTAAAAAGCAGTCCTACCATCTTTTATATTATTCTTCACTTTTTGTTGGCTTTAAAAAGATTTCAACGATATCAAGAACGATTTCAGATACAAATAATGTTAATTCCTGCTATGAAATTTCGTTACTGTGCTTAAATATTGTTTTGCTACTTTCAATTCAGTCAAGCACAAGATGTTTTATCAAGCCTTCCTTATAGATTAAAAGCATGATTCTGGTCCAATACTTCTGCATAAGTACTAATTATTTTAACAATTTGTTATAAGCTTTATATGTGGTGCCACCTACTAGTTAAAGACTAATATGGTATAACAACACCTTCTAGCACCCTAGCAAAGTTAATACTAGGACTAATAGTTGAGGGATAAAAATATTTTAATTCATACAAAAAATACCTAAATACGACTTTTTTGTACAAATATTTATATCTATACATGCTCTAATGCATTCTTATTATCAGTCCCCCTCCATAGTCGATCGAAACTCAACATTATAAATATTTTTTGACAGCAAAAAAATACTAAAGAAAATAAAATGTATGTATGTGAGTGTGACCGTGTATACTTATTTTGTTCTTTTTCATATGTTATACATGCATATTTTTCTGTGTTACTTATTTTGGACGCAGCTTCTTTTACAGATTGGAAGGACAATCAATTGGGGAAGTTAATATATAACTGTATTTATTATTTTTAGAGTATAATAACGGATGCGATGTGCATCGGTGGGAGATGCGGTTGGGCCGGGGAAGAGAGGGGGGCCTTGGAGGCAGTTGAAGCGGCTTTAGTGCATGCAGCAGCACCCCCTTTATGTTTGGACCCTAGGCCAGCTGTGGGTCTGTTGGCAGCTAGGTTGCACGCTGCCCCTAGGTTATTTAATACACCTAGGATACGACGACAAGCGAGAAGATTCTCTCAGGTATGTAAATAAATAAAAAAAATATTCCTAGTAAGATTTATTTTCATCATCATCATCATCAGCCTGTGATAGTCCACTGCTGGACATAGGCCTCCCCTAATACACCCCTATTCATTAGGCGGTTTTTGGACCGTATCCCACCACGCTGGTCCAATGCGACCGACGGTGGTGGGTGGACCGACTTTTTACAAAAGTCGGTCCACCCACCATCTTACTTTTCAGATAATTGGGTGATGGGCCTAAATTGCCCTAACCAACTAGGAAACAACAATGAAAATTTGTTGAGTCCCCGCAGGATTCGAACCCACGACCTCCGGTTTCTAAAGCACACGCCCATACCACTAGGCTACGGAGGCAGTCCAAGGAGGCAGGATTTATTTTACACGTACCAATAAAGTAAATCCATTTTATGAACAGATTTATAGTTAATTATGAATATGTTATTTATACCCAAATAAATACTTATGAATTGTATTTATTTGGGTATGAATAAGCTCTAACAATATGTTAAAACCATAATTTCTTTATATTGTTTTTATTACAAAAAAAATTGAGATGGCATGGTACTATTAATTATTTTGAAATTTAACATACTTAAATCACATGACATCTAGTTTTCTTACTTATGGTTTTCAGGTGGCAGTAAATAGGAAAAGAAAACTGGACCAATTCACGCACTACCATGGGCTGGAGTTACTCGAACTGATTCATAGGCAAAGAGCAAAGAATAGTAGACAGTCCGTACCACTCACAAGACTCACTTCCAAATATCCCAAGAAACCACCAGAGGTAACTGTTGATTCTCTAATTTTGATTTTTCTTTCTTATGCATCAGCCTAGTCATAGTCTTATACATAGAAGCTATTGACTACTATAATATCTATTTGCTCAATAACGGACACATTATTATTAATAGAGTGCAATAGTAATATGTTAAATTGTTAACAGCATATGATATCGTTTTTATTCAGCGTTTCAAAATAGGCAAGTTAGTATAAGATAATTGTATTGTTTGTAACATTAAGAGGATAGAGTTTTGTTCTTTTGTTGGCTTCTTAACTTTAAATTAAAAAAGTTTCTTTGCTTTATTTTTGTACTGTCGGAAACTTGGAATCTTTTGGGAAAAGGTTCTAAAGGATCACTACAAAAAATGTAGAGGCTTTGCATTGAAAAACCCGTGTTTGACAATTCTCTAGGTAAAGTATTAGACAGTAACAGTAACAAAGTATTCACAAAGCTTTCGACGGAGAGTTTTGCGGTTGTCAAGGGTTCGTCTAGTATATTTGATGATATTTCAAATTAAAATTTTTACGAGAGAGGTAAGATTTCACATCTTTTTCGACTCTACTATATATTATAAAATATCAGTTAGTTGAAAATTCATGTTTAGATGTAACTTAATACTTTTCTGTATTTTCGTGAATACACATAAGTTTTGACTTAATAACACACATATGACAAGTGAGTATAAAAAATCCTGCAAAGTATGTTTAACGTCGAGCCTATTGCAAAATCTCAACGCGTTAAAAAAAGCCTTTTATTAAATTATGACATGTAACTTGTAATTCTAACATCTTTTTCAGGTGTTCAAACCGATCGAGCCGCCGCGCCCCGACGGGGCTCCGCTGGCGTCGCCGTCGGAACCGGGGGCTCCGCTCAGGTTGGCCAGGGCCTACGAGCGACCGCGGCCGACCAGCGACTGCCAACCGCAGCTGGTTGAGGAGTACGTCCTGGAGACTGAACGAGGGGCTCAACATGGCGCTGGTTTCTTCCACATCAAGCTGTCGATACTCCAGCGACCTTCGGACCAGGAGTTCCTTGGGGAGTTGTATGTTGATAGAGACCACGTTGAGGGCGAAAGGAATGGCGCAGCATGTCGGTTCACTTTAGGTATTTATGTTATTGCCATTTACATTAGACTTTTATAGTGATTCATTTTCGGTATTGCTTCCTTCTACATATTTACATAGGGTCGTTATAGTTTCTGCTTATCTATCCAGATTTGCTCAAACAAAAGTTTTTAAGCTACCGGCTATCTGACTGCCACAAAGAATAAACTGCATTTCATGGATAAATTAGTAGTACTCTCTACTAAATACTATATTTAGTAGACAGTACAGAGTATTTTAAGGCTAAAAATAGCAACAGTAAAATGGGTTTTGAAAATGAGTGCAAAATTTTAAACACTTGACTTAACCTATATATGATGCATGGATCATGTGACTTTTCACCCTAACTTAGTCGATATTCTTTTGGATAACAATATTTTTACGAAAAGAGATATCTTTGTAGATAGAAAACCTCTATCAATTTAAACGTTCTTTCTAACATGCAATAAAATTTGATTTTCTATCTAGGATCAAGACTTCAAGCGAACAAGTATATACAACAGTTTACGGAGATCTTCACAGAAGAGGGACGCAAGTCCGTCAGGATAAAGCATATAGTACCTGGACAGTTACCTAGGGTATCCTTCACTGGAGGGATGAGAGAAATGGTAATTATTTTCTACACTATTTGATAAATATATTAAACCCAATTTATTTGATTTATTTAAATGCCATTTTAACATGAATTACGTTCTCTAGAAGCATGTTATTCTTGTCTTTAAAAATATTATTGACAACTATTTGCTAAATTATTAAAGATTCAACATAAAAGGAGTAAAAACTCTTTTTAGCTTATATCATCAATGAGATATTGTATTCACTAAATGAATGAAACAATACAAAAGTGTTTAACTTTAAATCTATCAAATAATTGTCATTTATTTATGTTATTAATTATTATATATAGTTTAAAATTATTTTAGTAACCAATTTAAAACCAACAACTTTACTGAACCGTATTTCTTAGGGTCAGCAGTTGTTGTTACAACAAAGATCGGCAGCAGCGAGCAGTTCTACTGTCCAGTCACATTCAACCACTGTCCCTGTAGTGTGAGTAAAAATACTAGAGTTTTGAGTGGTGGTGGGTGGTCTTTTATAATATAAAAATTAGTTTATTTTATTACTATATATTTATTAGGTAAATTTAAAAATATAGGGGGTTATTTTGAATCATCATAACTTTACTTATTCATATCTTCTTAGTTTCGTGATAAAATAATATCTAATAGTAGCTAATTATTATCTAAACATATCATGTTATTTTTGATTAAAGAAAAGTTGTATCTTTATATTTTATATGCACCGGTAAAATTGTTTGTTATCTATCTTCATTTTATTTAATATTCTACTGATATTAATGCTATTATTTTAATTTATTTATCGAACAGGACCTCAGCGATAGCGTCCACGCCTATTGCACACACAAACGCGCGGCAGTTACCAATTCTGGTTAGTGGAATGTGTTATGATAAATATTAATTCAATTTTTCTTATATATTAAATCGATTAATTCAATTCACTAATTAGTTTACTTAAACTTTAGTCTGTTCTTATAGGTTCTATAGAAGCTAACGGTTTTTATAACAGCAGGCCCAACTGCAGCAAGTGGGCAACGTGGCCAGCGTGGGCAGCGTGGGCGGCGTGGCGGCCGTGGGCGCGGTCGTGGGTGGCGTGGGAACGTGGCGGCCGTCGGGAACGTGGCGGCCGTGGGGAGCGTGGGCAGCGTCGCCGCCGTGGGTGGCGTGGGCGGCGTGGGCAACGTGGGAGGCGTGGCGGCGGTGGCGAGCGTGCCGACGCCGGCCGCCGTGGTCGCGGAAGTGGCCTCAAGCAACAACCGTCGCCGTCGACCCCCCGCCTATCCCCACAGGTGATTTTGTTACATTTTGTGAGATAAAGTACTATATACTCTAATACATATAAATACCATCATCTATGCATGCATATACATATAAATATAACATAAAACCTAATCACTCTTCTATGCACGTAATATTTAAACTTATGCGTCTGAAAGTCTAGTTTAAGGAGGTTATTCATAAAATAATGTCATAAAACTATAATGCCCGTGACTCACATTTAATAAATTCGAAATTTTAATTCTACGCGCTCTGTGGTCGTTCTATTACTCGTACAAAGTAATTATGAGCTAATTCCGACTGTAGCGACCGATCTTCATTAGAGATATTTATTTAAATTCATCGGCATAACTAACACGGCCGGTAAGAAATCAGATTCGGGAGAGTGTGACCGTCCATCATCATCAGACAAGTAGATCATCACTCTTGGCAGAAGACCGGGTGATCTTCCCATAGTATCGTAGTCCTTAGGATCTAAGAAGCAAAATTTCTTGTGACACCGTCGGATTTCATCATCAGCCTGTGTTAGTCCACTGCTGAACATAGGTCAGCCCTAACGCACGCCTCCCCTGTTAGGGGGTTTTATACCGTATCTCACAACGCTGGTCCAATGCCGGTTGTTGAGTAGATCGACTTTTTACAAGCCCATCCGACGTATGGTTCATCTTACTTTTCAGAATATTGGGTGATCGGTGACCCAAAATTGCCCTAACCAACTAGGAAACAACAGTTTTGTTGAGTCCCCGCAGGATTCGAACCCACGACCTCCGGTTTCTAAAGCACACGCCCTTACCACTAGGCCTTACCGGAGGCCATTGCCATTCTGTATTATTTACAACATACACAATATTATTAATTTTTGTTAACATTACATTACGAAAGCAGAACAGAACAAGCTTTTTAAAAATTGTGTATAATTATCGAATAGAGTTCGCCAAGATTCTTTTTTAATACATGCGGTGACCCGCTTGGCCTAGTCGTTAGTGACCCTGACTGTTACGCCAAAGAGTGTGGGTTCGTTTCCCACCACGGGAAAAATAGTGTGATAAACATAGTGATTCTCTCGTGTCTGCATATTTGTTTCATATTACACGTATTCGTCAGTCATCTGGTGTCCACAGTCCAAGTTAACCGTCCCGGGAATAATAAAATGCTTTGGTCACCGCAAGGTCCACGACCTGCACCAGCCGCAGGCGTCGACCAACCAGCTTCTCGCGCAGCAGCTCACCAACCCGCCGCAGCCGCTCAACCCGCAGAAGATGCAGTCCGCCATCATCCACATACAGCACCCGCTCATGTCCTCCTCGGGGACGTCGCAGGTTATTAATACGAACCAAATACTATTATTAATCAACCTAATTTGATTTACGACTATTATAGGCATACTTTTTGCTGGTGGTAAGTCCCCTTTTTACAGGAGACCGTCTGGATGGGTACCACCGCGGTGCCGGTGCGCCCCAAAGCAGTAGTGTGAAAACACTACTGTCTTCCTGTTTGAAGGGCACCGTAGCCAGCGTATTTACTGGGTGAAAGAGACTTAACATCCTATGTCTCACGATCTTTACGGGCGTCGGTGTCCACTTCCCATCAGGTGGCCAAACTGCGTAGGCAATAAAAAAAATGAAATTTCTAATCATCTTACCACGACGCGTTTTACCAATAAGAGTATTTTTGGGAAGTGGTAGGACCCCTTTTGCGGGGGGCCGTCTGGGGCGGTACCACCGATGTGTCTATATCTGCCGCAAAGCCGTAGTGTGTAAATTACTACTGTGTTCCGGTTTAAAGGGCACCGTAGCCAGCGTATTTACTGCGTAAACGAGACTTAATGTCCTATGTCCCACGTAGGCAGTGCATCAGTGGTACCCCCTTTTTTATTCTTGACTTTATGCTTCCAGACTCATGTCTTTGGTAAGCTTCATCTAACGCAGATTTCGCGAGACTCCCGTCCACGATCTAGGTTGTGATACCCCTGGTATTTGGCCTCGATCGTCTGCCTTCATTATCATTAAAAATGATTGCATTTAATGTTTATATTAAGCTGGGATATAACTAAAAAAAAATGCCAAAATTATCTGAATGCTTTAGCCATGATTCTTTCAACGAAGCGATGAGACAACTAGAAAGTTCACCTTGCTCATAAAAATCAATGTAAGACACCACAAGCAGCAAAAGATCTGCTCGCCGACTCGAGCCATGTAATGATGCGTCTCTTTTTTCTAGTAAATACATACGCTACGGTGCCCTTCAAATCGTAACGCGTTACTATCTCCACACTACACTTGTTCTCCTGCAACACACCTATCTGCCACTTTGAATATTTGACCGTATATATATTATATATCTTATTTATTAAATGTATACCGCTTTCCTTTACAGGTTCAGAACATCCAGTACACGACCACATCGACGACGCAACAGAAGGCGACAGTCGCCAAGCCGAGAAGTACCAACCCAGCCATTAACGCTTTAGTTACAAGTTTAATGAACTCCGCTCAGCAGTTCCAACAAGGTACATAAATGTACAGCCAAAAGGACAAGAAATTGATGTGACCGTTGTTACCCGTGGCAACGAAGTAGCGTTATGCATCTAGAACCATTGAGTGACAATCAAATTATAACCCGCATACCATATCGACGACAGAAAACAGAACCGTCGTAACAGACGAAAATTAAATTGTTCACGAGAGCCGAAGAACGATTCAAAAATAAATCTCTGATCATGACTTTGCACTCGCATTGCCCTGACGAACTAGGAAACAACTTGGAAAAGTATTTGAATCCCCGCAGGATTCGAACCCACGACCTCCGGTCTCAAAAGCACAAGCTCATATTAATGGTACGGAGGTAGTAATGTAAAGATTACGTGTCCGTCAGACTTACGGTCATCTTACTTTTTAGACAATTGAATGACTCACATTACTCTATTGAATTAATAATTAATTGGTACTTGTTCTTACATAAGATTCTAACTCACCGCTTTCGTACTATATTCGAATACCGTTAGGTTCTACAAAAATGTGTATAATCACTTCTTTCTGAACTGCAATACTTGTATTAAGCATTAATTGTAAGATGACTAATTCCTTTGATCGTTATTAAGTAACGATTCTTATCATCTTGTTAAAGCATTGTACATAAATGAACACAAAACAATTAATAAGTAACAAGATTAGTGTGGTAACGGTGGCAACTTTTAAAAGTAATTTCCCATATCACTTTAAACTTATGTTTTCTATACATTAAATAATATATGTATTCTATTAATACAAATTGTGATGTGAAACTATTGGACCATCGCAATATTTATTATTATCATCAGTTAACATAAGTGTTGTTACATATAGTGTGTGATATATGCATTTGTGTATACAGAATCCGTACGTTATCTTGGTGTGACCATATGCTGTAATGTTGCTGTTTCTACCTAAGTTTATCGGAAATCTCTCGTTTTGTATTCTCTTATTATTAGTGCATCTAACATTTTTTTAAACTACTTAAAGGGTGACTGGTTTAAAATTGTTTACAACCCAATACAATCTTCATTCTACATAGAAGAGAACACTTTATGATTTAAAGAAACTCAACGGGACCTTTTAGTGTCATCTTTCACTACAATATTAATACAATTACCATCAGGTCTACGGTTGAAGTTATAATATGGTTTAATTAGTTAGATTTAGTTATTTACAAAGAATTCTTTATCAGCCGCAAGTCAGAACGCAGCGAAAGCCGCCGTCAGCACGTCGAGTAGCAACGCGACCATCCTCAACCTGCTGAACAGCGCGCCGGCCGCCATGACGCACGCGACGCACGGCGCCCACGCGGCCCACGCGGCCCACGCCACGCAGCCCACGCTGGCCACGCACGCGGCCCACGCCACGCACGCCACGCACGCGGCCGGCACGGAGGTGGAGGCGCACAAGCTCCTGGGACGGACCGTTTCGATATCGGGCGCTCGCCTGCTGTCGACCACGACCGCGTCTGCGGTGCCGACTTATACGCAACAAGTCAGTTTTTCGACATATATTATAAACAAAGGTTTCAAATTTTAAGAATGCCTTAACAAGTCATGCAAACGTATTAAAATTCTAGTTAAAAATTCAAATTAAAGTCAAAATCTATCAAACAAGATAATAATTTTTTTTATCCCTTTTTCATTGCATGACCATAATAGACCATAACTTAGCCGAATTAAGTTTATACTTCTTTGTCAGTGTTATATTAGTAAAAAATATACAATATTAATTTCATAATCCTAGGTCCATTCATGCTTGCAAATTGTATTTGCCAAAAAGGTGGGTTCTGAATTTTATGAAAAAAAGCTAAACAAAATATTGTCCTTGTAATAATGTTATTGTAAAATATCGAATTTCGATTTACATTTTTTTCTCTACTTATATTAACAATATTCCTTTTCAGGGTCTAAGTCTGACATCGCTACAAGGTCTGCAAGGTCTCCAAGGTCTCCAGGGTCTGCAGAACGTGCAAGTTCAGATCCCAGGTCTTTCAGCGCCGATTTCCCTGTCTCTGAACGTGTCGGGTGCCCCGAGTGGACTCCTGGTCTCAGTGCCGCCGACCACATCTGTAGTCCTGACTAATCAACCTTCTGTGTTGTCATTGCCTATTGGTAAGCATAAAAATTTACAAATATGTAACAAGTCTTAAGTTATAGGTAAATAAATATTAATACTGTTAATATTTTTTTATATATTTTGTCTCGTTTGTTATTTCTACAAATTTGGAAAAATATTATCAAAATTATTTGTGAATTAGAATGGGTTGACGTATTGAGCTGGTAAGTATTCATGGATCTATGTCAATCCTTGCACGATTAGCTTGCTTTAATACAGTAAAGCTAAAAGGATGTTTAGTATGTTTTTTACTACTACTGTTCATAAATTAGCATAGCGTTTGAATTGATTTAAACAATGTTGCTATTGTTTAAACGAATTTGCGGAGGTTGTCAGTGGATCTGTGACGATTCACCGCTTCACTATCTCTTTACTACGTGTCCCACATTCTTTGTGTCAGTTTCGTCTTTTCTCTAACTATAAGGATATTATCGTAGCGAACTGAGCTAAACTAAAGTCGGTATTGATTGAAAACGAACCGTTTCCAGCCCAACTGATGTCGGGCAGCGTGAAGGGCGCCGTGCGAGGGGGCGCCGTGCAGGTGGTGCGCGGCGCGAGGCCGGCGCGGCTGGTGCGGCCCGCGCCCGCGCCCGCGCCGAGGGCCGCGCACGCGCTCGCGCCCGTCAGCGTCGCCACCGCCGCGCCCGCAGCGGGTACGGACGGTTAAAGTCTAAGTCAAAGATGAAATTGAAATTCGAGTAAACGTTAATGAATAGGTCATTTAATATCTCTTCTTCGGTGTTGTATTTCCGCGACTTCTATAGACCAAAGGTTGGCAAATATTTTGATAGTCGGGCCGCATTGCAGATAAAAAATTGACCTCAGACCGACAGTCTTTAAAAGTTATTGCAATATTAAATATTTTTACGTAACAATTTATGTTAGACAAATACTGACTTTTCAGACGTTTGGGTAATCGGCCCAATTTGTCCTAAACAACCAGAAAACAAGGATAACATAGTTGTTGCTCCGCGGGGTTTGAACCCACGACTTCTGGTTTATAAAGGAAAGGCCAATACCACTACGCCACGGAGGCGGTTAACAAGCAGTTTTTACAAGATATTACAGTTCAACGTTAAACTTTGTAGCATTCATTTATGAAACTTATTTTGACACTTGTATGGATAGTACTTTTGATGAGTTTGTAAAATTTAATAGGAGAGTATTAACTTCATACGTAATTGTTTTATATTACGAACGTTGCGTTTTTGAACCGATCCCGATTTTACTGCAACATCGGAATAAGACTAATTTTACGATCTTACGATTCACAAATTGGCGAACCATGAATAGAATTTAAGAGAGAATAGATGAAATCCGTAAAATATATTTATCTAACGAATTATTAAATTAAATCACTCTAAATATTTCTCATATTATCCATTTTAGGTAAATTCAAAGTAAATTTTATAAGCGTAACAATTTTAATTTATCGCCAATTAAAATAGCCCCGTTTTTAACCTACCTACTAACAATAACCGGCGTGAAAAGCTTAATTTTCCTCCTTTTCTCAATTTTTTTCAATCATTGTGACAAATAATATAACAAAAGTAAACGAAATCGATTGATTCCACTTTATTTTCAGCTGGCACCGCGCAGTTCATAACGCAAACGCAGTCGCAGGCGTTGACCGCGCACCAAGTGCGGCGGAAATCGAATCCGGACTCGTAGTAGAGGCCCAAAGTGAGGACCACTCTCATTGTGAACATTGCTAGTGAATGTGACCGTTACCACGAGTGAGTGTACGCTGTGGATCGTGCACTGTGCACTCGGATGTGTACAGTGTGTACACGTGTGTAAATATTGTTGTGCGCGTTTGTACAGTGAACGTGTGCCTGATACCGGTTTATAAGGGATGTTATATTGGCATGATGCAAACAACTTTTTAATGTAAATAGTATCCTCACATATCTTCGACATCATCATCCGGTGACGACGTTTGCGTACACTTGGATAATTTCAGGCTGCCTTATGGTTAGCTTTATCCGTGACGCAACCCTCGCCGACACACCGGATACTTCAATCACATTGTCAATGAGGGATTATTGACAAGGAACCGACTCACCCTGTGATGGATTTTCTCCTCGCCTGAAGTACAGAAGATGGCCTGACTCTAGGTTAGAGTATCCTCGCCTCTCTACGGACTTCACTCAATCCCCAAAACGTGCCATCTTATGCACCCCAGTTCCTCTTCCAGTCTGGGGCCAAATGAGAATCTAGCTGTAGTCGTCCGTTGTATGGTCGCGATGGTCAGTTTGTTGTGGCGGCTACGTACCCTGGGGATTCTTAGCACCCCGCCCGTTGTTACCGTGGCCGCGCTTGGCCAGGAATAGCAAGGCTACCGGGAACTGGGGGCCGGCTTTTTCGTCTCATCATTTGGGGTTTTGGACCGATACCCACCACGCTGGTCCAATGCGGGTTGGTGGGTGGTTGCCAGAGCCTCTCGTTGCTTGTCAGGGTGCACCACGTGAAGGTGAGGTTGGCTTGGGTTCCTTAGATGTGTGAGGATCCCTCACTCCCAAATGCATTTGTGTATATAGAATCCGACGTTATCTTGGTGACCATATACTGAAATGTTGCTATTTCTACCTGAGTTTATCGGAAATCTCTCGTTTTGTATTCTCTTATTATTAGCGCACCTAACATTTTTTAAACTGCTTAAAGGGTGACTGGTTTAGAATTGTTTACAACGCAATACAATCTTCATTCTACATAGAAGAGAACACTTTATGATTTAAAGAAACTCGCGGACCTTTTATTGTCATCTTTCACTACAATATTAATACATTACCATTGAGTCTACGATTGAGTTATAATATGGTTTAATTAGTTGATTTAAGTTATAACAAAGAATTCTTTATCAGCCGCAAGTCAGAACGCAGCGAAAGCCGCCGTCAGCACGTCGAGTAGCAACGCGACCATCCTCAACCTGCTGAACAGCGCGCCGGCCGCCATGACGCACGCGACGCACGGCGCCCACGCGGCCCACGCGGCCCACGCCACGCAGCCCAGCTGGCCACGCACGCGGCCCACGCCACGCACGCCACGCACGCGCCGGCACGGAGGTGGAGGCGCACAAGCTCCTGGGACGGACCGTTTGATATCGGCGCCTCGCCTGCTGTCGACCACGACCGCGTTCGCGGTGCCGACTTATACGCAACAAGTTGTTTTTCGACATATATTATAAACAAAGGTTACAAATTTAAGAACGCCTTTGACATGTAATGACACGTATTGAAATTTTAGTTAAAAATTCAAATTAAAGTCAAAATCTATCAAACAAGATAATTATTTTTTTCGTCCCTTTTCATTGCTATTACCATAATAGACCATAACTTAGCCGAATTAAGTTTAAACTTCTTTGTCAGCGTTATATTAGTAAAAATATACAATATTAATTTCTTAATCCTAGGTCCATTCATGCTTGCAAATTTTATTCCAAAAGGTAGGTTCTGAATTTTATGGAAAAAAGCTAAACAAAATATTGTCCTTGTAATAATCTTATTGTAAAAAAATCGAATTTGATGCACATTTTTTCTACTTTTATTAACAATATTCCTTTCCAGGGTCTAAGTCTGACATCAGCTACAAGGTCTGCAAGGTCTCAAGGTCTCCAGGGTCTGCAGAACGTGCAAGTTCAGATTCCAGGTCTTTCAGCGCCGATTTCCTGTCTCTGAACGTGTCGGTGCCCCTGAGGGACTCCTGGTCTCAGTGCCATGACCACATCTGTAGTCCTGACTAATCAACCTTCTGTGTTGTCATTGCTCTATTGGTAAGCATAAAAATTTACAAATATGTAACAAATCTAAGTTATAGAAAAAATTAATACCGTTAATAATTTTTTATATATTTTGTCTCGTTTGTTATTTCTACAAATTTGGAAAGATATTATCAAAATTATTTGTGAATTAGAATGGGTTGACGTATTGAGCTGGTAAGTATTCATGGATCTATGTCAATCCTTGCACGATTAGCTTGCTTTAATACAGTAAAGCTAAAAGGATGTTTAGTATGTTTTTTACTACTACTGTTCATAAATTAGCATAGCGTTTGAATTGATTTAAACAATGTTGCTATTGTTTAAACGAATTTGCGGAGGTTGTCAGTGGATCTGTGACGATTCACCGCTTCACTATCTCTTTACTACGTGTCCTACATTGTTCGTGTCAGTCTCTGTCTTTTCCTAACTATAAGGATATTATCGTAGCGAACTGAGCTAAACTAAAGTCGGTATTGATTGAAAACGCACTGCTTCAGCCCAACTGATGTCGGGCAGCGTGAAGGGCGCCGTGCGAGGGGCGCGTGCAGGTGGTGCGCGGCGCGCGGCCGGCGCGGCTGGTGCGGCCCGCGCCCGCGCCCGCGCCGAGGGCCGCGCACGCGCTCGCGCCCGTCAGCGTCGCCACCGCCGCGCCCGCAGCGGGTACGGACGGCTATACTCGAAGTCGCACTCAAAGCTGAAGTCAAAGTCAAAGTCGAAATTGAAATTCGAGTAAACGTTAATGAATAGGTCATTTAGTATTATCTTGCATTTCCGCGACTTCTTTAGACCAAAGGTTGGCAAATATTTTGATAGTCGGGCCGCATTGTAGATAAAAATTTGACCTCGGACCGACAGTCTTTAAAAGTTATTGCAATATTAAATATTTTTACGTAACAATTTATGTTGGACAAAAACTGACTTTTCAGACGTTTGGGTAATCGGCCCATATTGTCCTGAACAACCTGAAAACAAGGATAACATAGTTGTTTCCCCGCGGGGTTTGAACTCACGACTTCTGCCAATACCACTACGCCACGGAGGCGGTTAACAAGCAGTTTTTACAAGATATTACAGTTCAACGTTAAACTTTGTAGCATTCATTTATGAAACTTATTTTGACACTTGTATGGATAGTATTTTTGATGACTTTGTAAAATTTAATAGGAGAGTATTAACTTCATACGTAATTGTTTTATATTACGAACGTTGCGTTATTAAACCGATCCCGTTTTTACTGCAACATCTGAATAAGACTAATTTTACGATTCGCAAAGTGGGGAACCATGAATAGAATTTAAGAGAGATTAGATGAAATCCGTAAAATATATTTATCTCACGAATTATTAAATTAAATCACTCTAAATATTTCTCATATTATCCATTTTAAGTAAATTCAAAGTTAAATTTTATAAGCGTAACAATTTTCATTGATTGCCAATTAAAATAGCCCCGTTTTTAACCTACCTACTAACAATAAGCTTAATTTTCCTCCATTTTTCAATTTTATCAATCATTGTGACAAATAATTTACAAAAGTAAACGAAATCGATTGATTTCACTTTATTTTCAGCTGGCACCGCGCAGTTCATAACGCAAACGCAGTCGCAGGCGTTGACCGCGCACCAAGTGAGGCGGAAATCGAATCCGGACTCGTAGTAGAGGCCCAAAGTGAGGACCACTCTCATTGTGAACATTGCTAGTGAATGTGACCGTTACCACGAGTGAGTGTACGCTGTGGATCGTGCACTGTGCACTCGGATGTGTACATGTGTACACGTGTGTAAATATTGTTGTGCGCGTTTGTACAGTGAACGTGTGCCTGATACCGGTTTATAAGGGATGTTATATTGGCATGATGCAAACAACTTTTTAATGTAAATAGTAATTAAAATCGTACAATGAAATAAAACAATAATTACAAAACCTGTTAATATTCGGTATCAGAGGCAATTAGATCGTAAAGATTATCGATGTCGTCAGTGTCCTTTTGTAACTTTGGAAGAATATGGGATTCATCATCATCATCATCATCATCAGTCTGTGATAGTCCACTGCTGGACATAGGCCTCCCCTAATACACCCCTATCCATTAGGCGGTTTTTGTACCGTATCCCACCACGCTGGTCCAATGCAGGTTGGCGGGTGATATGGGATTCGCTTTGTAAAATGTTAACACAAATATTGATAGGCATTTTAAGCCGAAATTTTTTACTATCGATTTTTGTTAAATTGCAAAAAACTTTAGTGACTGAGTGGAATTATAAAAAAAAAAATCCATATTTTATCATGCTGTCACAATGCCAACAGAATTGAAAAAAAGCAATATTTGTTAGATTGCATTTGTGATTTCGAATTCCATTTCTTCGCAGGATATACACAGCGTTGTGACGTCATCGGTATCTTTACGAAAGTGTATAGTAAATTATAGTTTGACCAAATGAACCTCGGAATAGAGATGAACCAAGTAACCATAGCAACGAAGCGTCATACGACAATTGAGC
Source organism: Lamproptera curius (assembly GCA_029286875.1). Classification (NCBI taxonomy): domain Eukaryota; kingdom Metazoa; phylum Arthropoda; class Insecta; order Lepidoptera; family Papilionidae; genus Lamproptera; species Lamproptera curius. The sequence goes on along the minus strand of JAGSMT010000133.1, from coordinate 972,617 downwards.
AACGAGAATGTTGTACGTATGACGTCACTCCGTTGCCATTGGTAACGTCGTTTTACTTTTCTCTGTGGAATTTGGTTAATGTATAGGAAAGTCACAAAAGTTGTGTCCGCGAATCGAAAAAAGCTATGTGATTTCGCCATGACATTATAGGATTTGAACGGTGCGTTGATAAATGGATATTTTATTTGTTGTTAGACGTTTGCAAATGTATAAATAAGTATATATAAATATATATTGTGTATATTTGTATATACTTATATATATATATATATATATGTTTGGGTGATGTTTGTCATTTGTGATTGTAACTTGTAAGTACTTAATGATGTCCGTGCGTAGTTAAAGTAAATCGATTGGGTGCTTCGTTTCAAATGCGTATCAGTATTATGTCTACTCTCTTAGTGATTATTGCTCTGATATGAACGTATGTGTTTTATATATTTTAACATATATAAATATACACTTATATACATATATAATCGATTGCAATGTTCCGTGCTCCGTTATGATTGTGGGTTTGTTGTGAATGGTCTCGTTTCGTGAATGATTTCGGTAAATACACTAACTCTCTCGGAGTGACATCGGACAATGTGTAGGAGTTGTGAAGTAAAGCGCAGACTTTTGTACTACGGTACAGTACGTCAATAGAGGGCGCTAGCAGCTATCGTAAATTTGCTGAGCTATTTTTGTATCAGACATTAAGATGTTAAACAATTAGTCAAAATTTATACGATTTTATTCGTGTTACCAATGTTTTACATATTGCACCCCTTTTGCTTGATTCCATACATTATTCTTTTATTATATTTAAAGCTATTATTACTACTAATTAGTGTTTGAGACGGTCGTGTCAGTATTTAGCATTTCCTTTGAACAAATTACGTTGTGATTTTAAAACTTGAATTATTCGTATGTTTTCGTGTAGAGAAGAATATTATTCGCCTTGACAATGAAATAGGTGGGTAATTAAAGCAATAAATAAAGATGTTTTGCATATTTTTGAAATGCATTTCAAAAATTATTGCGATATATCTCGAAACAATCGTGACGGACATGAAAATCTGTTATGGAAATATTTAAATTTATTTTCCTCATAAACTATATATATACATACTTGTGAAATATTTGTAAGCAGACCTCTCGAAACATGTTTTTTGTTATTTTACACACGCGTGGGAAATATTATAAATAAACGAGCCCGAATGTTAAGGCGTTAAGCAAAAGAAAAGGGTTTATGAGCGAGTAGAATCTTAACATTAACTTACAAATTTGTTATTTCATTGGCAATGTACCAATATCTCGGCTGATTAAGACAGAATAGATGTGAACGTTATAACACATCGCAACAAAGTGGGGTTATACATCTAGAATGGAGTTATACATGTTATTGATGAACTGTCAACGAGATGTCAATTAGTGAGTGACAGTTTACTAATGACAACGTCATATGTACGACACAGCCCCGTTGCTATGGGTTACTAGGTTATATCTATTTAGAGTTAATTAAGCTAAACAATAAAATATAGATTGCAAATATTTTTTGAGAATATTGAGTTGGGACACTTATACCGGTGGTAGGTCCCTCTACCGGTGGTAGGTCCCCTGTTTACAGGAGACCGTCTGGGTGGTACCACCACGGTGCCTATTTCTGCCGCGAAGCAGTAGTGAAAACACTGGTGTGTTCCGGTTTGAAGGGCACCTGTAGCGTATTTACTGGTAAACGAGACTTAACACCCTATGTCTCACGGTAGGCAGCGCGTTGGCGTTACCACTGGTATTGCCAATGTCTATGGGCGTCTGTGACCACTTCCCATCAGGTGGCCCGACTGCTCGTCTGCCTGCGTAAGCATAAAAAAAAAAAATAGCCATCTTTATCGCAGACTGCCGCCAAACTGCCATTCATATAACAGTCCTATTAGACCACTATTAATAACAAGACGTTGACCATATTAAAGTCAATTTGGGCTGGGAATAAATGTTAACAAAGCAACCCATAGTAACTTTTTTTAAGTGATAACGTCTTAAAAATTGGTACAAGATAGGGAGGCACTCTCGAAAATTGTATCACGGCGCCGCTCACGTAACGCTCTTCATAAGCAATCGTAAGAGAAAGGGAGAGGCGCGCCTCTCTTACACGTGTGCAGTTATCCTGATTAAAGCGGGACCGAGAAAGAGAAAGAGGGTTGACCCTTCTTCCTACTATACGAATAAATATTCACATTACAATCATTCTACCAATAAACGGCGCTGTCACGTATAACTTTCGCCCATATACCGATTTTACAGCCAACAATTTTTTCATTAAGGATGTTATGCTTCCAGACTCATGTCATTGGTAAGCTTCATCTAACACAGAGTTCGCGGAAAGTTACCGTCCCCGCGAAAACTAGGTGTCCGACACTTTTTGCTTAAAGTGAAGGCCACACGTACATAAGGTACGTAAGTTAGGCATCCTTTAGTGTCGCGCAAGGATCGTCTACGATCGGTGTACCGACCGGGACGCCTACGATGTGGTGTCTGTTTTAATCGCTTCTTGGGTGCGGTGAGAACCGCCCTGGAACGCGGGTGTAGTTAGTGTACTGAGTGTGTCTCGCTGTGCTCGTAAGTAAGGGCGAATTACGGGTGTTTGAAGGCTACTATTCCTACTAGTGTTGTGTGTAAGGTTAGGTGACAGGACCCCGTTGTGTCCCGTAGCAACGAAGCGGTATCTAACGTTTGGTCTTGTTATTAGTCGACCGTCACTCAGTGATAGACATATCGGTGACAGTTGATCAATAAGCTGGATGACGTCACTTCGTTGCCATGGGTTACCTTGTTTCATCTATTCTGGATCTAAATTGGCTATATACTACATCAAATAGTCTTGCATATTATTTGATGTAGTATTAATCCTAACTTACCCGTAATATCTTTTGTGCGTGTACAAATGTAACGTGTTGTGATTTTGGCCGAATAGCTTGTCCGTCTCCCATACAAGTCTACAACGAATAAACTAACTGATAGATATAAGGCAGCGACTGTATTTTAAAGGTGTGACGTAGGTTATGAGATGTTGGACGACCGTTTTGTACAAAAAAAATAATAATTGTGGGTCAATTACATGTTTTTTTTGTGACAGTATACAGACAGCATACAGTTTTTGTAATTTTGGCTGTAAAACTTTTGTGTTTGGAATCAAACTTGTGAAGATAAACTTTAATTGTTTTAACTCGGAAATATTACGGTTCGGAGAGTTCTTTATTTTTTTAAATTCCATTTTTTTATGCTTGACAATCTAACAAATAAACTTTAAAATTTTTATTTGCAAATTTAAAATAACACTGACGCGTCTCTCTTTGGGTCTTTTGTTTGTACAAAAATTGTGAAAGTTTTTTTTGTGACAGTGTGATGTGTTTGAATTGTTTTAAACTTTTTCGAAATTTTAAGATTTTTCGTAATTTGCGCTTTTCGACTTTTCGAGGTGCGTGTTTTTCGATTTCGAAACGGTCGTTTTGAACGCGGTGACGTGTTTGTATATAAACGCCTTGGAGTTCAAATTAAAAATATAAAATGGATGTGAATTTTATGTGTTCATAATAGATGTCTTTTTAGATTTTAACAAATGGAGGATTATCTTTATTTAGTCGGCCGTTGCGTCTAAGTCTAATATAGTGTTGGCGTTCCTACAGTTAGATCACAAAGAAGGGTTTTGCGGAAAACGGGCGGACATTTTGCGCTTTTTTTAACTAATTAATCCTATTAATATAACGTTTTGTTATATTTACCTAAATACTTGATAATAATGGCATTCTTCACGGGTTTTATCGAGTTTGAATTTCATATTTATGGTATACGGCACGGGTCGATTTGGATTCGATAAAATTTGTGAATTGTTATGTTATGAAATATTAAAATGGTTGTATAATAAACATTCTAAAAATATTATCGCTTCGATACTTGCGTTCAATCTTTGAAGCCAGCGTTTGTTAAGACTGTGGTTTTCGTGTTCGGTTTACTGCCTCTAACCTTTATTAAATATTCTAGAAACTTCTTCTTTGACAGTTTATGCAACGAAATAATGCAACCTCTAATCCGGAGTTATGTCCGGGACATGTACCGCAGTTTACGTATAGTCAAAAATGCGTTCAGAAACAGTGTTGTGTTGCGTCGGGTTTCGTGTATAAATATTGTTAGAGAAGTGTCGTGGCGTGGCGTGAACACCTTTATAGATGTATTTAGAAATTATTTTCCTTCGCCAAAACTCGGATCTTTATCGGAATACGATGACACCCGAACTGCCAACAAATGATCGTATTTAATGAGTGACGTTATCATTGCCGTTAATATGAAATTTTATTTTTTAGTGTTAAATGTCAAAATTAATAATGTCATTGTATAATTGAGAGATGTTTAGTACTGAAGCTGTTTGAGGAGCACGATAAATACGAGCTTATTCGGAGATATAGGAAGGAAAATCTTTTCTCACTACATAGGCCTTTATTAACGCTTGCCTACGCAACACAACACAAATAAGTTTCCGCCATTGTGTGGGTGAATATAGAGCGATACGCTGATCTCATTCGTTTACGGACATTTAGCTCAATGTAGTTGTTGTTTTTTCTTGTCCTTTTGTAAAATAATCCTTGAACTGCTACTATACGCCGATTGTAAATGTTTTATTTGTAAGATATACTCTAAATACGATTGTACATATCACATATATATAAATATTTTAATGGAGATTTTTTTATACAAAATAACCCAATTTATCCAGTCGACGGTTGTAAAAAGTGTTGCCGGTGTATGTCAACTATGTAAGTGGAAATGAAAAAAATTTATAATTTTAATGTAGTCCCTCAGTGTAAATATTATTTTATAATGTGATAGGTCGGTCTTATGTTTATTGCATAGAGATGTATCATAAAAAATTTATATGAATGCGTTGACTTGAATTTGTGTATAAATTAATATTGTAAAAAAAATATAAAAATAACTTGAGTACGTTGTTCAAATATTGACGTTTCGAACATAAATAAATAACTTTTACACAAGGTTTTTTTTTTATTTGTCCTAGCTGTATTGCTTTAATATGTATTCGTTCTTGGACGCATTTAATTGTTTATCAAACGCGATGCAATTAATTTCCGTTTTTATATCCAAGCGCAAAATTTCACCAATATGTTAGGCTTATTTTGCTAACAAAAATTTCGAATAATATTTGGCCCTGGCTGCAGTATTTTATGTTATTTATGAAAAGGCCTGATTTTTTTTTAGGTGCGAGCTTCTATGTGTATCGATATCACGTTGTTGTTAAGACAGCATTCAGAACCAAGTTTTATATATAAGGGCAGCAAAGACTTTTTATAACATTCATCATCATCATCAGCCTGTGTTAGTCCACTGCCTGGAAGTAGGCCTCCCGTTCTCCTTTAGGGTGTTTTTGGACCGTATCCTACCATATCAGTTTTTATGCAGACTTTTTTAGGAAGTTCAGTGAACGGAACTTTTTGCAATGACAAACTAGAAAACATCTTTACTGCACGTACGTGTTGTTCACACGTGATCGATTTTGACCCGGTATGATTTGGACCTCCAGCTTATACAATAAAACATACCATTTAATTATTTTTATTATGTTTGTGTACTACTGTCATTAAAGAATAAGTCTGAGTCGCCTGTTGTAAATAGTATGATTGTAAGAGTATAGACGTGACGGTAGAACGATACAATGATTCGACACGACAACACGTAGAATTTGTTGGTGAGAGCGCACTTTGTATTTACCTGACACAAAGAGCTATACAATCTTTGGAAGTAGAGTAGGATTTTGTTCTTATTGTTTTAACTTTCCAAAAGTGACTCTTGAAGTATTATATTTCTTTCGGTGATTCTTCTTTCTTTCCAATTTGTCCTGAGACCATGCCATGTCGGTCCGTAGATGTTTCGCTTATGATGCATTAATAGCTACTCGAGTAGAGCATATAATTTGTTTTTATACAAATATTTAAATATAATAATGATAGTTTACTAAATTTACCGCTGTACAATTATGTTTACATCGTGTAGGGTCTTATTAACAGGAGATAAAGAAAACAACACAGAATATTGATTTTGGTTAAAAAAGTATGCCTTTTTATTATTCTTTCAAATAGTCTTCATCTAAATTTTATAAGAACATTGGACACAATCGAAGCTTTTTACCGATAAATAAGTATAAATAATTTCATATTCACATAAATCGTCTTATCTATACATACATTACATTTATTTTTTTTCTCATCATCATCGTCATTTCTATATCAGTCCTCTCAAAAGGTCCTTCCTCTCCCCGCAAATTAAAAATATTTACACAGGCGATAGGGATCCGCGGTCTACACGTACATACATCAACAGTTAACAATTAGGGGGCATATTTACAAGGTGGGTACACACGCAGACGATCGCTCATCCGTCACCGTTTAGCTCATTCACACGATTTGGCATTAGGGGGTGGGGGGGCCACTAGCAGGGCTGGTCGCGGGCCAGCCACCAGGGGGCGCGGCAGTCGCGCTTCCGGCGGCGCCGTTCCGCGCGCTCGCTGCGTCGCTTCACGAAGCGAACGTTGTACGGGTCCTCGGCGAGTTCCGGGTAGCGGGCGACGTCGTGCGCATATTCGCCCTCGTAGCCGGCCGCGGAGCCAACCTTCTGGATCTCATCCAGCTCAGCTGCAGACCAATCCAAAGAACCACCCAGCCCGCTGCGCAGCGCTTCACGCTCCCGATGCCACGCCTTCCTAATAGCAGTCGCGCGCGCGTGGTGCAGCAACCGTTGCCGCTCCCTCTCCGCGCTAGTCCCGTAGCGAAGGTTCACAATGCTCGTTCGTCCGTGTATCCTCACGTCCGCGTACGATCGGCCTCCTTCGGTCGCCTCGTGGAACGTCACGTTCAACTTGCCCTGCATCCGCTTAAGCTGTTGCTTATCATCCGCCGCACGCCAAGTGTCCTCCTTTACGAAGTAAAACACATCCTGCTGGTCGCCGTGCACTACGAACGAGAAGGGCAGTAAGTGGGAGCGATTGAACACGGAAGTGTAGACATCGCGGTAGATCGCATTTGCGGACGGCACTGTGGTAACTACGGCGCGGCCGCGTGAGTTGCGCGACACTAGGATGCCGCGGCCGAACGGCGGTTCCGAATCGGAGCCGATGCGTTTCGGCGCTAGGTTGAGTGCGTCCGTTTTCAGAGCAGACATCGCCGGTATGGAGAGACTCCTGAAGTCGGCGATCCTCTTGTTCGACATGTGCGAAAGGAAGCCGGATTCAATAGAGACACTCGGAGAAGTGACATCGCTGATGGCAAGCCAGGATTGCTGTCTACGGGAGCGGAGCCCCACACGGGCCGGCCGCGGGGGATTCTCGGCATCACTGAGCCTCCAGGTAGCTCATCCGGGTACAGCTGGGGCGCTAGACTCTTGGTGTCATAACCTAGTAGTTCGAGCCACGACAGGTGATCTGCGAAAAGAAGTGTCACAAGTTACAAAAGTTGATTTGCATTTCACATATTTACGTGAATACAGATGTGTTTTATACTGTATTTACCTATCGGTTTCTTGTTCTGAGGTCGTACGTTAATTGGGTCGTTGCCATTAAAACGATACAAGTGCAACTGAGTAGGAGTATGTATTCTCTCTATTAGATTCTCCCACAAAGGTGACATCCATTGGCCTATTAAAGGATCATACACTTTCCCATTGGCCATGTGCACGAGTGACGTCACTTGGTCCAATAGACCTCCACAGAAGTCTACTGGCAAATATAAATATGGGTTAGAGTCATAAACAATGTGTCCATATGGTGACCTCATAATTTCTCTGATTCCTTCTCCGTATTGATTGAAAACCATTACTGGAGTACCACACTGATCAGTTGCTATATAGTACTTGTGTCTGGCGACCTATAATCAAAAGAATATTTCATAAAAAACTCTTTGACAAATAGTTGTTAATTATAATTATAAGCAATAAATAGAAAAAATAGTTCTTACTTGTGTATAAATTAGATGACCTCTGTCATCATAAACCAGGGTCATAAATCTGTTTTCTCGTGGAGAATAAATATGACTGACTTCGTGGGGTTTCTCTTTATTCGTATAGAAGAACTGCGTTACATTACCGAAATTATCTTTTCTAGTCGAAAGTCTGAAATATATTTAGAATTTTAACATCCAAAAATCTTTTACTTATTTTTTATGTCGATATAGTACAATATTAACTCTATTTACCTGTCTAGATGGTCATAATAATATCGTACGTCGAATCTTCCACGCTTGGTCGCTCTAATCAATAAACCTTTCGAGTTGTATTGGAACCTCTCTTCTCTTGCATTTTGTGAAACTAGACCACGGCTGTCATAACGGTACTGGCCTTCACCGAATTTAATGATGCGATCCATGTCATTATATTCCATTGGAATTGTGTTACCTCTGTATGTCAACGAAAGCATGTTACCATTGTCATCATATCTAAAGCCCCAAGGTTCTTGGGCTTCTACACCGGTCAATTGTCCGTCGCAGTCCCAAGTATAGTTTTTGACGTTTGTATAACTATTGACTCCAACATTTCTTGTGTGCGTTCTAGTTTGTGATATTCTTCCATGTCTGTCGTAAGAGAATTCCATTCGGAAGACTTCCATGCGATGAATGTTTACCGTTACCTCTTTCTCCAAGAATTGATCGTTTAATACGCGTGAGAACATGGCAATTCCATCGTACACAGATGTTTCGTTCCACTTCTGCTTGGATGCAGTAAATTGTCCTAATATTTCAGGTGCGCCCGTTTTGGTATTATAAACAATGTGGTGTGGGATCAGCGTTTGACCGCCAATACGTCCTTGAACGGAAATTATTCTATAATTATTGTCGTAGTCGTAGATAATTTTTGCATTGCTGAGACCAGTTTTAGCTCCGTAGTCAAGTCTCTCTTCCATTAACAGGCCACCGGCGTAAGTCGATTCCCATCGATAATCAACATCTCTATCGACATGAAGTATTTCTGAAGGAAGTCCACTGTTCTCGGAGTAATGAATTTGCGTTTGACCATCACCATGAATAACTTCAGACACTTTGTTATTGGTGAAATAACGGTATAAAACCCGTGCACCATCACCAGGGAAAACTGTTTGAAGCAATTCTCCTGTATGAGAATAGTGTTGCAAGTATTTCTTTGATGATCCAGGTGGAGTGTAGGTAACCCTTAAGAATCCTATGGAAGGCTGAACGCTGAACGAATGATTTGTGCCTGACGGTAACAGCACATGCGTTAAGCCGCCGTCATTGTCGTATAGGTACTTAAAACTTCTCTGACTAGCTAATGTGATCTTTGATACGAGGTTTCCTTCGTTATAGTAAATGAATTTAGTGCCATCTTGAGGACTAGTGATTTCTGAGAGCATTCCATGTGGATCGTAGTTGTAAGTTTCTTCTGTGACTCCCCATTTCCATCCATTTATTCTATAGAAGCGATCATATGAAATGTTCAGAGGGACACCAGCTCCATGCGGTGTGAAGGACAGTGGTAAGCCAGCTACGTCATAGGCAATAGTGAATAGAGGATTCCTATCGGCATTAAAGAACGTCTCACGACTCTTAAACTGATCAATTCAATAATCAAAACCCTGGAATCATTTACCCATATTTCTCGATTAAGCGTTTGCTGTGGATTTCGAACGATCACCAACCAATGTGTATAAAGAATACATGTTGTTAATTAATCCATCACCGAATGTAGTGCTTTGATGTGACCACATGTGAAGCATCTCTGCTTCTATTGGTAAAGCTGCCTCCAGCAATGGATGTTTGGCGGCTGCGATGCTCTCAAATTTACCGGACCACGGAGTTTCAATTACCAAGGTGTTGTTTGAGTAAATTCGTCCTTCAGTTACTTGTTTGCCGTTGTTTATTGTTATCTGCTTAAAGGATTGGCCGTGCAAGACGTATTCGCATTTTTTCGCAACACCCACGGGAATCGTGCTTGACGGGTTGGCAACTGTCACAGCTAGCCCGTAGTTTTTAGCTAGGCCTGAAGTTATATGAACTTGTTCTCCTGATGGCATTATTATTTTTGTCACTCTGCCCAATTCATCGTAGTTATAGATTACTGTGTCACCAGCCTAAAACAACAAAGATTTAGGTATTACAAAAACTTATTGATGAAAGTAATTGGTTATAAATTATAATGTAGTTAAAAGAAATATAATCAGAATTTATACCATTCTGCATCATAATGTAAAAAGATGAAATACTGACCCCAGATCGACTGTTAAGTAGTCCTGTATTTGCATCGTAATCCAACTCAATTTCAGAAGTGCCTTTCTCTGTAATTTTAGTCAGATAGCCAATACCAGAAATTTTAAGTTCCAATTTGTGGTCTTGCGTGTTTTCAATGGAACTTACAATGTTACTGTAATCCCTGAGCAATTGTATTTTGTTCCCTGAAGCGTCAGTAACAGTAGACAGTTTTCCAAAACTGGTATTCTTCGAATATAGGAACGAGTACCTCGTTTTACTCGATGTCAAATCTTTAGTAGTAATATGCTGTCCATATCGGTTAAAGACGTAAATTTCAGATGTGGGAGGGTTTGGTATTCTGAACTCTCCGTTTTCGTCATGTGTGGGCAAATAGTGTTTTAGTGCCAATATATGAAGGGAACCTGAAATAAAGAAAAATTTATGTAATAAATACTCCTCAAACAACCGGTAATTAAAAAAAAATATTTAAGTTACCTTGATCAACAACATTAAGTACACCGTCAGGGGTGACAGCAAGTGCGGATATTGTTTGGAATTTGGCGTTCGACGAAAGCAAGGTTTCAGTGCTTGTCGGTGGCTCGTCCCCAGCGATGACGCTCAACTTGCAAGGACAACCGGCGCCCTCTTCGCGGAAATTGACTGGAATTATTGTCGCCGAGACAGAGGAATTGCATTCGCAGCTCAGTTCTTTCAGATTCTCCTGTAGCTTTCCGGCGAAGTGCATGATCTTTCCTGATGGATCGATCGATTTTATTGTATTTGTCTTCTTAGAATCTGATTCGGCTACATACAAAATTCCACTTGGAGCGAATCCTATCGCCAGTATAGTTCCAAGGTTGGAGTCCTCTCGGAAATCGGTGTTGGTTTTATTTGTTACTTTACTGATCGGTTTGCCATCGCTTCCGATGCGGCAGTGGGACGGTTGTCCCGCGACAACCTTGATTTTCATGTCAACTGTTAGTTTTAATATTATTCTGTCATCTATGAAATACAATGAGCCGTCGAGTGGCGATAATGCAACACCCGTCGGCCATTGTAGCTGGGCTTCGTAGGGTGGTATTGCCCCACGGCATGGGACGGGTGACCAGTGGTTATGGTGACCGTGGTGGCCCACCAATGTGTGAATAATTCCGTTTGGATCCACCGCACGGATATTCGTACCATCGGCGATGTACATTGTTCGGTCGGCAGCGATTGCTAGTCCTACAATAAATAATTCTTCATTAACTAACTTTAAAACATTATAACTCATCTTTAGCAACAGTGGAAGGACAATTATTAAAAAGAAATTGATAAATTGAAATACTATGTGATTACCTTTAGGATGTGACAGCTTAGCCTTGATCGCGGGGCCTTCGTCACCGCAATTGGTATCGTCACCAGGTACACAACGGTCGCCATTACCCACAACCGGTTCGGAGTTGCTCGATGGATCTCGAACTTTCTCCAACACTAGCACTCTTCTTACTTGGTGCCGTTCTGAGTCCGATATGTACAAGTATCCGTCCGCCGGTGATATGCAGATGTAATATTGGTACGCGACTTGAGTGGTCCTGAAACGTATTTATATATAATTTAGATAAACAGTACAAATATTTTGTTTTATTTTAAATAATACGTTTTTTCCAATGTTATTTCAAATTAACTTTAATGTATACAATTGTTTAAAAAGAAAACAGTTCATTTATATTTAGTCGCAATGGCGTAAGAGTTTGTGTACGTAGGCGTATTCGTAGGAGTGTTTTCCTATAATTGCGTCCCTTGTATTATTCTACCTAAAAATAACGCGTTACAGTGGGCTATTCATGTCCGTAATGCACTTATTATATGTCAAATGAAACATTTTGTATCAGTAATTTAGCTATTACTTTCATTACCAGTGTGATACTGAAAATATATAAGTTGATTTTCTATAGCACGACCTTAAATAATATATACATGTATGCTTTTTTGAGCATGTTAATTATGAATATTATATTAATTTAGGCACACATAACGTAGGTTATTGTGCCTAAATTAGGCGTATGTTAGTTTTATGTATCACAGTTGGTAAGACTTACTCAAGCTGTAAAACAGTGGTGACGACACCCTCAGGTGTGATCCTTCGTACTAGATTAAAATCGCCAACATATAGCGATCCATCAGGTCCTGAGGTTAAAGCGGTTGGTGTCAGAAGGCGGGAATCAGCCGCTTTTCCATTGCAATGATCGGGACACTCCAAGGAGCGTTGTAGCCCAGTACCCATCACTACCTGCAATATACATAACCATCAGTGTAAGTTTATAACTAATGTTATTTCAGTATGCTAATACAGTTTCGTATTTCTGCTTACGTATTTTATATATCTATGCATAAATTTACATTTGTTATATTTGTGGTAATATACATTTGTTATTTTTATTATCAGATAACTAAGTATATCGTATTTCTTTAGTGATAAAAACCGATGACACCAGAACGGTCAATAAATTATAGTATTAAATGACTGAGGTTTTCATATCTATTAATGTCAAAATTATAGTGTCATTGTATAATATAGAGATGTATACGTACTTAAGTTATTTGAGAGAGGACGATAAATACGACCTTTTTAAAAAATTTGCGAAACAAAATCTTTTCTTACTATATCTATACAATATACGCAGCTATAAACAAAGTAAAGAATAAAAGACAAGAAAATGTAAGAGATAAATCGATCAAACATTTATCGTACCTGCACTGTGCGTGGGTACTGCTTCAAATGCAGCAAAGCACCATCACCCTTCTGCAGAATACCCTCGTGGAAGTTGTAATGATGATGGATATCAAGGCCCCAACCACCGATGTCAGATATGTCCACGTCGAATCCAGTCAATGTAGCGGTTTGCGTTTCCCAAACGATGGAGGAACAGGACGTGTACTCGTATCCGATAGAAATCTTAGCTTGGGCTTGCCCGTATACCTGTAATTGGATGATATTTAATAAACGATTACACGCTGCTTGAGTTAAAACCAAATTAAATTCGTACCAAAATCCTTGAAAAGAGATACTTTTTTGTATTTTTGAAATTTGACAATCGGTACTATAAAATTAGTTACGGAAGCCCCAAAACCTAATTCGGAACAATGACAATCAAAAAAACATTTGTTAAAGAAACTTTGATCGATGGATGGTTTTAAATTGTCTACGCTTACAAGTACCCTCTTGAATTCTCTTGAAATCGGTACATAAGCTGTTAAAATATAAAAACTCAATCTTCAATCCAATAACTCCGAATAACACGCTAAAATACAAACTAATATCTTTTTAACTTGTGCCCTTATGTTCATTAACCACATTGCTGTAGAGTAGTCCTTGTTTATTTGTATTCGGGCAAGAAGTTTGGATAGGCAACAAACACATTATTCCATACATTTATTCTATATCTTGGACCCTCACCTTTTGCTTGTACACATTACGCTTGTTCCACGCGAATATATGCGTCAGATCTGGATCCGCTTCGTACGTGTGGGTGTGAAGCGAACCCTCGATTTCCACTCTGACGTGGACCCTTGTCAAAGAAGCAGGTACCACGCGCCTGGTGAGCTGGACATGCACGCAGGACAAGTAGCCAGCGGCTTGAGACGAACGGTACGTCAGTTTGACAGAAGATCCTGGGATGCCGATGGACTCGCTGACGATCTGTTAAATGAATAGACTGGTGTAGCTGTGTAATTTAACCCGTAGAATAATTATGTTTACGGGACTATTTCATTGTCAGATATTCTCACTGTATCACCAGTAGCAGTGGATTTCGTTAACGGTAACTGGCACAAATTGATGCGATGGACGGATTGAATTGATTTACGTAACATGAACCCAATTTGTAATATACCTTATTTGATTGCTTTCTCAGAACACAGCCAATGCAATTAAGAAAAAAAAATGTATAAATATTGCAGTTTTAACCATAACCAAACTAGGCCAGTGATATTTTAAACCGTCAGTGCCAATATTTCAATCAATTTTATTGTGTTTAAAAAATTATATTGCTTAGTAGTTCAAGCCGCATTTCTAAGAAATGACTCAAGGCTTGTTTTTTATGTCTAGACCGCGACGCTTCTAAGAATCATACAAGAAAAAGATCTTTTAGATATGCTTGCTTTATTTATGGTCTATGAATGGCGTTGTACTATTATTAGCAGAATACTTGGTAACAAATAACTAGAGTGCTAAATTTGGATTTCTTGCTAAATTATCACGGGTCGGCTTGTAATCCGATCACAATAAACCAATTAGTTGTTTTTACACAATCTAACTTTCATAAATAATAAATTTATTGTTTTTAATAATAAATTGTTTGTAATTTTTATTGATCATGACAAACGCGGCTTAATTTTCACGTGCTTATCTAAAGCATTGATAATTTTAGTTTCAGGCGATTGCACTATTGATTTCCATAGCTATATTTAATTTAAAAACAATAATAAGTCGTATTTGTTTTACTGCAGGATAAGTTCTTTCCAGTATCTCAGCCCATAATCAATTCTTAGTTGTTAACTGTGACCTTGTTCATTTACGAAGCCTGTTACATATAGCAGAGTCTAATCGAAAAACTTGACGTTGGCGAAATCTACAAGGAAACGCCATCAAGCCAAAGAACTGAACTGAACAGTTCTTTCCAGTTTTAGAGCAATCGTAAATACAGCTTGGCAACCGTAGCCTTAATAAAAATTTTCTATGCTCTCTATACCAAAAATGTACATACCTGTGCTTCCGGGTATATAACTGTGGTAGTGGTAGCGGAGGAAGCCGCTGGTGATGCCAGTGGTGGCATCGCAACCACTTCAGGTCGCAGTCTCTCGTGGTCGTGGGCTGCGCACGGTGGGGTTTCCACCTCCCACCATTGTGGCATCGGTGACCAATCCAGACGAGGTGGAGCTCTGAAGTTACAATCAATCAACATATAAATAGCTTTTGCACTGATAGGGTTGTATGTCCCGAGATCATTTAGTTAGAAAGGTCTGAAGAGTAAGGAATTGAAGTATTTTGAAGCGATTATAACTATCTTTAATGTGTGTAGCATTCGCTTTATCAACAAAAATCAGTCACTTTTATTGAAGAGCAGGTGTTTTCACTTTTTGAAGTTAGTTATTTACCTTTGTAATAACTTTATGTCATGGTATATAAAAAAATAACTGAACTAACTAAACTTAAATGATTGAATAAGTTATTTAAAAAGAATCAAATAGCGCGCTACAATATACAACCAAACTTTTTTAGGCTAATAAAACAGTATTAGTAAAAATTATGCTGAAAGTGTCATCATAATACTTCCAAGATTTTAATATTAAGTAGGTTTGATAATGAAACAGTCACAGCATGTATTTCAGTTAAATTAAAACTAAAATTGCTATATAAAATATAATTTCGTAACTTTTGTATGAGGCAAATCTATGCTTTTATCTATACGATATTAAAAAAGTTGAAGAATAACCCAACAAATATAATTAAGTGCAATTTACCTTCCCATTGATAAATGTTTTTCGCTTTTCGAAGCTTAACAAAATTTAAAAGTAGTTAAAGTTAAAAAAGTGTGTACAAATTTTATTATACTAAGTGTGTCCAATTATTTCTTTTGAGTCGCGACGATATGCAATTATATATAATAACATCTATATATATTCTAAAAATAAAAATTATAAAGTTAAATTTCTCCGTGAATAATCACGGAGCAAGAAGTCTTCAACAAAGGAATTTCACTTATAAAATTTGTTCAAAATGTTATAAGAGCTCAATTTATTAGTTGCTTCTAACATTAGACAATAACACAAGGATTTTACATATTTTCTGGCCTATCACCCGATGTAAAATTGATAAAAAAAAGAATTTAAAAAGATTATTTTTAACACAACTGTTAAGTTCTACCTACACATATTTATAGTATCATGCGAACACATTTTTAGCATGTAGTAAAGTTAGTACACTCCAGAGGATTATAGAGTCGGGGCTAGGTCAACATTTCTGAATACAACGTCTGTAGGGCAACAAAATGTATAAAAGAGAGCGGCGAAAAATATCTTTGTATGTTACGTGAGCCGCTGAAATTCACCTACGGTTATAAAATGTGAACATTAATACGTACTTCCATAAATAGAAATAGAAAAGTATCGCAACGTATTTTAAATTTACCTCTTAGTTTATATTAATAAGGTACTAACGAAGAATTCTTAAATAACCACACGCAATGGTTAAATAGTAATGAACCCATTTAACCTTAGTTTGTATGAAGTTTTATGCTGTAAGTATCATAAATTAGACTTACTTAATTATATGTAGCGGGATTAAGGCATTATTATGTTATATTTTTATGGTACGGAAAACTTCAAGGTTCGTACTTCTAAAGTAACAGTTTTTCCTTACCCCTTTTCCCTAAGTTAATATCGAGTTTGCTTTAAGTCAAACTTATCACGTTAGTGTTTTTGGCCAAAATTTCTAGTATCTGCACTCTACAGAAAAAGGGGTAAGTTTTCGTATTTAAAACTTAAATACACTAGTGTTATGTAATTACTGCTAATAATGGTTGATAGCTGGTTATTTGCTTGTCCGAAGAATTGATCTTTTTCATAAAAAATTGCAAAAGCACAAAATTAAAAATGCTTCATTGAACTAAGGCTCTGTGAAGCACTTATGAAGGTCAACATACTATCCATTCTAAAGTGTAAATACAACATACCTTGGAGTCGGTACTTTGACGCTGTCATCACTCAATTCCATCTGCACCGGTGGCAATACCACGATCTGATTCCAGGGAACGAAGACAGTCTTCCTGAGAGGCTTGAAGGGTGACCTTTGGAACTGCAGAGTGACAGCCCCACCACCGTTCACCAGGACATCAAACCTAAAAGCGGATATTAAATCTATTTAATGAAGGAGTCGAGGAAGACGTTTATCTGATCGTAAATGATACGCCTCCGTAGCCTAGTGGTAGGGCGTGTGCTTTAGAAACCGGAGGTCGTGGGTTTGAATCCTGCGGGGACTCAACAAATTTTCATTGTCGTTTCCTAGTTGGTTAGGGCAATTTAGGCTGATCACCCAATTGTCTGAAAAGTAAGATGATTCATGCGTCGGATGGGCATGTAAAAAGTCGGTCAACCGACCAACCCATATTGGACCATTGGTGGGATACGGTCCAAAACCCCCTAATGGATAGCGGTATATTAGGAGAGGCCTATGTCCAACAGTGGACTATCACAGGCTGATGATGATGATGATGATGAAATGATACGCTGTGCCCATAAGAGATGCCTGCCACTCTCCTATGGGATGTTACGACTAGTTTTTCGAGGAATATGTTGACTATGGTAAATACGTTAAATATTTAAAAAATATTGTGTCGTTTAATATTTTTATACACTGCTACTACTAATTTATGGTAAAAATAGACACTACACAGAAAGTAGCTACCACCTTCAATTTCTTTAGAGAATACATAAATAATTGAAATGTTTATCTAAAAGCAAGGGACAAGGTAATTTAACAACATATTATTAACTGCATCAAAACTTTAACATGATAATCAGTTTGCGCGTCGTTTATCCAGTCATAAACCTGACTTAGTGCCTAATTACTTAACAGACGTTTGCAGTGTTTGCACATACACATGTGGCAAAAAAATTGTCCAAAATAACATGTTCAAGATATGGGAAAAAGCTTTGTGTCTTTGCGCTACGTGTTGTTTTTGTTTATGTCCTCATATGCATATATTTGCGCGCGTTCATATGCAAAATGCTACAAAGATTATCTACTACTATTTATCTAAACTATCTTTACAAAGACTTTTTAACTGGTAAAGTTTAGCTAGTATAAAGAGAGTAACAGGCAATAGGGTAAGTTCTCTATCGTTGTCCTATTTCCTTCCGCTAGTAAATAATTTGTCTCAGCTTAATTGTGTCCGGTACCTTCGAGCTTTATCGATAAACTTTTAGCAACTGCTCTCTTTTAAAAAAAAAGTATAGGATGTTCAATGTTTCATAAGAGAACGTTTCATATTTATATTTAAAACTAGCTGTTACATTCATGGTATATGAATTAACTTGAAAGGACATATAAAATTATTAAGGATTCACGTGGCATCACACTGTTCTTTGCCTTTACGTCGGAACTACAAGTTTTAGTCTTTCTGAATAATCTCTCCGTTTTTAAAACTTACCTAATATATAGACAATTTATAATGTTTTATTAATTACTAGCTGGTATCCGCGACTTCGTACGCATGGAATAGCAATGTGTCATCATTATCATAAACAGCAGCAGTCCACTGTTGGACAAAGGCCTTTTTAAAAAAAAAAATTTTTGTCTATTAAAAGTTGCTCATAATTGCCACGCTGAGCAGGCGGATTGGCAATTGACTACTTGCACTTGTACTGCGGATCTGTCTTACTCCCACTGTAAGGAAGATCCGTCGTCAAGTGGGCGGTGGGGTCGTCACGTCCCTACGCCAGAGCATAGCAATGTATATTAGAATAAACTTTATATTAATATCAACATAGTGTATGCATTGTATGTATCTATAATGTCACAAAGTTTCATAGCTTAACCAACTTCTTCAACAATGATGAATTTCCATATTGACTTTCATTTCAACCTCTCTTCTTTTTCCCTTCTAAATATGTACAGAATTTAATGAAGATCAGTTTAGGTTTACAGTGTTTAGTGGATAGACAGAGTTACTTTTGCATTATAATATGGATACATAAAATTTTCAATTGCACGTAACGTAAGGGAAAATAACACACGTTTACGTTATTTTTTCATATAGCTATGTATTATGTGTGATGTTTTCTAAATATTTTTGTTCTACACAACAAGACAAACACCTTGGTGTATGAAGATACTTCATTTTTTTTAAATCGACTATTTATCTTATTGAGACCATCAGGTTAATCAGGTAATTTATTGCAACCTTTTTCTTTAACTGTACTCTGAATCTTTAAACATTTATAAATTTTTGCAATAATCGGTTAACTAATCTATTTATAAATAGACTATTCTCTCTTTGTACAGGTAGTTAAGATATATTTTGAAAGTGGGCTTAAGTTCATAGTTAACATACATTTTTATAAATTTTGAAAGGAACTACATAAAATAACAATTTATTGTGAATAAACACAATAAATTGTTATTTTATATCGTTTATTCGTCCTCAATAAGAAATGTCATGTAAATAACTTTTATTAATCCGTTTCACATCTGTATCCTTCTGAATAAATTTTCTCCAGTCGAAAGGAAAATACAATATTCACATCAATAACACGATACGAACGTTCGTATATTGTTTTGACATTCTCTTGAACCCGTGGCGGTTATTTAAACGTGTCAATATTGTGCGAAATTGTTTGCCTGTCACTTGTGACAGTGTTGCCTGCTCGAGCGTGTTGTTTATTGACATGTTGTTTAATAGTTTCTTGTGTTTTACGAATACGCACGTCGTTACTTATTTTATGTTCGCTAAAGTTAGTTTGCTTAGTGTAATCGCACGTCTAATCTCTAAGCGGATTTTAGTTTATTGTGACATAAAATAGTTTTTAAAATAGGCTAGAAGTGAAAATGATATAGTGTATTAACTGCCTAGTACTAAGGCCTTCGCGCCCGAATTTTTCGGCGGCTCAACTACGTTTTTAAGTTGATTCCTAGTTGGTTAGGACAATGCGGGCTGATCGCCCGATTGCCTGTAAAGTAAGATGACCCTTGCGTCGGATGGGTATGTAAAATGTCGGCTCTGCGCCTGTTCTCTTTCCGGTCATGTCGGTTATTCGTCCCATCGGACTGTGCGGTTGAAGAATAGCTGGGAGTACATGCATGAGTGATAGCGGGTACACTTGTGCACTATGAACTCTCTTAAGCAGTTGGCTGATCTGTTATATAGATCGGCTGCCGTAGACGGAATCGCCTAGGAGCACACTATTATTATATAGTTTAAAAAAAATATTCGAGAAAAAAATGTAATTATTTTATAATAAGCCGGTTCTTTTAAATTAAAATCTTATAATGTGTATGTGTTAGTGTGTTATTTCAAGATTCTTATATCTTTTAATACTTTAAATTCTACATCTTATCGAAAATCGTATGATTTGTTTTGTGTAGTGTTGTCTGTTTCGTGCTTAAACATAATTCATTACCATAATAACATTAGTAACCTCATAAAATTTCAAAGGTTATTTAGTAAGTAATTAGTTAGTTATACTTTGCTGCTCTTAGTTATTTCGGGTTTTAACTAAAAAAAGTAAATATTGCTTTTAATATGCCGTGCTAGATTGCACGTAAGGAATTCTTAATGCCTGGATTCTGTTACGGTTATTACAAATTACCGACGGCCGGACAATATACAAATGAAATATTCACATAAAATAATAATTGTTGTTCAAATATTTTTTCTTGTCACGCAATACTTTATGGTGATTCGTTTTAATAACGTATACCGTGCGTGAAATATTAAATTAGTGGATCTGTTTGTTAACTTTTTGGTTGTTTAGTTTTTAAAGCGTTGTAATTCTGTAACTAAAGATAATATCCAGTACAAATATAAATTTTTGGGTCCTCTATGCCTGTTTTGTAGTATAACTCTTTTATTTACTATAATTCTGATTAATTATTACTTTTGCCCGCCTCCATGGTCTAGCGGTATTGGCATTGCTTTTTAATCCGGAGGTCTTGAATCGAGTCCAAGTCCGAGTCCCGCGGGGAAACAACTTTGTGTAAGAGTTGTTTTCTTTTTGGTCAGAACAATTAGGGCCGAACACCCAATTGTCTGAAATGTAAGATGATCCATGCATCGGATGTGCATGTAAAAATTCGATACACCCACCCACCCCCATTGGATCAGCGTGGTGGCTTACGGTCCAAAAACCCCCTGATGAAGAAGGCGTGCATTAGGGGAGAATTAAAACAGTTTCGTACAAGATTTTCGCAATTTTCTCTGATGTTAAGGAATTATATTTTGTAAAAGGTCTGTCTATTGAAACTTAAAATCAATTTTCAAGAACAGATTAGTTTGAGTTTATACTTTTTATTATATATGTTAATATTATATACTTGAACCATTTTTGACACAAAAAGTAAGATTTATTTGCTTTCAATATCGTTGGTATTGTCTATCAGATCACCTTTGGGCGATTAAGATAACGAAGTTGGAATTTCAGTAATAAGTTTTTAATTATGCATTTTTCATTAAAAAATCTATAGATATGTTCTTCTCAAACGGCATCTGATAAAGTATAAAACAAATATTTCTATTGTATTTACGGTAAGGTACAAATGGGTTCTTACAATCTGATTGGCCTTTTCGTTAAATAAAATTAACTTGGAACAAAAACTGCGGTACATTGGTAAAGTTCGCATTTCTAAATCGAATTCGATTTTTGAAATTCAAAAAAGCGACTTCGAAAATTCGAAAAGGCAAATTCGCGGGTTCAGTATAAAAAAAAGGATGAATCGACGTCTACTCGCATTGTGACACGCCCAGCTGACGTGGCGGAGGTGAGGTGCAGTTCGAAATGAATAAAACCGCAAAGAAGGACTAGGGACTCCGACGGGGTCGTGTACGAGGCAAGCTGTTTTAATTGTTCCCTCCAGTCGGTATTACTTTGCTCCGGCTTCCGTTATTTTCACCTGGTGGCTTCCGTTGAAAGGGCCGGTCGCTAACAACAGTCTGAGCGACCGCTTTGTGACGCGTATTAGTATTACTCTTTTTAGCGGGTGCAACGACTGCGCCGGTTATTATGTGTTTGTCGCTCTTTAGTAATGTTGCCACTGAACAAGTAATAATGAAACTGTATAATGAATATCGCGAATGGTTTATTTTGATTTTTTAATTAAAAACTTGGTTTGATACTTTTGTGGTTTTGTTTTAAATTTTTTTAATAATATTTAAAAAAAAAAATGTTTTTAAATTGTTGGAATTTCTTTAATATAAAATACCGTCAACTTTTTGTACATAAATAAAAGTATTTTTATAATCTTTAAGAATTTTTTTGCCAACTTAAAAGGAATAAAAAGAATATGCTTTATTAAAGCTAAAGAAAGAATCACGATAATTTTTAAAAGTTTCAATGAATAATTTTATAAAATAGCTTTCCATTACCAAATTATTATTTTAATAAGGTAAATTAAAAGTTATAGGACATCTATAATTTTTACTTTCCCGTGATGTGAGGCTCCTACTGAGCTTTAAGACAAATATAATAAATATCTTTTAATGATTATTGTCGCAAATAACAAGTTTATAACTCCCTTTTATATAAAACCAGTATTGTTGTAAGTGGAATTAGTGAATAAAATATATGTCATCATCGTCATCATCATCAACCTGTGTATATCCACAGCTGGACATAGGCCTCCCCTAATACACGGCACCGCTTCCAAAAACATATATACAAGAATTATTTCTGTTTTACAGCCTCCATTTCGCTACCCATCAAAATAAGAGAAGGTTCCGTCACTCCAATCTCGCAAGGAATTATTTGCCTTTCATATTTATCAAGTTTTAGGTACGTTTTGTTACAGAGACAGACATTTTATATTAACACGTTTATTCTAATTTTATGACAACTTTCATTTAATAATTGTCGAAATTATGATGAAATGTTTTTTACTATTTATCGTTACAATGGATATTATACATATTTTGGCCTGAACTTGTAAATACGGGAATAGGGTGCCGTGCTACGAGCTATGCAGTCCTAACATATAGATAATAGTGACTAGTAATATGGTAAGTATCGCTTCGAGGTCTTGATTCAGCACGAGTATTATTAATATTCAAATATTCTTTATTAAATTTAGGCCTTGTCGAACTCTTTTAAACCTCTTACCACCGGTTCTACCACTACCTATCCAAAGAAAAACCGACAAGAAACTCTGCGGTCGTATTTTTTTTCTCTAAATGTATGTTAATAATGAAACATAATACATGATCTAAGATCGCGATTATGTCAGTACAGGTATCATCATCAGCCTGTGATGGTCACATAGGCATAGGACATAGGCCTCCCCTAATACACCCCTATCCATTAGGGGGTTTTGGACCATGGTCCAATGCGTGTTGGTGTGCAGACCGACTTTTACATGCCTATCCGACGCATGGATCATCTTAATTTTCAGACAATTGGGTGATGGGCCCAAATTTCCCTATCCAACTAGGAAACAACAATAAAAATTTGTTGTCCTTGCAGAATTCGAAACCACGACCTCCGGTTTCTAAAGCACTCACCTATACCACTGAGCTAGCAGGCATTGCAGGTATCATCATTTATAAATTATTTACACTCATCTTGGTCCTCACTGTAGTCTCCAATAGAATAAAAGGCTTTATTGTTCAACGTTGCCTTTACAACATTTTCGAGGCCGACACCATTTTGAAACAAGTAAGCGTTCAACTTATTGTACATCGTGACAGAGTTACACAAAAAATATGTTTTTGTTCTAGCCAATCTAAACCTTGGTAATTCTAAGGCCTTTTTCTGCCCCCTTCGCGGTTCTAATTCCTTTTTTGTAAATAAAAGTATTTTTTCGTACATGCGTAATACTTTCAAATGTATATAAGAACGGTAGTGTTAATATCCCGTCTTAGCAAAAACTGTCCAACAAGGACTCTCGGGGACCTAGGTCATAACACGTTCAAATATTGTGTTGATAATGAGAGATCTTTTCACATCTTGTAATTTTTCTTAAAAGTAACGAGTTAGTTTGCACAATTTGAAGTAATAAGTTCAAAAGTTAGTTTAATGTCACAACTGTTCACTGTTATATACACTGAACACACGCAAAAATATTTAAGGCATAAAATATATTATCCTTTAAATGTGAAAAACAATCTAAATTTACTTACCAGCCTCCTTGCCGTGTGAGCGTGAACCCAAAGCGGGCCTCTCTATCCACGGATACCCTGATGCCGATGATGCCCAGCCCTTGCGGCGAGACCACTTGCCCCCGCATCACCGACACGCGGCTGTACATACACGTTTAGTCACACACCGCTGGATCTAGCACCTACAAGGCGACATGCTCGGCCCACTTTCGCTTAACCCACTTCAGCTTATATAGCGCTCGTTCAGGTGTGAGCTTCATAAAATAAATGCTCATACGCTCATATAAATAATGCGCTGACGTAACATCAAAGTGAATCTGTGTAGTGTTAGGTGTGTTCGGTGTGTTAGGTGTGTTTTAGATTTGGTTTTCAGCTGAAGAGCTTCCCCCGTATTTTCCGTGCGAGATCAGAAACGTTTCCTGCGCTATGTTTAGCGCTAATGTAAGATGCGGGCGGATTCGTGAGGTAAATGCAATAAAACGAGTCGCTTGCACATCTGCGCAGTGCATAAATTAAATTAGCGATGCTTCCCTGTTTAATCTCGCGTTTGCTGAAATTCAACGTCGTCTTGCATGATTTACGAACTGTTTCGAACGATTTCTTACACTTCAATGATAATTCGAAATAGATTTAAGTCAGCGAACAATAATTAACGGTAAGTAATTAAAATATGATATACTTCTATTCTTCTAAAGAGATTATCCTTTATAAATTTCTTGGTTTATGATATAAAGTATTTGCTTCTAAAAAGTTCTGCGTTAACGTATTTTGTTATCCATTTACTTAAAGTGTTAATATAATTTTGCCAGTTTTATTATAATTCAACTGAAAAAAAAAACAGTTTTTCCCGTGAAGATAAATATAAAACGAGTCCGGTAATAAGATGCGTAAATGGAAAGTTATAAATTAAAATAAAGAATTTTCTCCAGCGAATGGAAGTTCCTGCCCGAATAATTTCGGTATAACTCTGCATACCGAAAACAGAACTCGGCTCCCGCGTTTGTTGTCTTAATAGGGCAACGGCGGGAAGTTAAACTCTTTGAACCTACTTTACAGACAAAGTTTATTTGGGACGTCGTAAAAAAATACATTTAAGAAATATTAACAGAGAACAACCACTAATGTACTTTGAAATTGATACGAAAATTACGTAATGATACAATTCAAGTTGTAAGAAACCGTAACGACTGTTTTATGATATAATTTACTAGGACTTAAATAAAAAAGCAATAGATAATCCTTACTTTTTTAATATATGTCGAAACATTAAACAAGAAATGAAAGTATTTTCCCAAAAACCCTGGTAAAGCAATAAATCACTTTGTTTTAAATGTATTATAGCGATGTTTGTTAAGGTTTCTCTTTTATCAAACATACTTTAATAATTTAACGAGATTGTAACAATAATTGACTACAGGTAAAAGAATGGTATTAACTCCTTTGTCCTAATTTGTCAATGACCTAAAAGCTCTAAAATAAGCGATTGCTATTAGTATAAACCGATTTTGATTCTGTTTTAAAACAATTTCTTATTGTAAACTTTTTTTAATAAAATAAGGTTGCCCAATAATGGAGAAAATTGTACAGATTTTAATTGTTTAACGTTGTCATTAAACCATTATAGCTGTCAAATTTTGCGTACAAAACTGCAAAAGAAATGTGATAAATAATACATTAAATAAGTAAATAAGTGTGATAAATAAGTCATTTTGTAATATAAAATAATACAAAATTACTCCTTGAGACGTAACTATTAATATATAAAATCTTTGACTTACGACTTCTTTGCATATGAAATTAGCTATATTTATTCGTAATTAGTGTTTTAAAACTGCTGATTTAAATATTTTTATCCCATATCGTCCAAAAGAGTTCGTAAACTACATTTGTAATCAAATTTAAAGTATTTTTTACGTTTTTTAGAATTGACAGCGAACGGTAACAAGAAATAGTAATTACATAGCTTCCATATGTCCAACAGCTTATATGAGGCGAATAATATAGGCACTTGATCAATATTCATTCGCTAACACAATGGCCACGTAGGCTGAGTGATACATCAGATGTGTTCAAGGCGTCAATACTATTAATATAGTATTACACTGCCTTTGTAATTAATTACACCGCTTTGTTTCCTTAATATAACATATCGCTATTGATCCTTTAGTGATAGATTACCATTTGAAATGTAAATTTGTTAAAATTTGCTTGTGATTCGGAAAAATCAGTAATTTTAAGTAGAGTAGTATTTGTTTACTTACTTATTTTTAAGGAAATAATCGCATAAATTTAAGTTTTTAAAGAAGTACTGTGAAATATTTAGATAATGATAATACAACGTACAATCTTAACAACAAAATAAACCATTAGATATGTTGTTACGGTTTTAAATTAAGTTAATAAAAAAGAGTAATTTCTTTAAACGGACATAATAATCCAATAAATATGTTATGTGTTAAATATTATTCCAAAAGACTGACAATAACTAGCATTATAGTTATGAGTACAAGTTTTTAAGAGAAACTGTTAGTGAGTTTATGTAATTCTGTACACTAAGAAGGTACGCAACCTCCACGTAGAGCTTCAAAGAAAATAAAGATAGAAACTATTTAAATATATTTTAACTATTACTATTACTTTTAGATTTAGATCATATAAATCGCATAATGATGAATGTATTCAATCCGCATTACGTTACTTAAAACTAATTAAAAATCACGTGATATTTAAAAACGTTTTAATTGCGTCTTTGTTCAAATTGTTGCCGCACATCCGAAAAAATGTTTTTATGTGTGGAGTGTATGTGACATCCTGTTGTGTTAAATAAATAAATATACACAGAATATGTAATCATATAAAGATCATAAATGAACATATCAAAATACAATATTTATATGTTTCATATATATTTATGTCAGTTAAAAACAGTTTGCCGAGCATATCGCCTCGTACTCCCTCGACAGTAAACGGAGCGAAGTTATAGTGCTAATGCGTTTTATTTGTCGTATTATCTGTGAAAGTGAAGAATGAAACAGATCAAAATAAACTGTATAAATAAAAACAAAAGAAGTTTTTAGCATTGCACATTCTCTTATCAGGATCAGTCAGCTAATTATGTCTTGGAAAGATATCCGTTTAAGCATTAATATTGAGACACATCAAAGTTTTGATGGTATAAAACATTTAGAAAACGGATATCTATCCGGACAGGTATGTATGTAGGTAATAATGCAAGTTACAGCTGCCACACAAACCATAGTACAATTTCTTGAAGATATCGTATTGTTTTAATTAAAATGAAATCATTCTTTAACACTGGAAATTGGTGCAATCGTGATAACAAAAGTTGATCGACACAAAACATCCTTTTCTGATTGAAATTAAATCAATTTAGTATTGAAGTCGATTCAGTTTGCCAGACAAGATTATGATTTAACTTTAGTTAACGTTAAATTTTAGATTTAATTATAAATGATATAGGGTAGCAACATGGTAAATGAATTAAACATTATTCGATTTTATAGACCTTATCCAATTTTGGAAAATGCTTCAGATACCATCTATGGAAATAAATTGAGGCAGCACATTTATATATTATTTTTAATCTGTAGTTAAATATCGTTTGTGTACACAAACTATGACCTTTTCTTTAATATCTCTATTTAAATCTACTGTTTAGGTTAATCGTATCGCTGCATAACATGTTCTCATATTGTGGCCCCTCTCCCATACTGACAACTGTTTTGTTTTCACAACGATTACTTGTGCACTTGTTCGTGTTTTGTTTATATGAGTGCAACGAAGCCATCAACGGCAGTATGGGGTATTTCAATAGACGGCTTTGGGGTTCGTCTGTTATCTTTGTGGACTTATATAGAATATTCCCTTTGTTCTTCGTTCATATCCGTTTGCTTGCTTATCCATTCGCCAAATGGATCCAGTTGCACCTTTATTTTAAAGTCATATTTTAAAAGAACAATTTGTGAAATAATACAATCTTATCTTGCTGTTACGACTTTACGACTATATCTAGAAGAAATAAAAACGGTTAAATAGGTAACAATAATAATAAACATTAGAAACAGTTTTTAATGAAAAATTTAAAATGATGTAATTGCACCAATTTCACAGTGATAAACAGCACGTTAAAATGACCAACTGATGGAAGCGATGGTAGTAATGTACAATATAGACGAGACTGCTATCTCGCTGTGAGGTTTACATTAGAAAATTTGTGTTTCGATTAGTTACAAGGGTTAGGAGTTAAACACATAGAGCTCGGGCGAGGGGTGAGGGGGTTGGTTCACAGATGAAAGACGCAGACAAAGGGTAAGGAACACATAAAGGGGTAAGTTTATTTGAAGCTAAGTTTTGCGTGTTCGTTGAAGTTTTTTTGCAAGTCTTAACGACACTGATAATTTACCGCGTCACGTATACTTCTGTATTTTACAAGCCCTACGCCTACCAATGTGTAAATTACGTTCTGCGTGAAAGCGTAAATGATTTTCCTAAGTTCATATATAGTATATCATACGTATACTATCATGTGAGCTAGATAATATAAGCACAGTAGACGAGAACAATAAACATTACAAAATTACTATTGCGGCAGCGGCAAAACGTCGACATTGACGTGACGATACCACGACATTTACAAACATGCTAGTCGAGAGAACGGTGACTTTAAAAACACTTTTAAGGAGACACAGGGCGACTTTAATGCGCTTTGCCGCGACCGCAAACAACATACAAGACAGACATACAGATGTTACATACACATAGAGAATGAAACGAATACAGACAAAGGGGTGAACGAAAATTGAGAAGCATCAGTGGCGCCGAACGCGCGCCGGTTGGCGGCCACGCGTTCAGCGCCGGCATCACACACATATGCAGGAGTCGCAACAAAAGGGGAACAGGTCAACATATACTGAACACTGAGGGGCGCGGGCGGGCTGACTGACACTTACCATGGTGTAAAGGAATTCCAGAACTCGCTAGGAGTGGCGGACACACGGCGGCACAGGGACACAGAAAGACAGGACAGATTACTACACAAATACCTACATCCCTCAGTGCAACACCACCCCGACTTCGCAATCCCATTTTACGTACGTCTACGCTGGTTAGTTTGCGTTACAACACTTGCTCAGAACGTTGACGTCCGTCGCATCGTTATTGCGAATGTACCGGCTGTATAAGCCCGTTTGCATTAGAACAACAACACCACCACTTTTGTACGTAAAATTATGTGTGTTCTCTTTAGAGCGCTGAACAAAAAGATCAACGTCGAATAATGGTTTCATTGTTGCACGGAGTCTGAGGAACACCGGACCGTGAGCCGACGGGCCGACCCGACGGCCCGACTATACTTTTAGTTATAACGAAACAAATGCCGGAACGCAATATAACCCTCTAGACTTTCCCCAACTTAAACAAAATAGTGAAGCGGCTTGTGTTTTAATGCAAACAAACTTTTTAGGCGCTTTTGCATATAAAGCGAGGTGGGTTGACTACTATTGTTATTCAGTTTTGCTTTGTCTTATTTAACATTTTCAAGAGATTAGAGAATGTTCTATTGAATTTAAATGTATATTTTCATAAACGTTAGTAAGTAGGCCAACTAAATATTTCGAATTAATAAAGTTATAACCGGAATCATAACAGACTTTATGATGAAATAAAATAATACAACTGACTGCATACTAAATTTTGAAAAGTATTTCGTCTTATTTAATCATTCCTAACAGCCGTCTGTCATGACTCAAGTCGTGGATGATGATCCTTAAAAAAATAACTGTTAATTTAACTCGACAGGAAGACAAACAAAACTGTTCGAAAGCTTCGAGCGCTCATTCAATCGTATAATCCATTTAATATTATTATCAAGACGCATTTGTTTTGTTTAGACAAACAGGTAGGGTAAGACACACACAAAGGATAAACATTAGACAATACACAACACATCGGATCTGGTGTGAAAAAATAAAATCATCGAAAAAAAAAAATAAAAAAACATAAATGAAACAAAATTATGGGTAATTTTGAAAACAAAATCATGCGGGGATCGCAAATGAAAACAAAAATCTTTATTTTACACGCGTTTTAACACAGGAAAATCAAAACACTTCCACCAGATGATAAAACAAACATGAATCCAGAAAGTACATTTATGAAACAACTTAAAATAACCACACCAAATCCTCGGAGAGGTTTAGGAAAATGAGCGGGATTTTTAACTGGTAAAGGTGCTAATTCCTAATTATATTATGATATGATTTTTCTTCATTAGAATTTAATGCAACTGTATGACGAGATTTCACATAATTAAATCATTATTGGCTTTGAGAATGCGAAACAAATATCAGTTGTAAATCCTAAACCGAATCAAAGTAAGAGGTATCGTCTTATGTCTCTAAAATGTGGCATGTGGACGATACCTTTTACGTTTCACTAATGATTTGGTGTTGAGGCGGATGGTATCGTGCACTTACCTCTCAGAGTATTCGTCCATGTGCGCGTAGCTCTGTACCGAGTTTTCCTCGATGAGGAATTTAACCCGTTGGTAGAAAGATGCGGTGACTGAGGGAGGCTGCTTCCGAAGAAGCACCTCCACAGGATCGTTGGAGGCCAGGCACATGATGTGCTCGGAGCACTCCGGGCGCGTGCAGCATTCGGAATCCGAGCAGTCCGTCATGCCATCTTCAAAACGGTAGTGCGATCGTCACACGACTTTCGGAGAATTTTGACTGTGTCCGGGACACTACGTTTGTTGTAATTGCCTACGTCTGGTATCATGTACCCGCCAGTAATTTATTTATTTAATCTTAAAAAAAAAGAACTAAGATCCGTTTCCTATATCCAGAATAAATATCACTGTTTATATTATTGTCATCTCATGGAAGCGCGAAAGTTTCTCTGCTATGGAATGTGTACGGAAAAGGGTTATGAAAGAAACAATCACATACCTTCGTCATTGTCTTCATTGTCGCTGCAGGAGAGTTCGAGGAAATGGAACAATCGGTGCCAGCCCATCCGTCAGAGCACGAGCAACGGTACACTCCATCCTCCAACAGACACTGACCGTGCCTTGAGCAACCGTTTGGACAGCCGGCTACACACAAGTGTATATTGCTTTTATACGTTACCTTTTACATATCTTAACACATAAAAAGTTCGGATGAGGTGTGAAAAATAAAAGTCTTATTACAGTTGGTCCTATATCATAGAATTATGTTCATGTGGCTTAGGTTTGATTAAGGCAGGAATAATAGCAGAACAGCGCTTAGTATTAAACATAAATTTATATGTGACGTAAAATGAAACATAATTTATGAGTCTGTATAATACGGTCGTTATACTCATATAGTGGTAATCCCTTTATATCGTGTTACCAAGTTTACTTCAAACAATTTCTTACGTAGCGTGCAATGTTTCCCGTTCCAGCCTTGCGTGCATACGCATGTTCCGTTCTTGCATTGTCCATGTTCATGACATCTTAAGTCACAAGGGCGCTGATCGCATAAGGAGCCCGTCCAGCCGTCGTCACACCGACATACGCCTTCTGCGCATACACCGTGTGGGCCGCAATCCAATGAGCAGACAACTGCAAGCAAGTTTATGGTTAATCTACATATACAATATGGTAATTACTGCTTGCATGTGTGAAGCTTTCGTTTAATTATTTTAGTACCAACCAATCATTAATAAGATAGACACGATATAGTTACGTTATATTTCTTAAAACTCAGCATGTGTTTTTTTCTTTGGGTACCTTGAGAGCAATCGTCTCCAGTGTACAAAGGATCGCAGACGCATCTTCCGGCATCAAGATCGTAAACACCACGTTGGGAACAAGCTGGTAAGCATCTTTGCACTCGAGCATCTCTTTCGCTACAGGCCGCACCACGCCATCCTGCTCGACAAACGCAACGCCCGCGAACACATGATCCATGACCACCGCAGCTAGGATCCAAACAATCCTCTGAAAAGAAGATTGTAGTTAAATCTCCAAGTATACGTATAAGTTGAAACTATTCTTTTGTTAACGAAGAAAGTACCTTCATCACACTTTGCCCCTTTCCACCCTGGCTTGCAATGGCAATGTCCAGCAATACATTGACCGCGGCCAAAACAATCTGCCGGTTCACAATCGTGCGCTGGGACATCGCATTCCGCTCCCTTCCATCCTTCAGAACAGTGACAGATTCCTCCGGCGTAAGCTCCATGACCGGAACAGAGTACCGGGCATACGCCTACGAAAATAGTGAGTTAATAAATAATTGATTAATTTTTATTCCAAAATTTGAATGAGTTTGTAAAGACAAAATAAAGCAATTTATTCAAGTTAAAATTATCATAAAGATTTTATGGTTATTGAAATTGACTACATATTATGTTAGTGTATTTTATTATTGTATGTAATGTTATTATATATTATTGTAATATAATATTCATGTATAATTTTATTTGGTTAGAACTTCACGACAAAGCAACTTACTTTTTGAACAATCGTGGCCTTCAAAGCCGTCCATGCATTCGCATTTTCCTAGATAGCAGTTTCCATGTCCCGAGCAATCATCCGGGCAGGAGTTTGTTACTCCTTCAGCTTCTGATACGATCATTTCAACGCTGTGCGGCTGTAGCTCATCATTGTATATCGATATGAACCATCTTCCAGTATCAAGATACTGTAATATGCTTACGTTTACTCTCATATCCATTGACCGTTTGCTTATTGTGTGGTTCCATCTGTGGAATGGGTTTATGGTCCCGAGTAAAGCGTCCCAATCGTCCAGGCTGCGTTGAAAACTATCGCTTCTGTAAGCACTCCTCTTTCGTAGCCTGTGATCCACTCGTCCACCACGTATGAACTCGACGAAGTCGTACTGAGTGACGCTTGGTGCGACATTTCGTCGGCCGTAAACAGCAAAGTTAGCTCCCCATGGCACCGTGAAGTTCAAGCTTACATATGCCGGCTGCTTGTTGCGGAACTCTGAGCTCCAGAACTGGTAAGCCGGTATTGTAGCGCTGTGCAGTTCATCGAACTCTCTGACTTCTAACGCTGGAGACCAAGGGGGTGGAGCTGCTTGTTGTGCCTGCTGAGGTATTATAGCAGACTCCATCGAAGCCTCGGCTGTTGTCGACCATCCACCCAAAGAAGATGTAGATATCGATTCTGCGAGCAAAAATAAGTTATTTTCTTGTTATTGCCATAGGGTATCATTAAATAAAATAGTTAGAAATTAGTATACGATACCATCTGACGGGGAAGACGTAGATAGTGAATCTCGGATTCCTTGGGCATGCGTCACCGCTTTCACATCTTGGACCAGAATACAATTTGAATTGTCTATATTACTTTTAATTGACGATAACGCTAAAACAAAGAAAATTCCCCATTATAATTCTGTAGTCAGGGTTCAATTACAATAAATATTTACAGCCACGCATACCAATACCCAAGGGAATTCATATTTGAAAAAAAAAACCGGCCACATTCATAATTTTATCAACATAACAGATCGACATAGCAATGTCAGTGCTACCATGTTCATTGATTTACACAACGTTCGTCTCAGATTTCTTCAAATTTAGTGAGCACGATGTCGCCTTAACGGGTGACATTGAGGACTTGAATGGGACGGGATAGACGGCCGCGACGTCCCGTCGCTTTTTAATTAGCCGGAGCGGGGCCCGAGCGCATTTGAGGCGGCGTAACGAATCAATTGGCATCGGCCGTTCATGGGCCGAGAGCACGTAGGTGGTACGGTTACACCCAAACGTTTCTTGCACCCGGGAATGTCGTTGTCTTCTCATTATGCGACAAGATACGACATCGTGATCGGACAAAAATTCAGTTCTGCGGCTAATAGGATAATTTTTTTCCTCGCTCCAACACGGGAGCACGGGCTTTAATAACAAGCGTTCAGCCAACCGTTAAAAACAGCAGAAATAACGTAGAAAGTTTCTGTGTGCGCTTGTCTTTCCTTTTATACAGCGGAGCAGCCTGAATACGGCTTCACCCTCTGAGCGTTTTTAAAACAAAATTCAGGAACGCAAACTTGCAAAAGGGGCATACAAACGGCCTCGGCATTGTAATGCAGGGAGAATTTATTGTGTACTTTTATTAGTTCGGTAAGGAGTCTACGAGCCACGGGGACGCCCAGATGGGATGCTTAGCTTGTTCGCTGGTGTGTGCAATTTGTGCTTAGCAATATACCCGAAATTAGAGTCATAAGTCAATCGTGCCCAAATAAAAGCGATAAATTTGAATTTTCTGCGATACAGCTGCCTTTAAAAAATACAGAATTTCGTGCAATAATTCATTTGTAGGTTTTATTGTTGCAAAAATAAAAAAATTATATATATCAATGTTAGGTATTTGAAGTTTGAAAAAGAGTTAGTACCTGCATAAAATAATGTTTTTATCTACAGTATTTGATTAATAGATAAACGTTTATGCATATATTTCTAATTAAGAAATAGTCAAACATATAGATATTAGTTTTTGATACCTCAAAAATATATCGCAACACGGATACTCATTGTAATTTTTTTCTAAACGGACTTGATCAATTAGATGATCTTGTAACATTTGTCGTCGGTGAACACATTCCTAACGAGTCAGTCGTAATTGTCATTGCCAGGGAGTCCGTTAACAGGAGCGGGCTGGAGCAATTAAGTTATCATCTTAACCCCCGACGGCCGACAGTCACCGAGATTTACTGACGGATAAGGATCACAGTGTTGACGCCATTTGGCCCGATGCCCTCGGCGCAGGACAATTTAGATACGCGAGTTTAGGGACGGCGATGGCGGCGTTAACTATTATTAACGCACGAATCGATATTGTAAACGCGCCGTTTGTATTCAGCAGTGGAATGCGATAAGACGATAATAAAATTTAAATCTCGATTATTGAAATTACTCGAGATAGCAATTTACATAAATGATTCGAAGCGATCAGGCCGCGGTGGGGAAAAGTAACGTGAATTAGATTCATGATGAATATGTAATGATGATTATCTTATTTAACCAAAATTCAAAGGTATAAGCGGGTCGGCGTACACAGTAGTAAAAACGTTTTATTGCTTAACAAACAGGGACGCAATCGAATATTAGATTTCTTCGACGGCAACAGTGTTCATCCGTACGAAAACTGTGCAATACATATTTTTTTTCGAAACCAATAAAGTGGGCGACATTCCACACGAGGAAGACCGTGTCGTACGAGAGAAAAGATGGCGAAACGTCGTAATTTCCGCTCGCAAAAGTGAAATATCGCGCGGTGTAGGCGACTCCGATGATCCCTCGTAAAACCTATAAATCTCCTGTGCGGAGGAAACGGAGGGGGAGGGCTAAGCAAGCGGCTCACGGCACAATCGTGTGCAGATGGACGCTGTTTGCTATCTGCGCTATTTTTCGAGTTAATGCAATTTATTGTAATACGATTCAGCATAGATTGCATCGGGCCTGTGGGGGAGCGAAACTCGTTTGATAGAGTCCCGGGGGGACGGGACGTCTATGCGTTCGGCATTACGCACGTTATAAATCTTTTGTCGCCCTAGTAACGCGTCCCGTCTTTGTCCATCAAGTGGATGCGTTGTATTGCTGTCCTTGTTGTTTTGGGTCCTGTCGCCTTGCCCCAAATTCATAAGAAGCGTGGACGTTTTTTCGGTGGTAGACTACAAAGTTTGATACTAACATCTCATGTATCGATGCCACACTTCTCCGCTTAATAAGTATTAGTAGTTTATGGTGTGAGGTTGTTGATTTAATATCGATTTGTACCTGAATATCTAAAATTATTTAATGGTATATATGTATAATATTTGTATTTGTATGTATAAAATTTGGTGACTAAAGTACAAAGTTTAAGTTTAAAAAGCAAACATTGTTTTATTCACCAGTTCATCGGGAACGGCTGTGCTTCATCAATTAATGTACTTACGCTTTAGTTAAACATTAAACAGTTGAGTGGAAATAACAAAGAGAAAACTGCGTACTGTGCGCGGTAATCAGTCGCAGGGCTTTTGCAAGATTAATGCATTGTCCGATGCACTTCGTTAATTAGCCGAACGATTTTACTCCATCCTTTGACTAGACTAATGTGTTAAACATTGTAGTGGTTATCGCTGACAGTGGATGTTAGGAGAGGTTTAATAACAGCAGGGGCCACAGTTTCAATTAAATTAAAAAATTCGATACATCAGTCCCTCTGGTAAACGTGGGGCAATGAAGGGTGCAACAGATGGTGTGCATATTTTCATAGCACCGCTGCAACTATTGCGTTTGTAAATTTGTCGGATTATAAACAGGAAAGCTTTTGTATGTGCACGCGAAATGCCCAGAGGCGAATGGAATAACAGCGCATCCCTTTTTTGGATGTTTCAACTGACGAGCGGAATTGATTGTGTGCTTCAATTGAGAGAGTGCTGTTGTAAAGTGCGTTGTGTGCTATGTATTATTTGAATTAAGATTGCTTTTTTTAGTTGTCGACAGAGGCAGGGTGGCACATGGTAAAATTAGCCATTTCATTGCTAAACCCCATCCAAGGTCGTACTAATGCAAACTTATTGTAGATTTGTTTTTTTTTGTTTACAAAAATAAGTGCCTTTATTGCTTCGTATGCTTTTGTTAAATTTATTATTAACTTTGACATATACAATTACATATTTC
Organism: Lamproptera curius; assembly: GCA_029286875.1. Taxonomy (NCBI): domain Eukaryota; kingdom Metazoa; phylum Arthropoda; class Insecta; order Lepidoptera; family Papilionidae; genus Lamproptera; species Lamproptera curius. The sequence continues at coordinate 935,848 of JAGSMT010000133.1, read as the reverse complement.
GTTTAACACAATAATGTACGAACGCTTTGTTTAGTTTATCACAAAAAAAATCAATTCTTAGACAAATTCTTAACTTTTGTAATAAACTTTAACAAAACTTACAATAAAATGAAACTGCGATTGTTTCGTTGAAGTAATGTTAATCGTTTTGTAAATAAGCAAAAACAATTAACGAACAGTAAACTGCTTTTAAAACAGACGGAAAAATAATATTTCTCAGGTAGGTCTTGAATACAAAAACGTTCAAGTAGTGAATTCACGTTTGAAAAAATCGTGACTCTAAAATCAGATAAGCAGTACAAAGAAACGAGAAAATAGATCTTTACTGGCGTGCTTTTGTTAACTGATTTTTATCCTCAGCTTATTATTATTACTTTGAATCTTTTGCGCTTCCCAATCTCGGTTTAAGAATACAATTTGCGTCATATCATTGACAATAGGTTTTTTATGAGGCACATTTGTCACGAGCGACATGGATAGCCTTTTAAATCGAATCATTTGATATAAATTTGTTCGGATTAAATATTTGAAATGTAATTTATTGCCTTAAGTGTTTGCTTGTTTCTATAATGTTTACTATTTAGTGGGAATGTTATAGAGTTTGGCCCAATAGTAGTTATTAATAGTAGATGTAAAAGAATCCATGGTACTGAAATACCATAAACAAGGCATAGGGGTATGTATTTGGGCATAGGGCTATGTATATGTATATAGTGGATTAATTAATGTCAATAACTTTGATTTAAGACAAAACACGTCACAAAAGAAGGCGTGAAATAAACTAGAATTTGTCACTAATACATTAAACTTATCAGAGAAGTCGAAAGCTATCTTACACTCGTTTGGCTGTCGTCAATAACGACGTCATCTATTCCAAAAACGGGTATCTTATGGGAATCTTAACGCGTGCGTATAAAAACATAAGTCATTTAATTAGAAAAAAACGGGATTACATTATACGGAATGGGAGTACGAACGGTTTTCGATCTGAACGCCATGCATTTCTTATCTGTCCCTACCATAATTTAATGGCAGCCTAAACGAACTGAGATCCGACGCGATAAGTACTACGGCTTCAAAACTCGCAACACCTTATCCCCTCCGCTTCATTACGTCGATTTAAAGAAACGTTGAAAATGTTATGTTGCTTTTATGCTATCCCCAAGTCGGACTTTCACCGCGGCCAAGTAATACTTAACTGGATGGTTGGGACTTAAAGCCATATATTGGATTGCCGATATTTAATTATACTTTTTTCCCTTTTACTCCGGGTCAATAATTACGTGTGATTAATGCCCCGAATGCTATAATTCGATGTACAATTTACAAAATCATTTAGAGAACGTGGGCTTCATTTAAATTGTTTTGTCGGCGATGACAGGACGCGGCGGCTATTATCTTTCTTACAGAGTTATTACTTGCGTATAAGAAAAAACATTGTAGACGTAATTAATTGATAGCGATCAAATGAATTCATAGCGATCAAGTTGCGGATTAACTGAGCCAACTTTGATAATTTCATCATTTTCATCATCATTATCGGTCTGTGCTAGTCCACTGCTGGACATAGGCCTCACCTGCTGCCTCCGTCAGGGGGTTTCTGCATCGTATCCCACCATGCTGGTCCAATGCGGGTTGGCGGGTGGACCGACTTTTTACTTGCCCATCCGACACATGGATCATCTTACTTTTCAGACAATTGGGTGATCGGCCCAAATTGTCCTAACCAACTAGGAAACAACAATGAAAATTAGTTGAGTCCCCGCAGGATTCGAACCCACTCCGGTTTCTAAGTCACATGCCCCTACCACTAGGCTACGGAGGCAGTTAGCCAAGTTTGATAATTTAGCGATGGTAAATTTTATATTTTATCCGTTCATGCACCTGCAAAACGTTACGGGCGTTCTATAATTAACTTGGCTCCCCCGACATTTGGAAGGTTGCGAGGCGGTTTCACGTTTTTATTTATCACTTTCTGCGCCGTGAATGTACCTCTTGTGGTTTTTTTTGTTGTTCTCTTTTTTTTAACGACAAATAAAGGTTAAGCAGTAAAATATTTGTATGTTTATACTTTTTTTAAGTAGTGGTCATGTTACTTGCTTTTTAAATTTATTGCACTACTTCGTTATAAAAACCGTCGTTTCAATATTTTCTATTGCTTTTTTTGTTTATTGGCAATGTATAAATTTCAATAAAGTCAGTCTCCATTTGCACCTGTTCATTAATGACCTTACATCAAAATTTTTGATAAGTTGCTAGTTTGGTATTAAATTAGTTATAGGGAAATGTTTAAGGATTCAAACAATTTAAACGAACGGTTCTCTTGTGCGGTAATAAGGTATATCGGTAATTATTTTACCACGTATTCCTGAGCCATATATGTTAAATTAGGTCCTCAGAACTATAAAAATATCAAGACGACATATTTCTAAACCGTTCTTGTGTTCCTAAATGCTTATAAATATTCCAAAATATGTAAAAAGATCAAAAGTTCGCGATCGTAAGGGCTCAGTTTATCCTGAACTGAATTATTAATTTTAATTATTAACTTCGACCTTCAAAGGCGTTTTATTAAACATTTAATATTATCACTGTTATGTTACGTTTTATTGTAATATGTTACACATGTACGATATTTTCGCTGTAATTTAAAATTTGCGGTGTTAGATACTTACAGGGAAACTGTACATAGCTGTGTAATACATCCTTAAAACAGTTTAAAGAAAGTGGCTTCTTTTAATTATAAGGAAAGCAAGACTACATGTTCGATGAAATAAACAATGGTATTGGTATTGCACACTTTAATGTAAACTAATTAAACTTAACTATAACAACTATGTCAAGTTAACGTCCCGATTAATTAGCCGCTACATTCTATAAAAAAGCGTAGGTTTCTCAATATATGTTAGAAATCAAATGGTTTTTTATAGAAGATAAACAATATAAAAAAACAGTTGAATCTCGGAACAGTAGCGTTTTCAAATGATCTTGATCAAAGTGTTACTTTCGTTTAAAATTAAGTTTCGTCGGTGCTTCGACTTCTTGTGTGCACCTTAATGCAATATAACTTGAAAATTACACGATAATGTTCAACGAACTTTTATACTGAAACGGTTTGTTATTTCACTTATAATTGGCGTTTGTTTCGCTCCACGGCAAAGTTTACGTGTGAAAAAGCTCACCGTAACGATGAGTCGCCGAAAACGGACGAAGTTGCCTCGGTGGCGTGCTAGCAACGCGTTATTTGCCGTTTGCCGAAACAGTTTAACCGTTTGCGGCATAAGTTAAATTGAAACTGTTGACATGCCACATTCGGTGCAGGCTTTTTTTACGTTCCTACGTTCCGTACATATTGTATGCGGGCGCTGGTACAATGCGATTGGCGTTCGATCGGTCCGCGGAAGGGTTCGATGAACTCTATGTGCTAGGCATGGTTTTTGTTCGGGTTTGCTTTTTAATTATATGTGAAAGATATATGCTTCAACAATTTGTTATCTGTAATGTTTACTTCTTCAGCTTGTAGTTATTATTGTTATTTTATTCATTTATATTATATTTTATCATACCAAAATGCATAGTATATTTAAGTTACACTGCTCTATATATATTAAAAGCAAATTTTTACCATAGGTATCAAAACTATTATTTATAAGGCGTTTGAAATTAAAGGTTATGAGGCAAACAATATAATACCTAAAAGCTCTAGTTCAAGAAATAATTTTAAAAGCTAAGATGTCTCAACTTCCTACTATCACCTTTCCTGTGATCTATATAAAGGACATTTTTTGTAGAAATTAACGCTCAATTAAAAGGGAAAATTATGCGAAAGTAAGGTAAGCGAAATCTAATTTCACAACAGGGCGCTTTTAATGGCATTGGATTGGAGTAAATTCCCCTTTATCTACTTCGTGCGCAAATAAGAACTGAAACTGCCATACGGCCGGAGTCCGCGCTGAATTAATTCAATTAGCATATTCAATGGACGTTATTTCCTTAAACTTTCGAATATCGAAATCGAAACAAACACCGTCCATTTCGTGTTACGAGTATTTGCCTTAGCGGGGGTTGAAACCCCTCCGTTTTAGAATTTCAATTTACTCAAATAAGCCGTACGAATGTGGCGATGAATGGAAAACTTTAATAGGACGCATTGATACGGTGCTTTTCAACGCTGTTTGCTTATTAAAACAGCATGAACTATTACTGTTAGCATTCATGGAGTTCAAAGTATTTTCAATGAAATATTTTTATGTACATCCCGAATCTTTTTGCCTTTTAGTGGTTACTATGTTACCTGTTATTGATATGCAATCGTTTAAAGGTATTGAGTCTGATCTTGCTTTGAGTTATGTTAGCATAACAGAGTAAGAGTAGAATCAAGGTATTCAAACGGTTTTTCTATGCAGTTTTTGTTAAAAACATTGAATATTAATAGTTGCCACTGAACTAACTGTTATTGGATAACTGCTGTTTGGCACTGCACTGTAAACTTAGAGTTAATAATTTAACCGTTTGTAACAAACATGCAATCAAGGCTAATATTAGCCATTTAAAAATATAAGACCTTAATACGACGTGTGTTTCAGTTCGCGGGCAGTGCATCGTTCCTTAGAAAGTTGTGCAGTTACATAATGGCTTCGCGTGACGTCACGATTATAAGGTTTCAACGACTCGTCCTATATTTAAAACGGCCAGTTTTTATTGTTGACAGCGAATTTATAAAACCTAGTTAGTTCTTTTGAAATGAATGCCTATTTAGCGCCGTCGTAAAGTTAAGATCGGCTGTTTTTAAAAAGTTGAGTTTAGATTTATATTTTGCTGGAAAAGTATGATTTTGTTATATTTTTGAAAGTAAAGGTAAGATGGGAACTTAAAATAGCTATAAGAGAAGATCTGATTGATTGATATAAATATTTTATAAATTTTCCTGTCGTCAAATCTCACGAATCAATAGACTTTTTTAAACGAATGTTCAATAGACTTTTTAGGGTTAGATTTGGATACAAACTTTTTCTTCGTGTGTTATTTTATAATTTATCTTGTTCTGCGAGGTTACCTGTCCCTTTTATACTTTTATTTTAACTGACAGCTTATATATAATATATATTTATATATAATATATACTTATATATATATAGAAGCTATCAGTAAAAATTTGGAAAAGGTTAATTTATTGACTTTAATTATTCTAATAAGAGCTCAACGTTATCTACCGTAAATATATTGTTGAATATAAAATTCATTGGGTTGACGATCGCGCTTAAATGTCAAACACTTGTTTATCAAGTTTCCCTACGCATTCTTGTTGAAGAAGTCACGCTTGGTGTATGCCGTGTCGGTTTTTTTGTCTCCCACTCACCCTTATCTGTTGAACTTATTGTGTGTACTGAAGTAGCACTTACGGCAATTGAACACAACGGTTTGTTGGAGATATAATGTTCACCATTTCCTTTAACCATTAAAGTATTCGTCATGTCCGAGTTTAATGGTGTGATAATTGGCGCTGAATTATTTTGATCGGAATGTTTTTTTTTTCTTTTAGAGCTAATTTACATATATTCACTTTTACCGTATTATTTTAATATTATCTTAAAACATTATAATTAAACATTTTTTGTTTAATTGTATTCTCTGTATTTTTCATCATCATCATAATCATCAGCCTTGTGTAAGTCCTCTACTAGACACTAGACTTAGGTTTCTCCTCACTCACGCCTTCTCCATTAGGGACTTTTCGGACCGTATCCCACTACGCTAGTCCAATGTGGGTTGGAGGGTTCACCGACTTTTTTTACTACTAGGCTATGGATATTAAAGTAAACTTTTAAAAACTGTAAATAAATCAATCGGAGCGCAATATATTAGAGTTTTACATTAGATTTTATTAATTTAAATTATGAATCTTGTTAAACGAGACGTTTTTTGTTTTTTTTAGAAATTTATAAAAATCTGTTGCAGTTTATAACTTTGTAGGTACGTTTAAAAGAAATTCAAATATATATAATCTGATTTGTAACAGCACACGCTTTCCTCTGGTACAATGTAGGGCAGAGGCAGTTAACATAACAGTTGCGGTCGGGTTGGACTTTGATGCTATTTTTGCGACCTCTTAAAAGTGTCTGCGGTTTGGGGTTTTATCGCTACGAACTCGCGGGCGGCCATTTTAATAAGTCCCAGAAATAGCTGCCACGAGTACGCCAGGAAATGGAAATGAGCGTGCAATCTAGTTATGCTGAAAGGGATCAAAAGCCAACAAAACTTTGTTGATGTTACGATTACTTACAAGAGCAAAGATTACTTTGATCGACAGCACTCATCACTACTAGATAATCGATGCAACTGTATCTGCGCTACGTATACATTTTATATTTCTAGTGATTTATATAAAATAATCCAAAAAACCCGACAGTAATCTAAATTTTATGGCCAGCGTACTCAACATTTTAACAATTTAAAAATATGTTACTTTTTCATCAAATTTAAATTTAATTTCTTTTATCAATAATAGTGTAAATTTAGATGTAATATTTTCTAAGGTAAAAGTTATATTATCTTAGTTATTAATGTGTAATGGTTACTCAAAGAATACACAGCATTAGTTTTCTCAGCTAGTACAATTCAAGTCTTGTTTCAAATGATAATATAACATCAGCTGATAAGCAGTAAAACAAAACATACTCATTTTATTTCACTGATAATCTCGAACCTACAAATTGCTTATACATAACGTAAGCATAAGCTATACGCATCCTACATTCCACCTTCAGCCTAGTACTAAAAAGGAAGGTAATTTATAAAATTACGCGAAATAAGCGCCGACGCGCGAGAGATGTATCGCGTCAAATAAAAAGCTATCCGGGGCTAAATCGAGATAGGATTATTTTCGCGATTTATGGGGCCTGGGATGCGGCACGTAAATTATGATTGGTCGTCCCGAGCATAGGCCGGGATTGCGAGGGCTGATGTATCCGTAGTCAAATGATACGCGATGCGAGAAATTTATGAACGCTAACGCTGGATGGAAGAATTTTATATATATTTGTATAGTTTTTACTATGTCAGTCGGTAATTTTGTTATAATTTAATATGTTTATTTTTTAACAAAAGAAAAGTAAGTTTTTTTTTATTTGTGGGACATCTGCCTCGTGTCTAGTGGTAACGGCGTTGCTTTAGAAACCGGAGGTCGGGTCTTTGAATTTTGTGGGGACTCAAAAAATTTACTTTGTTGTTTCCTAGTTGGTTAGGACAATTTTGGCCAAGCACCCAATTGTCTGAAAAGTAAGATGATCCAAGTCGGTCCACACACGAACCCACAATTGACCAGCGTGGTGGTACACAGTGCAAAAACCTACTAACGAAGAAGGCGTGCGTTAGGAGAGGCTTATGTCCAGCTGTGGACTAACATAGGCTGATGATAATGATGAGTCATATCCGTTGCCATTGTACAAGCTTTGCTTAATTTGGGACTAGATGGTGTTGTGTTACAGTCCTCAGATATTTATTTATCATCGCGGGAATGATGCTTGAGTTTCGTTTGCATTGTGGTAGAAATGATTTGAGTAAACCGTTGGTTCTGTGTGAGGCGATAATCATTTACGGCCGAATGTGTTAAGTCTGTGTGACTTTTATTGGTTTTATCTATTCGTTGTGTAAAGTCTGAATCGACGCACTGACCTAAATCAAAAGATTTTTTGTACAAACATAACATTTTGATTAAAGTTCTAAAATTATAAAGAGTTTATAAAACAGTTGCTGCGAACTAACATAGATCGAATTCTGTCAATATAGAAACACATTTTTAATCACAATTATTTTCTCATCTTCTATATTTTTCGTTAACTGTATGTGTACATTAAAACGGATATATTGTACTTTAATAGCGCAATTACGTGAATGAATTCCGAAAATAGGACGACAAATTGATCGATGCGAGCCGATACCCACACCCAGCACATTATAAAACACGTCAATGTATGTCAACGTGACATCCGATAAATTTCTCACCAAAAAATATCGTATATTTACATTGTGGTAGCCCGCTAAATGTCATATAGTGATGACATCGAACCGATAAACGTCAAAGCCAGGCATTACGGCACAAACACAGACGTGTACTTGTTCATCATCTAGTGGTATATAATAAACACTTCTTCATCATCATCATCATCATCATCAGCCTGTGTTAGTCCACTGCTGGATATAGGCCTCCCGTAATGTACGCCTTCTACATTATGGGGCTTTTGGACCGTTTCCCACTACGCTGAACCATTGGGTTGGTGAACCAATTTTTCACATGCCCATCCGAGGCATGAATCATCTTACTTTTCAGACAATTGGGTGACCGGCTCAAATTGTCCTAAGCAACCAGAAAACAACGATCGCACAAAGTTGTTTCCTCGAACCCACGACCTCCGGTTTATAAAGCAAGGGTCAATACCGCTAGGCCGCGGAGACGATCAATGTACAAAATAAACACTTCATAAGTATTAATATTTTTACCCTACCTGCTTACAAGTTTAAAAAAATTATCATTGTTTGTTTTGTAGTGAGTATAAAAGTTGACATATGCATTGCTCTGTCCATTTACACTTTAAATTCTTAAATTCTTTATGTACACTTAATCCTAATTTAATTTGCGGACAATGCTATAGGTCGCACAACTATAAACAATTATTATGTCCTTTAATAATTGTATAACGTGTATTGTGCTACAATTTTTTACCCCAAATAAACAGAAAAGGAGCCAAATGGAAAGCATTTACAGACCTAACAAATAAATAAGGTCCCAATCAAACGTATAATTCGGCTTTCAATGTTAGTTATTAAAAGTAAACTCTAACAATGTATTTGGACAACCCGCTGGGATGTTACGAACAATGATAAATCGTTCGCCCTCTCTATTTCTTACGGCGTGGTATTAAAAATATGGACTAACTAACCCGTGGAGAGTGTATAACAAATTATTGTGTGAACGTTGTGGGAACGCGATGAGGCTTCTTAGAGGTTGTTAGGAGTTTATAATCTTATATTACTTTAATGAGTGCTTCGTTGTTAGACTTGATGATTCAAAGGATTTGAATTATAATTTATTTGTATTCGCTTTTGCAATACTCGTCGGATATTAAAGAACTGGAATAGAATATAGATATTATTTCTGTATCTGTGCGTTATAAGTGACGGAGTTATAGACATGTGACATTACGTGCGTACTGATTTTATTTTCTGATTATATTATTTTACAATTCAGTAACCCTTATTTTAGTCGATTATAAAAAGCTACAGCTCGCGGCTGTGCTTTGAAATTTGTGAATAACAAAACTTTGTAATAATGAACCAACTTTTTCACACAATTTCTGTTATCAATAAAAGTCAACATTAATTACGGTGCGATTTTATTAAGATACTTATTGATCATAATCACTTTACTAATAACTTTTTGTTTTCGTTCAAATTCTTTTATCACATATGATATTAAAGAATTTATATAAAAGCTTTTTAAAGCAATTTTGAAGTAAACTAATAAGATTTTGATAGCGAAATTAAATTGCTTCTTATGAATCGTGTTCATCCAATTTCTACGATTGAGTTGGGATCTCAAATGCCGAATAAATATCTTCTCTTTAGCTTTATTTAAGTATTCAGCTTTGAATTTCTAAATAACAATGGATAACTAATGAAATGAAGTAATGTCTTGTCGTGGCTTATCAGAGATTATATCAAATAAAATACCCATGTTCAAATGTAAACTGATGAATTTGACTTAAGGTAAAAATAGATTTATTTCTATTCACAAAACTCTGGTCAATTTATAATATTAGATCTTTAAAAGTATTGTGAAGATTAAACATGATTCATCAATAATGTAAACACAATAATGTAACCCTAATTGGTTTCTACATAGGATGATTAATGACACTGTCGTATTACTATTATTATTTTTAGTAAAAATATAGTAATTAGTTTTTACATTGCGCTATGTGCCAGATTTAAATGGATCAAGATTTATTTGCGTAGCCTGTCCCCTGACTACAGCCACTGGTAAGCAAACGAAATGTCGGGTGTTAAAATATAACTGATAATATATAAATGAAAAGGCCTATGTACAGCAGTGAACGGATAAAGGCTGCTACTGATGATAATGATGAAGTTAACGCGATATAATTGTCTAATGTAATTATATTAAAATATTAAATAACGGGTAGTATTCGCGTGAATAAAATAATAAATGATAAACTGTTTAACTTAAGAAATTAGATGAATATGACGGTAATAACTTACCTATGAAGTACGCCAACATCGCAGCTAGTATCACGCAGAGGCATATCATAGCAATGGCCAAGCATTTCCACGTGCACCTGTGCTGGCACCTCTTGTCTATGTGGAAGCGTGAGGGTGAATAGACCGGCACTGGGCTGGGCTGGGTGGCCCTCAGCGGGAAGACCGGCATCACCAGGGGCTGGTTGGCCAGCTGGCAGTGACCGCTCCCGAGGGTACCTCCACCCATTGGCATGCCCGCACCAGCCAATCTGAAACAATAGTTATTATGTTAGTATGGTTTCAAAATCGAAGGCAGAATTACAATTTTAGGCTCTAATAAGCCCTTCTGAACGTTGAAAATTGACATCTATTCGATAACGGAGAGAAGAAATGATTTGTTCTAATTTTCTTTTAATAAATTCATACATATTTTTTTTTAATCATATGATTTATTTAATCAAAATTTTGTTTTAGCAAACCGTCCTACATAATAAAATAATATAATAAATATAATTGCAAACTGCAAGTTTCACAATTAAGAATCTCATCGGAGCATAGGTACGAGCCAGTTCATTTGGGGCGTAATTTGAACTCCCTCAAGTACAATGAAATTAAAGGCGCTGTACCGGAAACTGGTTACCGCGACCGCGTTGCAGACGGAGGTTCCGTTTCACGTGACTTACGCGCTTTTAAATTTAAGCCCTTAACTTTGTGCACTTCAATCTAACTTGTATTAGTTGACAGTTATGTTATGAGGTTGGATAGGACAGAATAAAATCGATTAAGTGGTATGTAAAATGCTGAGTGTACGTCACAAATTAAAGTTTTTTCAAAATCACGCAGGTAATTTAATGCCTTGGGTCTTACAAACTTTAGAAGGTCGTGAAGAATCGTTTAGTTGTTTATAAATGAAAAATCGTAAATATTATCAGTTTACGTTGTGTTTCCTGCTTTGTGTTCAAAAGATTACGATAAGCTGACGACCTTTTCAAGTGGTTTGAATGACCCAAATGTTCAAGGCTGCTAAACATCATAAATTTGAAAAAAAGGGTCACACTTAAATGTTTGTTCGGCATGCCCGTTGCAGCCGTTTAAATAAGCTAATTAGTGCTGTTTTATTTTCGGTATGGCATTCGACTCGTATCACGTCATACCGATTGTTTACCATTTATAAATACAAATAGAAAGGCGGCCATTTTGACCGTTCGCACTGCAGGCGCCGTCTCGCCCTTTAAAAATTTTCCGTTTCCGTTTTATTTAAAAAAAATCAGAAAATCCTTCCGCGAACCCGAGTCAAATTGCGTCACTTCCGCTATAATGCGCCACTTGTGAAAGCACGAACGTCCACGTGCGGCCGGTAATAAATTATTACCGCATACTTAATTAGAACTGTCAAGAATCCACACCGGGGTAAATGTACGTTTACCGTGACGCGGGGGCCGCTTCGTTAGGCGTTTCATTCGAGCCAACCGCGCCACGGCGAAATTAAAGCCGGCAAATTTGCTTATGTCGGATGTGTTTTTTTTTTATCTCTTTGTGTGTTGCCAGCGTTCGAGCCGCTGTATTGTTAAGGATATGTACACTTACGTATGTTCCGCGGTAACGTCATTATTGGAGGAGTGAACATGATACAATTATGAACAATAGAGATTGTCATGATGCTCGGCATTGATGAAGCCTATTTAACGAGAAATATGGGTTACGTTTTTATTATATGTAGCATAAATACAATACGCATGTATGGTTCTTAAGAATAAAAGCAAAAAGAGAATCAGTGAGCGACACCACATTAAAATTTCACCGCCTAGCTGGGAGCCAGAAGACGTTGTGAATGGAACTGTTCAGAGCACGACAAATATATCACCGATATTAATACAAATAGATGATTTACTACCACTATAAAAAGTATATAAGGAAGCGTTAGATAAAAAATACGCCGTAACACGTCGTCTCCATTCCCACACTCGTCGCATAACTGTAATAGTTGATGCGGCCCGATTGAATAAAAATCCGGAATGGTCCATACAAAGCAACCTGTCGCCACAAAAACTAACATCACAAGCAACTGCTGCGAGGCGAATCCCGCCATATGGCGTACGTTTTAGACAATCAAAGCCTATCATTAACAGGGATTCGTACAAAAAATTTAGGCGGCCACTCGACTCCGCCCCGATCGTTAATCAATTACGAGGCTGTCGCTTCTAAATTTCGAAAAAGTTAAACGCGAACATATGGCGGATGACCGCATGCCAACTGACGCTATAATGAACGTAGAAATAATTGGTGCTGCAACTCCGAGTAGGCTCAAAGGGTTTGTTTCGAGGAGCCACTCAGCTGTAATTTTCCTCCGAACGCCGGCAGCGGAGGGAATTTAATAAATCGTACACGGAAGCGGTCACCGCAGACGGGAGACGCCGGTATTGCCCTGTAATACTCGAAAGAACTCTCTTGTTAGCAGACGTAAGTGCTTCCACGAAAATAACTACCCCTCTTTTATTATTTAAAACTATGGTTCGTGTAACGTAGCGGACGGTCAGACGTGCCTCTGTATTATTCAGTTATAATAACCGACTTTAATATTCAAGTTTCATATTTCATACTGGATTTCATTATTAAATATACGATTTGGATTATATATGCAATGCCTTGAGTTTAATCTACCGTGCATCGATTAAAGTAAATTATGTGATAGAATTAAATAAATATCGTGGTCTTTCTATTAAGTGTAACCGTATTTATTATGTCATAAGACGTGAACGTGACTTGATAGCTGAATTAGAGACTTTCTTAGACGTATATTACGATCAATAATCCCGAAATGTTAAGACCGAAGCAATCAAAAAACGTACGTTAATAGTTTATACGTATTCGTAACTGTATTCCAAATCGGTTCGGTAAAACTCTGTCCACGTTTTTTCAACGTTTATTACCCCGTGGGCGTCATTACATGGCGTGTATCATTTCCGCGCATTATCTAAATGAGCGATTCGCTTAGCCGGTGGGATTTTGTGGCCCAGGATCGTTATTGGGCGAATTGGTAATGACATTCGGTTGTGTAATAGCTTAGTCTTTTGTACTGTGTTTATACAGTCATACGACTTATAACTGACCATGGTATGAGTTGGTTTAAATCTCATCTCACTCATCAGCCTGTGATGTCCACCTGGACATAGGCCCTATACACCTATCCATCAGGGTTTTGACTTCCTGTTAAATATACCATTATGATTATACTACAATTTTTGCCTTGTAATTATGAGAAGGTATATAAGGTACTTTGATGTTGAATTACACAAACTCAAAAGAACTTTGTAAGAACGGTTCTTTATACTTTTTATGTAAGCCTTAAAGTTTTTAAAATAATGAATGCATATGCAAAGGAATTGTTTTTTAGATCCGGTGACAGTTTTACTCGTGGTATTTTGAACGTGGCCATTTTTCAAGCCACGACTTTCGTCGATTTCGACAGACACGAGCTGCGTCCGAGCTTAATGAAGCGGTAAATAATGAAGAGAAGTTGCGCCGCGTGTCTAATTAACTGAGCCCTTGAACAGTACGCGCTAACTATGCGTTGCATCCGTGCAAGTTGTTTTAAACTCTATCACTATGTAGTGTAGGTTCATTTTGTAAAAAAAGGATTTTCAATCTAGCCGGATCTAGACAGTCAAAGGTCAATACCTTCTACCAAGTTGAGGTGAAGAAAGGAAAAAGAAAGTTTTAAGGAGTAGCAAGTGACTAAAATTCTAGATCACTTCCTTAATGTTTCACATCCAATTAAGTTACACTTAGGTGACTTGATATGATGATATTTTATAATTGACTTATACTTAAGCAAAGACGTGACCACAGACGTACAAAAAAAACCAATATTAACAACAGAGTTGCAGATACTTTTAAAAATGTCAAAATTATCTTCTTGTTGTTTAGTATCTATGCTAAAATACAAAACAAAAGTAACAACATATGTACAATTACAACATAACATGTTCTAAGTTTCTTGAAGACCGATATCAATTCGAGTTTGCGAACACATAAGTTTCTCCGAAACTTTGTCTATAATAAAGGGGTGTCAGTTTAATTCAAAGTAACATATTAAGAAATGATCATTTTCTAATAATAGTTAAAGTGAAATTCGCAGTTAATTGTCAATGTTCTCGAAACTCCTATAGCAACTTCTGCTGCATTAACTATCAAGATTTGAATGAACAGTATCCTATTATTTAAAATAAGGATATTTAATTTGATACCTCTTTGTGTAAGCTTAACCAGTTATGATGTTTGAAAAAAAAATTTCTAAAAGTCTAATGATATTGTTTCATAAGTCATATTCACAAGATAAGACAAGTAATTTTTGCATCGAATTTGTTGTTAGTAACATCAGCATGCGTCAATTGTCTTGTCAATTATTGTATTAACTATGTTTTTACATACTTAAAGACTTCAAGCATTTGTATCTAAAATCAATTGATTGAATCTTTTAGAAAATATCATATATAAGAGATCAGCTAAAATATCATCCTCATAAAATACCTTCTCCTTAAAGTGTACTGAAACACTTTAAGATACGCTTTAACTAGCATAATTTTACTAATGTTTTCGTCGTTCTATTAGTTATTTCTATACCTCTTGATCGAATAAAGACATTTATTCTGCAGCAGCTTTTTGCACTAGATGCTGCGGACCTCTTGTTTAGAACGGGACTTGTCTAAGACGTGGACAAAAAGTCCGTGAGAACGTGTTGCCTCCACCATTTATCTCGGCGGTCGTGCCGGTATGGGACGGTCGTTTTTTTGTGCCTTAAATATAGGTCTGTTGTGGTTGGAGTCCGACTTCAAGTTACACGAACTCGTGTGCTGATAAAGTGTTTGGAAGAGTTATAAGTGTTATTGATATGGGATATATGTTGAAACGTAAAGTATATCTAAGCTTGGTAATATTGGAATTTGTGGTGATTGCAAGTTTTATTGAGCAACATAACTGTGAAACTTTTAACGTTTTTAGAATTTCGATTGATCATGATCACGTTATAGATGTTTTCTTTCTTCAAAAAAATATATGTAATATATATATTTTTTTAATGTATTGTTTAATTATGAAGAGGATTAGTTGGTTAAAATAAAATATAATGGCTTGTGGGAATTTTACGATTATTTTTCACTAGCGACCCCCCAACGCCCCTTTTGGGTGGAATTTCGTAAAATCCTTCTACTCGGTGAATGGAATATTCCTACCAAATTTCAAGGCATATATATATATGTTATAGATATACTAATATATATTCACTAATAAAAATACTCGAAAAGCACACCTGCACTAATTAGTTTCAATAGCCTTCGTTACGCTCTACTGTTAGGCTTTATAATATTACAAATATAAAATACTCTTTTATAAGTTACTTTCTATGGCTATTGTTAAAAGAAGCTCTATAGTATAATAAGGATTCGTTAAGCGAATACCGTGAAGTTTTTTGCTATTAGTAACAGGAGAACTGGCTGTTTTAGCGGTTGATATTACAGGGATATGAGGGATGCATCCCCCTCACACAGGAGGGTGATATTGTGAACCCCAGGTAAAAGAACAAATCGATATAAGCCGTTGGCTTTGCTTCAACTTTCTACTATAGCCGAAGCCCTCGGTAAGTGAAGTATGTGACGCTATAAGCCACGATACAGACAAACAACATGGCATGGACGTTTATGTTCTTTAATGTATAACCCATTCCAGTATAATATTTCATTCATAAAAGTTGAATTAATATTTTTGTAATGAGATATTTCAGGTCATTGTCGTAATAATTAAAATCAGCAAGAGGTCAACGCTCATTGAATAGTACAAGTCCTTCACGACAGAATTAACTTCATAAGGGCCGATTTGAACAATGGTTCGCTTCTCGTGAAGATTAGAAATTCAAATTACTAACAAGCGGTATAAGGCAGGACGAAAATATTAGAATATAGTTAATTCTGCATGATTTATTATTCTAAATGGAAATATATTTGTTCTCTAAAGCATCCAACCCATTAAATTGCGCGACACACGTTACATTTTACGTAAACATTTTTTGTGCATCCACTCTCGCCCCATTTTATTCATAGCGAGGGGCGAAAGAACGCTAGAGATTCTATCGACATTAAAATGAATCATACATACATTGTAATTTAATGGTGGAGCTTTACCTTTCAGATCCTCGAACTAATTGCGCATTGAAGGAGGGACAATAAACAACCTTGTAGTCGATTGTAAACGTTCCGAAACGATGCATTGTGATTATTGTAAAAGTGGATGAATTGAATTGTTCGCAATTAAAATGATTGCAAGGTTGCTTTCAAAGGAGTGCGTGTGTTCGATTTTCGAATGATATGTAAACAATGTTACAGCTGGGTCGTGGTCGTTTTTATTTTTTTTTAATTGTACTCTTTGTAGTGCCAGCATGTTTTATTCTGTTGATATTTTAAGCTTTTGTTATCTGTTATTAAAATATTGTTATAATAAATTGCACTGTGGTATTAAAACAATATAAAATATAATTAGTTTTGATGCATATTTACTAATAAAGTGCTGTGGTGAAATTTCAAATTATTTAAGAGTTTGATTGTTGTGCAAAGTCCTATTTTAACAAAAGAATGCAATCTACTCTAGATTGCATTCTCAAGGTAAAATTCATGACAACTTCACATCTCTCCGTACCTATTCTGTTTACTTTAATTATTAAAACTATAGTTTTATAACCATCATTTAAAAATTTATACTATAGTAACGGCAATTTATCAATTGCTCCCATTTTCCGTTGAATGTTGCCGTTACATTAAAATACTTTCACTTAATTGCATCCTTTTAGCTGGCAACATGTGTGACAGCGTAAGGAAACGCACGTTGGTAAATAAATCAATCGATGGCCGGATAAGTGCGGCAACCCCCGCGTGCAAGCCATGGCAGTAAATTCAAGAAAGCCTCCCCCCCTAACAATTTAAAAGCGAAATTTTTGACAATGGCGCGCCCGTTCTGGCAATTTCCTCCACCAACGATTGCGGCGCTACAGAGCGGAGTGGAATTACGGCCGTCGCTCGTGAAAATATTAATGTGAAATGAAAAATGAAATCGTTGCCGGTCTAGCTTGAAATTTTCTTTATATCGTAAAAGTCATGTGTCAAACGTGCAGCGTTGTTTAATGGTTACATTATTCATTTATTAATTGAATGCTATTTCGCTGAATTGAGCAAAGTTTTAGTATATGTGATTGTGAAGTTGTGTCGAATAAATATTGATTGGTAATTCATCGTCATCATCAGCCTGTGTCAGTCCACTGCTGGACATAGGTCTCCCCTAATGCACGCCTTCTCCATTAGGGGATTTTTGGACCCTATCATGCCCACCCGACGCATGGATCATCTTACTTTTCAGACAATTGGGTGATCGGTCCAAATTGCCCTAACCCACTAGGAAACAACAATAAAAATTTGTCGAGTCCCCGCAGGATTCAAACCCACGACCTCTACAGCACACGCCCACGTACAACGGTTGCATTGGTAATTAATGTAATTAAAATATTGGTTAAAAAATTTAGATGCGATTGTATGACGCATTAATTCAAGATGAAATCATGTGTTTAAATTATCTTTCAAAGCGTATAAGCGCGATGTGAAGATATTTTATAATTTACAAAAATAGAATCAGATAAAAACGTCCCTGGGCGGGGTCACGCCCAACGGATTAATAAAATACATTAGTCATAATGACTTATCAAATGGATTCTTGTTCTCGGAACGTATTTTACGAAAAATAAAAAGTGTACGTTTTATAAGAATCGATTGGGAATGTTATTTCGATAACTTTTTTATTATTACTTTGAGACGCGTCGTCATGCAGTAATGTGTTAGTCAAAATTTAATAGTATGAGTAGGCTGTTGAATGGAGAATGTATAGCAAGACTCCACTTACTATCACTTTTACAAAAAAGTAGTGAACAAACACTGCCACGTTCTGTCCGAAGGGCTACCCCTTCAGAGGGAATTACTGCGTGTTTAAATTAGGGTTTAAGCTAGGGTTAGTGTAAGGAAACGAGAATGTGAATCCGGAGATTTGTTGCTTATAACCTCATGTTTGTTAAGATCTTTAAAAATATTACTAGTTTTAAAGTAAACGTTCAATTTATCTTTTTCTTTGATTAAAACAAAAAACTACAGAAATAACGGTTGCTATTGTCCAGTATTTTGGGCATAGCTGTAGCATACGTAAGAATCAACATTGTTCCCTGACAGTTAAGGAGAATTACGTTTTTGTATCACATTTTTCCTCATGGGAAATTCCTAGTTATTACGTATAAATAATATTTATTAGGCTCTTACTGCCTCGTGTTGCTTTTTTCTATTTCTTTTATTTTTACATGGCATTTATTTGTGTAGAACGCTGTGCTTTTATCTTCGACAACGTCCCGCGCCGTTACATCGCTGTATACATCGGTGTCAATTGATAAACATTGGTCAAATGTCAGTTAACTTTCAGCCTTTGATATATTAAATGATAAATCGTGTTTCCTTTCCATACTCACAAACAATAATACTATCTTGAACAGATACAGTAGATAGAACTGACTTGATAAAAATTGTACAATGTTTTATTTTAGTGTCTAATATTTAGAAAGCTAAACAATAGAATTGTAATAATTCATTATGGTCTAGTCATCGGAATGGTCAATAAAATGTATAGTACGTTTATTTACATGGGAAGCCACGCAGGAAACAAGCAAAATTATAAGAAAGGTAAGGGCAAAATGATATACCTTTTGGGACCCCTATGTGCGAAACGTATACTATTATTATTTATTAAGGAATTATTCACCTTTCCGCTTTTATTTGCATATTTATAGGAAAATGTAGTTATGAGGAAATAATAAAAACGCTGCTTGCTTTATGAAATTTCGCATTGGTCGATCCACCGGGTCGTTTACATGCACTTGGTGAAACGTTGAACTCGCTCCTTATTAATAACTTCCATTGGCTGATGTTTGTTTTAGCTCCGTAGCTCGGTTAGGTAATGTTGAAGTTGATTCATGAATTTGTGAATGCCTCGCGACTAGTGCACGCGCGACTGCTTAAATTTAGCGTACGTCTTACACTTGCAAACCCATTAGCGCAAGGATATTTCTTGGTTGGATCCGATGAGCTTCTATCATTATGGTTTGACATTAGAGTTTCGTGTTAATATACACTTTTTAAAGAATATTTTGTTATATCTTATGTTTTGTAGCTCTGTTTAAGTATTACTAGATTAACGAATAAATATTTACTATAGGTTCACACCTCAGCAACTGCTCTTGTTTATTTCTGAGTATAATATTTTTTTATGCATCAACACAGGCATAATAGGAAATGTTTTAAACTTGATGAACGTCTGAGTGACAATGGATGGCATAATAATTTTAAACGTCAGATATAAAAGATAAAAGTTCCAACTTCGCGACGTGTATCCACAAGAATAAATTGCTTCGACAATATTAAAAGTTGGCGCGAGCAAATTTTTTGTCCCTGGTATTAAAACTTTTTAGCCGGGCACGACGTTTTGCAGAGTCATTTAAGGAATGAAAACAAAAACAGAATTCTATTACGTACTCTAATATTTAATACTCGGTGACACGTTGTTATTTGTCAGCGTTGCGTTTTTTGTCACGTTTTTTACCAGCTATGGTTTTTTTTAACCTAAAGGGATAGGGTGGAGACCAGAATAGACATTCAATTCGTCCGTTTATCGAAGTCTATTAAATGTGTTAGAACGAAAACGCAATAACGATACGCGAGGGACGAATAAATGTCACAGATTTTAGCTTTTAAGTAGCCAAAGAATGAAACCAGTATTACACTCAAAAGGAATCCAAGCCGCAACTCGATGCGTCTCCAGCAGTTATTGTAGTGTACTTTTCCCCTTCAAAATCTATTAGAGCAGTTAAATGCTAACGGTTATTTATGCCCAGCGATAAATTACGGTGTGGGCAATTGTGGTGCACACGTTATTCAGTACGCCACTTCATATTTACAGCGTCGCACTAAATATTGTTATCTTGGCGGTATCTACCGCTGGCATCGGGTGCCCACTGCGTCTTGGGCCCTAGGGCAGCTTTATCGCCAAATGAATGGTGGCGATGTAGAATAAGCGGCCAATTACTGCCCGCCATAGACCGCGATCCGCGCTTAAATAATGGTACCCGCGCACAGAAACCAAGTTTATAATCTGTACGCCAGCGACTGCCTGTCGCCCGTATTGCCTGCGGGCTTAACTTCCCGCATTATTAGTCAGACATAAGTGAATGCCTTATCGAACTTCTAGGTATTTATTAGAATCGAATCAAATTGTTCCAATATTAATAGATTGGTAGACCATGACTAGCGGTCATATAATTTCACTATGAAGACATTTTGGAATGTGGACTCGCTTGGTGGTTTGATAAGCATTAACAGGCACTTAAATAATCAAGTCTGGGGTTTAGTTGGATGGTCTTGTCATCGCATCATAATAATTGTTAGATATATATTGTGCAACATCACTTCATACCCGTTCTTAAAATAATTTAGCATTTTTTTAAGTTTTCTTCATACATTTTTTTGAAGAATACGTATTATTAGTACGTAAGAATACGTATCATAAGTTTTTGCAATAAAATTTACCTCTACTTCGTTATATATAAGTGGTTGCTTTTACGGCAAATAAAGCGTTACGAGTTTTCTTTGGTTTTAAATACAAGTTTTTTTTGTCAATTTGGTAGTTTGTTACTTCTTTCGAAGGCAGACTATATCTATCAATGTAAATAGCTGGTTATTAAATCGCTCGTTTTTCTATATTTCTTCATAATATGTATTCTGCTATTTTATAGATACACATTCACAGTTATACTTTGTGACATTTATCGTTTTAATTTAAACGTGTCGCCCTTTGTCTTCAACCGTAACAAAGAACCGAAGCTAAAAGTCAAAATCCGCAATGCTTTCAGGGTGGCTTATAAATTGAATCAATATAATTTTCAAGAACAAGCATTTGAAGTCCATCTACGAGTATTTGAGTGTTCCGCATTGAAATCGGCAGTGTTTAAATGTTTGATTTTATTCGGGGAAGTTTCGCAAAGAAAAGCGTTCGCCGGCTCGTATTTCATCCGGGCCCGATATTATTTCGACGGGGGCACAAAGAGGCCGTGACGTCACTGCCCCAGGGCATGCCTATCGCCCCACAATATTGTCCTCCGCCTCGGGTTACCCTGCCACTGTAAATATTATTCGGCCTGATTGAGAAATTTCACCGTATTCCCATTTGTCGCACCAACGAACGCGGAACGTTTCGGTTGTAATGCAATATTTTCAACAGAAATAACACATATTTCAAAACAAATCATGTTATATAAGCTAGTTGTTTATAAATCTGCACAACCATTTAAGCTAAACAACTAAACTTCGTAATGAAGGGATGTAGTACAATCCCTATTAGACCCAATTTAGAATTCGATCATTTGAAGCAAAAAAGATAACTTTCCAGCGGCCGTGGTCACGGAGTAGACTGACCACGGCCGCTGGAAAGTGTTTGAAACGTCGGGAATTGAAAATATGCAAAATAAACGCGATAAAATCCGTAAACAGTAATTTTTATTTAATAATGTATAGTATTCACGTAAACAAAAGAAATAAAAAAGGTAACGTTTATAAATATATCTGTCATTTTATTTTACATGTGGAAATGCCTTAAGGACGGTCGATGTACGTTTGTAAAGGTTATACTGTTACCAAGACCATCTTATACGATATATGCAGAAACAAGAGACTACATATTAGATTAATTGACGAATTTTAAAGTCATAAATATCAAATTGCCAATTCACTCATACTCATATTCAACCACAACTCCTAAATCACATCAACTTAAAAGCGTATCTGTATGCGACATACAAATTACTACGCTCACACCTCTGACATTATAATGGTGGTTATCTCGCGGTAAATTACAGAACATCAGTTCTTACAGAGGTCAAGCGACGTTTAGTTTCTCAGCCTAAGAAACCATTGGAATAAATCAATAATGGACCCCATTATTCCTCCACGCCCGAATGCCATGTACAAATGGGCCCGTTAGCACATCTAAGCCCGATGAATGACAAATAAGATACTATACAAAGGAAATCAATAAGACGTAGCTCCTTCGTCTCATTTGAATTCCCAGTTGTGTCTGCGTTGCAACGATATGTTTGCCGGTATTGGCATCGCGGATTACTTAATCGACATGTTGATGTTTAAGCGGATTAATATTTAATATCCGCAGTGGCATCGCTAATTTGACGTCTGTGTAGTAGTAGACGACTAAATTGATTATCGATACCAACTAAACAGTCTTATATGGAAAGATAAAGTGAACAATCAAAAATTTCTTATTGTTGGCTAAGTAAAATATAACCTGTGATTGATTTAAATTATAAATAACGGGGTATATACTTATATTTTGAAGCGGATTGATTTGTATTATTGTGTCGATGTTAGTAATGAATAAACTTAAAAAACGAATGTGCTGTTTTAAAAATTACTTTCACCATACGAAAGCTACATTAACCTTGAGTAACAAAAGCTAATTTTTACCTTAGGAAAATCCATTCCTAAAATTTCTAAATTACACGAGCAGAGCCGAACTGAATTATTAAATAATGTCGGCATTTTTAAATTGTACAAACTTATTTTATAGCATAAAAAGACATTTACTTCCATTGGCAGTTTAGTGTTACCGTAAACTTGAGTATATTATCAGTATTTACTTGAATTATTAATACTATCGATAAGTCAGTTACCTTTCCACACTAACTGAAAGGACTTTAGTGTACGAGCCAAGGTAGGTACAATAAGACGGGCGCCATGTTGCTGAACTGGAGCTAATAAAACTCAATCGTCCGTATTTAATGATGGCGACATTTAAAACTTAGCTTGTATTACAAAATGCGGTGTCTCAGGCGTCGAGTTGAAGGCACTCGTAAAAATAATGTGATATCTAGGACCGATACTTACAGTCTATTGAAAATGATACTAAAGCGGTGTAGTATTAAATAACCTTATCTACTTACACTTCATTGTTTTATATAGTGCTTAATGCAGTGGGATAGGTTCATCAAGTAACTCCAAACGGTAATAGTAGTTCTAATGCTTCTATTACTTTAGTTATAAACTCCTCTTTTTACAAGGGATTGACAGTAGAAATAACACCTTAGTACATAATACTACGAAGAAGCAACATTGTGAAGATACAACTGTATTACATTCTGAAAAATACTGAAGCCAGAGTAATTAGTCTATGAATGGGACGTATTATATAAGTCAGGCCGGCTGGAGCACTGCTGGTATTTTAGACTGCATTTATTATACATAGCATTATATATTCTTTTGTTTACTCGAATACTATACATTATTGAATAAAAGACTTATATTTACTGACATTTCGAACACTTTCCAACGGCCGTGTTCTCGGGACCGGCCTTCTTCTTATTCAATAATATATACATTGCATATGACAATGAGGTGGACATCCTATCCGTTTTATCACTTTTATCTAATAAAAGAGGTTATAACCTCCCTTTTTGCTTCTATTTCATCCAGATTTACCTGAATTACATATTTACGCACAACGACTAATGTCTGATGTCTGAAATATAATGGATAACTTCTTAGTACATTTAAAATAACTTGATCTAAAATCGAATACGATTCTAAGGATTAAATGGGTTGTATATATGACTTTTTAGGGGATGTCTGGTCGTTTGGTTGTCCTTGTTTCCATTATTCACGCCCCATGAAACCTAGTATTGGGCCCGATTCGCCATTATATTTTATCAATTAACCACGCTCGGTCTCAATTTCGAAATTACACCGGACCATTTGATGGGGCCCGCAATTTATTGCGCGGAATAATTTGGCGAGTGAAAATTTCGCGGTGGCATTGCATATTAGTTATAATTACCCGAGTGTCATTGGCGGCGTGCACTTGGCGTTTTTGGTGAATAATTGATTCTGAATGCGTGCGATTGGAATGTGTTTAAACATGTTTTAGTTCTAGATAATAACTACTATTTATAGTAAAACAACATGGAATAATATAGTGCCATACTTGGATACAACTGAATAAAATTTGTTTTCCTTTGCATTGAGTATTTTCTTAGCAACACATTTGCTTTATCTCAAAGTATTTCGGTAAATTTATAATGTGATGTTTAGCGGCGGTAAAAAAATTACGTTTTTCGAATTGCTAGTTTTTCCATTATTATTACTACCTAGCTTTCACCACCAACAAAATGATTATACATTAACAATGATTTTGCATTAATATGGTCATGTTTAAAATTTTATTGTATTCGACACGGTAAAAACAGACGATATGTGTAGTACCTTGACATATCGTTGTATTGTGGCCTCGGAACTTTGTAATTATTTTGAGTTAATAATTTGTTTACCTTACCATATAGCTGAATCGGTGTATGTTAAATAAAACCATGATAATAATGTTACTTTATTTATATAGTATATTCGCGTTTCCAATATTTGTTTAACAAAATTATTAATTGGGTGCAAGAAGCTTTGACATAAAGTTTGAATGACAATCAAACAAAAGAATTCTCTTTCAGGAATACGAAAATATATTAAACAATAAATCTAGACACTTTTTCCAGTCAAAATCTGTAACTTTTCGATTACAATACTTTCTTGTCTCGATTCATTCTGGAAGTCATTACAGTCGGCAGTTAAACGAGGGGTCCCCGATGAGATATTTAAGCTGCGCAGTGCACGCTCGAATGGATGCCCGTATGCGATTGGACCATTGGTTACGACTACTGAATTGGCAACCGTTGAATATTTACGCCAACGATTGTAACTCCCTTTATTCATCATTGGAACGAAACAGGTTGTGCATGTTACGGTCATATGCGTAACATGCATACCCATGCATCTTACATTTACTAGGATCTATATATTTTTTCTGTTAGAGCAGTTTATTAGAAATAAGACACTGAGATGCATGTTGTTACGCTCAGGTCACCTAGTAGTAATAATAATAGTAATCACACTAAAGACGACCTCGTTGAAATTGAAAATTATTGGGATTTTAATAAAGAAATCTGTTAAAAGTATGTTTGATACATTGCAATCGACACTTAATTATTATAAAACAGGTAAATTGTTTATTAAAACTACGTTCATGCAGATCTTATCCATTTTTCAAACAATCACATCTAATTTATCTTAAGTTTAGTATTCAATTCAATACAAATAAATTAAGAAATTTCATGCCTTCTAAGATTTAATGTTATATCGAAACAATCAATATAATGGTTAATCACAAAGTTATATAGACATTGCCTTGTGATAGGATGTCAAATTCGGAAACACAGTTTATCTTAATGTACAATAGATTTAGTTCAAATCTTCGGTATTAGTAAGCCTGGATCTGGAGCACACACAGTAAAAACCCAAAAGGAAATTTAAACATAAACTAACTTGTGAAACCCATATAAATGTGGTAAGGCTGCTTATCCCCAAAATCCTGTGTTTAAAGGACATAAAAGACATTCGCTACAGATTGAGTTATAGCGATGCAGTTGCTTTTGTTTTATTTCACTAATGTCTGGGTTAGAGTTATGTTAATGTTCACCGCCGATACGGACCTCCGCCGGCGTTTGATACTTACGACTCGGTATTAAGGTTCTGTAGGGCGAGCCATTCGTTGGTCACGTGTGGTGACGTGTACCTTGGACAAGACCAAAACTGTTATTAGATACGTATCGCCGGCAGCTCACGTCTCTCTAAATTCATCCTTCGAGATTTAAAGTATCGTATTTTGATAAGAAAAAGGATAAAAAGGATGTTGATTTATCATAGATTGGACTTCAATGGTACATACAGTGAGTCAAACAAGAAACAATTGATTGGGTTATCAAATTGAATGAAGGATTTTTCATCAGAACATCCAAATCTCATTAACTTCGTACATCCCTCCATTCACATAGTACGAGCGTGTAATTCTACGGTTCGTTCTATTTTAAAACAACGGCCGCGTGCTCGTTGTCGCGATCGCCGAAAACAAAAGGACACGGTATCGTAACCATGCGTCTTCTGTCTGCACGTCGCAGTGAAATGCGCCGGCTTCCTGAGACAAAGCCACTCGACACGCGAGGCTACCGCGAAAGGGTAAA
This sequence comes from Lamproptera curius, assembly GCA_029286875.1. Classification (NCBI taxonomy): domain Eukaryota; kingdom Metazoa; phylum Arthropoda; class Insecta; order Lepidoptera; family Papilionidae; genus Lamproptera; species Lamproptera curius. The sequence continues at coordinate 909,393 of JAGSMT010000133.1, read as the reverse complement.
AGGGGGGTTCGTGGTAAAAAGTCGGTTAGGTTTGTTTATGCCGCGGTTGGAGTGTTTAGATAAGTGCATTGGAGTGAGCACCGTCCGTTTGTTATCTATGGCCTGGGCACGGTACCCTCCTGTGTGGTCTCGTTGCCAGAGCGCAGTGAACGCTTTGCCTAAAGCTCTTTCGTGGTTATTGATCGTGTATTCTCTATGTTTGTCTTGTTACTTTTTTGTTTGTCGATGTTGTGCATTTGTTGGAAGATCGGAGTGTTCTGGAATTTTGTTCGTGTTCTGTAGTCGTGTACACGTCAAAAGTTAATTGTACTCAAACTGTTATTTATGGGCTGTGGAATTAAGGATTTAGGTTATTTATGCTGAAATATATGAATTTAATGAAATTCGTATCTTTGTTTGTGGAACAAATATGTATTTTTGACGTATTCGTTACTTTGAATGTGGCGAGGATATTTTAAACCCGTCGTGCGCATGCAATGTTTGCTAGGCGTATTGTGTCGCTCATATTAAGCCGGTACCCTAAAATCAAATTAATTTATGGGGTCGTTCCATGGCCGCTTTTTGTTCGCGGCTTTTAGGAATGCCCGTTCAGCTTGCGGGATCCGTCTATGGTCTGACGTATAAATATTCAAATTAGGAACGGAATAAATCCGAGGATACGTCGGCATTACATATTGCCACGGTCATGTCAGCCACCTATTCATTACGGTTATTTATAGGAGGCGGTGTCAAAGCGTTGTGCGTATTTACTCGTCGGTTTGTTTATTTTCGAAACGGGTTGGGCCGAAATACCCCATTCCGATAAGCGTCCGGTGCCATACGCCACCGAAATATCCCAGCCTGCGCCGGAGTGAGCGGCCGATTTGCCGCCATTACGCGTCACTGCCACAGATTGAATACGGCGCGTATGTCAAGATGAAATATTACGCGCCATATTTAACTCTGTGGCACTTTTTAGAAAAATCTATTCACGTCATAGACAATTGTTTCAACGACAAATAATTCTGAATGTTTCTTTAATTAATGTATTGTTCGTTTAAAAATTGGACATTTTTTATTAAAATAACTTCGAAAAAGCATCATATGATGTTAATAAACTAGATTAAACTTGAACTAAAAATAAGCTTATTCCATAACGTTAATGAACACATTATGCGCCATGCTAGAAGCGGACACGTTAAGTCGAAAATATGAATCATACATATTTAAAAGATCGAATGCATAAATTATGTAAAATATAAAGCGGGAAATTGATTTGTTTCCGAGAGACTGTTGCTCATAAATATTTATCTGCTGCAGGGTTGAGCCGAGTATTTTACACAAAAATCTTGAGCCACGGCCCCACTAGGGCACGTTCACAAAGGCACGCCAGTAGCGCATAGGCCGACCCAATCAATATCGGACGGAGACAATGGGCATCTCTTATTCAAAACGGAAACTATTACAGTGTCGTCATTGTATTCAGGCTCGCCTCGCCCGGGTGAATTATTCAAACGAAAGTGGTTTGTTTACTAACACAAGCAGATCAGGGATGACGGCTGTGTGCGTATATTGAACGTTTCCCGTCGAACTGAAGGGATTTACGTCTACCTGTGACGGAGGTACAGTCGTGTCCCCAGATTATCCCGGTTTAAATCTCGCGTCACGATCACCGTGACTGTATCGGTGTTTAGCTCAGTACTTTGTATATACGTCCCATTAAAGCCTACGAATGTTGCATAACCGCCATTCGGATAGAAGTGGAGCCTCTATAGATCGCAGGCTCTCGTTCACAATGGGGTGTTCAGTATATGGGACACGGCCCAGAATGGACATAATGGCTTCCGTATATCTTTTTCGGTGCGCTTCCTTCCCATCTACCGAGTAGGTAATAAATCTGTACGGGCTTTCGAGAGTGGTAAAGCTCAGTCCACGTTATTCTGAATCTCTCTGGACTAGAGCTGGCGTTATCGGTGACTCGTAGTAATAAACGGAAACGTAATGGGCCGATTTGAACTGTTAATTGAACCAATTGTCCCTTTATCTTAATGTGATGTAACATCATTGTTAGTCGGCGTCGCAACTCGAGAAGTGTGAGATGTTTTATTGCGTACTGAGACTTATTGTTCAGTTTTTATAGGATAGAGTCTCTATTGTAGTTATATATTGTACTTTTTTAATAGAAATTAATTTCACTTAAAGGTTTATTGTTTTTTTATTAAACACTCTAAACATATTAACAACATAAGAAGCATTTAGATCAGAAGGAAAGCAAACAAATTGACAGTCATTTAAGTTGGATTTAAGGTTTAAGTGATAAAAAATCTTGTTAAATATTTTTAACAAAACGAATAAATTATTATGTAATATAACTTATTTATTCATAAAAAATTATTTCTATTAATTTTTCTTTTTAAATTTTAACATAAATTTTTGGTCTGTTTCGCGATCAATACGAGTTCTGTTTGAAAGTTTCGACTTAGACTTTCTTGCTCGTTTCAGTCCGATAAAGCCCAGGCGAAAAGTAGATCGAGTCCAGATTCCTTGTCTAGACGGTAGCTTTCCAATAAACCTAACAGAAGCGTATTCATATGGCAAAGCAACCATCTCGACAAATGCATTTCATATCTCCCAGTCTGCGCTCTATATATAAGAACGTAAACCGAAGTAACGTTCTACATCACAAAAAGAAATATTACAAAGAAATGTTAAAAACCATATTTGATTATTACCGTATTTAACTTTAAGAGTCTTGTTATTCTAATGTTATAAAGTTAAACTTTAGTTCAAAATAAATAAAAGAATAGCTATTAGATTTAACTATTCAAGCAAAAAGATACGAGCTTTTTCTTTTGTCGCTTAAAAGCGCCATTATAATTTTGATTAGTGCAAGAATTTTAAAAACAAGTAATTGGTTTTTTTTTCCAACTCATAATTTTGTTCGGATTTATATTTAGATAATTTGGTAAAAGGTTTATGAATTTAAATAAATTAATAGTTGAAGCTATAAGATTCATTTAAATTAACGTATACAAGATAGATTGGTACACGGATATACGTACGTATCGATTATTGATCATACAAACTTAAATTCATTCACGTTTCTATTTTCGTAGGTGAGTTACAGTAACCAGATGTGGTCTCAAATCGATGGGCCAATTATGAGCCATCGGCGCGGCTTTAAATGAAATGATTGTCGATATTGTGCATTAAGGTTGAAAGTGGGTAATTGAATTTCCTGCATACAGAAGTCGGTAACTCAGTGCCCCTTTCATGAGGATACCGTGTGCTTTATGGAGCGCTTCCTTTAATTATACGGTTAATAACTGTGTTTAACAATCGATTGCGATTCAAGATTGCGTTACATTAGACAGTTAAGTTCATTTAAGATGATTATATAGCATAAAGATGATGATTTTATGCTTTGTAAAGTGTATTTTTATTATAATATTTTGTAGCAAGTTAGAGTTACTAACTACTTTTTTTATTCCCCAGTAGTAGTCGGGCCACTTAATAGAAAGTGGTCAACGACGCCCGTGGACATCGGCAATACCAGGGTTATCACCAATACACTGCCTACATGAGACATAGGATGTTACGTCTCGTTAAATTAGTAAATACGCTGACTACGGTGCTCTTCAAACCGGAACACAGTAGTATTTTACACACTACTGCTTTGCGGCAGAAATAGGCACCGCGGTAGTACAACCCCCCTATATATATTACCTCCTGCTATTTAAATTTAAGACGTGTGTAATAAGATTAGAGTAGAGTAGAGCGGAGTCGGAAGTATACACCTTTATTAGTATTTTTTTCAATAGTGTCTTATAATTCATTTATTTATTCGACGCCACTCGTTTTGTATTCTGAAATTTTAATTTAAAATATTGGGGCCCTAATAAGATGTTGCCCCTATCTCAGGCTTCAAGCGAGTGAGAAAAGGGGCGCATAAATAACGTGCCCCTCCATGTTGAAATTTTAAGCACCTCGCCTCGATTGAATTTTCAATATTCATACTCGCGAATTGTCGAAATTTACTTGTCCTATAAATATTAAAGGCAATAACAATAAATATAAAAAAGGTCTTCATCAAGACAAATGTATTAATAAATATTTTCATTTATAATTTATAAGAGGAAATGTAAACGTTATAAAACAATGAACAGATGTTGTTGCAGATAATGTAAAGTATTAAAAGTAACCCTTTATTTTACAGATGCAAAATAAAATATCTTTTTCATTACGACTATTAATGTTGCAATGCGACATTGCGCCGATAATTTTTTCACAAAGCCGGCGTCCAATATAAATGCAAGTTGGGTAACAACAATTGTTAATGTGTTAAAAATAATATTTAGATATATTTATCATAACATAAAGAAATAAGTACTTGACCTTATTAACTCGGTTTTCTTCTATTAATTCTCTATTTAGCGGCCTTATTGATATCTTAATACATTTAAAAGATTAGAACACAGAAATATTGTGTAGGTTTTAAAAATCAAGAGCGTTAATAAATAATCCATTATTTTTTAAATGCTTAACAACTCTCTGTTTAAAATAATATCTACAGTCGCAATAATCTATTTAGATTAAAAACGCTTTCAGATCGGTCCAAGATAAATTTCGAACGAAACACGAGTTGTGGTCCTTTCAGCGTTTAATTTATGGCAATCCCGGTTTGTATATGGTATTTATTCGACAATTCCTTTTAGTCAACTTGATGTTATCCGGATTACCATATTCAAAGCGGGCAACATTCGATTTCTTATTTCGGATCGATGTTGCCGCATACTGCTTTGTTGGGACAGATTATGCTTCGTATAAGTATACAGGTTCGTTCCTTGGCTGCAGTTAAAAAGAGGAGAGTCGCGATTTAAGGGCTTTCGCGGTTTTTACCTTTACGTTCTATATATGGGACAGTTCACAAAGTAGTCTGTGAAATAAGCCCTATACTCTTAGACTTCTTTAATCACCTTGTTAGGAGGTAAATATGCCGAGCCAATGCGCCTCAGTGGCTACACAACAAAAGCTTAAAGTAAACCTAATTTTATTTAAGTTGCTTTGAATATGTACATGTTGATGTTTTAATTGAAACAAATTGTTATTGATTAAATTTCAATGTGTTAAGATATATTTAAATCAGATGGTGTTTTGATAAAACGTTTTAGGCTAAAAAAAGTGATGCTAAGAATCAGAAAAGTTAAAAAGTTATATACAGAGTAAACTTCGTAAAAACGTTAGACGAATAAATTTGTAAAACTGGTCCTATTATTTAAGGAGTTCTATTTTGAAATTTCGAAACTTTTACAGCGAAAATAACTGACTATCGGAGTATCTCTAAAGTAAAGTTTCGCGAACCAAGTTTTATTTACTCAATAAAAATCTTAACTTGGACAATAAAAAATAATGTAGAGTCTGACAATGATTTATAATTTCCAAGCAGCTTACTTAACTTTGTGCCGGTTTTTCTTGTAAAACTTTTAAAAATTTTCCAGTAAGGTTTTCTTTTTTCTCTTTCTTTAAAAGACATCTCCGAGAAAAATGGTACACGCTTCAGATCGAAGTCACCCTCTTTTTTATATCAATCAAGTGTTGTGTCGTTTTAAATCACAAGATGGATGCATTATAAATTGTATTCTGCGATGCATCGATCGATGTTCGATTTGTTCAATGCACTGACTGACAAGTCAAATGTCAATTGAGCAAGCGGCGGCCATATTTGATTTATAATGTCTATGCTAATGGGCGTTTTCAAATCTCAAAACGATGATATCGTAATGTTTTCTTTAACTCATTCAAATAATACTAATAACTGGACAATAAAAATAAACATTTACATGAATGTGCACGTAATATTATTATATATCTTGTAAATAGTAACAGTGGCAATTATGTCAAATAAATATGACTTTTTCACAATATGTTTTGATAATTAAAATTCACAATTATGTATAGAGAGGTTAATAAAACCTTAAAAGTGGCTTTGTAGAAGGAAGGCTGGAGTTGGGAACTTTAAAAGGTTTCCCTATTTGTGAGGTAGCGGCGAACAAGCTCGGGGCGCTGATGTTATCTTGAAGGCAATGACAGACAGATTAAACGTTGGCAATTTCAAAGGGCGGCCATCTTTGTATTTTCACGTGACGAGTAATCCGCATTAGGTTTTGCATGTATAACTTTAAAGATACGTATACAATGAATGAACATAGCCTTTATTGTAACACATTAAGAGAGAATATATTCGAGTTTGTAAATGAATTGTTACGTGTTATGTCTCATTTACCCAGTAATTAGGCAGGCAAGTGTGCCTCTTAAACCGGAAGACGGTAGTATTACACAACTGATTTTGTTACCTAGTTTGCGGGACGGTAGCTTCCTGCGAACTCTTTGTTAGATGAAGCTTACCAAAGACATGAGTCTGGAAGCATAACGGAAGGATAAAAAAAAACTTATTTCAGGTAGGAACAGGCACCGCGGAGGAACTAGATCGGGGTTAGTTACATTATTGTCCCACAAATTTATTGGTCTACTGTATGACAGTATAAAGAGAGATGAATGCAGTTTATGAGTTGCACAAGAATTGTTGACAAAAATATTCCTTTCTTTATGTGTTTGATTATTGTTGTAGAAAGTATTTAGTGAACCTACCATATGATAGTGTAAAAAGAAATGAACGCGGATTTAAACGTTTCCCAAGAATTGTTGCCATAGATATACCTTTATATGTTTGAAAATTGTTGCAGGAAGTATTTTGTTGGTACAATATATGGAAAGATGTGAATGCAGTTACATGTTGCCCTATTTGTCCGCTCGACGAAGCGCAATTGGTAGATGATATCGCACCTATTGTTGCGTGCACTTGAGCGTCAAGACTCTATGCCTTTTTAGCCTTGTTAGCACGTTGTATAGGAAATTACGAGCTTTGTACAACGTACGTTCTAACATTGTTTCCGTTATCGATCATCGCGGTTGCGTGTACGATTGCTGTCATTACGCAAGTGGTAATGGGGGGGCGTCTTTTTATTGTTCCAGTTTGTGTATACATAAGATGGTTTTTTAGTAAATTTTGTAGTTTTTATCATTTCTCAAGTAAGTAACTGTTAGATTAAACATTGTCCATGTTGTGCGATTGTTCAACAACCACGATTAGTAACTGACCATTTTTTTTCAGCTCGATGTAAGAAAAAACTCTGTAAAGGTTTACTATTTATTTGAAAATTTATATGTTAAGCTTTTCTAAAACATATTAAAACTGTTAATGCATTTGCGTCTACCTAATCAAAATACTTTATGTAACTTAAAAGTTTTAACGTTTATGAAACCGACCGAGTAGCCTAGGAGCGATAGGAGTAAACTACAACCTAATTATCTGTCAATAAAAGTAAATAACTATACGAGTAGGCATAGTAATACTTTCCTTAATATCTCCAATGTGGTCTAACAAACAATGAAACCGTTTACATCCCCGGGAGAAATCAAACAGCAATGCCGGCTACGCCCGCGGTGCAATACTGTCAATGATTCGTATATTTTGCATCGACCGCCATTATTAATAGTGGGGACCCTTTGGATCTGTTCAAATTAAAGCGAACGGTGAGGGTGTCGCAGATGGGTATAACTGCTTCGTACGCCGCGGGCGTTGGGGCAGAGACGGGAGAAAATTATTTTCACCGTTCGGGTGTGTAAACTGTTCTATCGTACCGAATAAGCGAAATCCTGGATTGAGAAGACAGTAAAATATATAAGAATATAGATTAAATTTAAATCAATCGGTGGATAGGAACAAAACGGTCTAATGGAGGGTAGAACTCAAAGGTATACGGTCCAAAACCTCCTAATGGATGGGGGTGTATTAGGGGAGGCCTATGTCCAGCAGTAGACTATCACAGGCTAATGATGACGATGATGATGAAGGGTAGAACTCAAAGCGATAAAAGACGATCTCTAAATACGTCAATTTTGAAGCGGACGAATTATGAAAAAATGCATGAAAAAGTTAACTTGACGTGTGTGTGTGAATCTTTAAATGTAGAAAGATAGAAAAGAGTTTTGAAAAAGTTCCAAGTAAAGAATGAAATGATAAATATTGTGATGAAAGTTATGATTGAAACAAAAAAATGTATATATATCAACAAAACAAGTCTAATTTATAAAATACAATCGAAATGTAAAAATATATACAACAAACAGTTGTAGCACAATTTTAACAAATGTTAAAAGTGTAAGTTATAAATTACTCATCTATCTGTTATATGGCAAAGTTAAATAATCATTTTTCATGTTCGCAAAATCTATTGTATCTTAAAAACTCCTCATAAATTGTTAAGAAGAACCTTTGACTTGTTTAACGTATTACTCGTATTCTTTTAACCAACAATGGTTTCCATCGATTGTATGATATCATCTATCTTATAAGGAATCTATTAAGACGGCCGTAGAACTTTGTATTGTTGAAATTCTTGGAATACGTGAGAGTAAAAAACTGTGCATTTTTCAACTACCTTCCTATCTAGAGTTCAATACACTTTGCAGATTATAAAAGAATAAATGTATTTTACTGTGTAGCATTTCCTACACTATTTAATAGTTTTTGTGAACATGGATTTAAACTAGATATTATTATGTTTTACATTATACTATTATCTTCAAAGGTATAGAGTAAATTAAATTTAAAATTAATGATAGTAGTCGGTAAGGTAAACGAAAAAAAAAATCGTTGTAAACGAAAAATTACTAAAATTACTAAGTTCATTCAAACCGAATATGAAATTTTTGTAAAACAGGTTTGACAGTAAATACGTAGATATGTTAATAAATTTAAGCTTATATATCAAATTCAATCGTCAATATTCCTTTTTATTTCGTACTAATATATCTAAGAATATTGTAGTATGTTCGGATAATATCTAGAGAACAAAGCATAAACGAACCCAATATAAGAGGAAAAATGTAAGAAACGTTGTTAAAAACTGTGTTTACATACTTTATCTATCTTATTTGTGTACAGTAAAAGGCATTGTCTAAGTTTTATTTCAATATCCATAGTATGCATAACATTATTAAACAGCGTTGCATAACGTTAAAAGCTCGTTCGACAACCGTTAACTTGAATGGCGCTAGAGAAACAGGTTTGTGTTGTATAATAGTTATAGCCGTGACTAAATATGCGAATACGACATTAATATTAGATAAATATAAATTATTCTTTATAGTTTACTAAAAATCAGACATTAGTTTTAACAATAGTCATAATATATCATAATTTCAAAATCATTGTCGAATACTTATCGTTAATTTGACTTATCAAATTTTTAAGACTATAAAAGCAATTTTTTTTAGAAATATGTTTTAACGGTTACTATACGTGTTTAATTACGTTACAACTATTTCCGACGTAAGGAACGTAGACATCGGAGAATTATTTTTATTTATAATGTATAGTATTCACGTAAATTGGTATTATAGAAACACTACTATCATTAATTATTGTATTAGAAATCATTAAATTATTTAGTTATCATAAAATATCATTTCGCTTTATAGTAAAAGTTAATATACCACTTTGTTTTATTCCGCTAACTATACATAACACTATATAAATATCATAACACGTAGCGTGTACTTTAATAACTATTCAGTTTCGAGAAGAAGCCCGACAGGGGCAACAAAATTAGTTCTGAAAGTTAGTTTAATAACGTTAGATGGTCTTCGGAGGTTTGGGGTCGTCTGTTTACGGCCTCGGTACGGTGTTTTCTGGCTTCGGGGCTCTTTGTTATTACTAAGGAGAGCGGTCCCGGGGTGGACTAGGATGGGGAGAGCAAACAAGGCACCTAACGAATCCGTACCATATTTTCATAGGCGACTTTGATCGTCTATGTTCAAGCGTATGTTATTTAGACGGTTGGTAAAATCTTAAATATTTAGAAATTAAACGCTACAAGTACCGTTTAATGTTACAATAGAAAGTGTGTAGACATTCGTAAGTAATTCGTTTTGTATTGTTTTCATTAAAATTCTGATATGCTGATAGCATATGTTATAGACAAGGTGATTAAAAAGTATTCGATGGTTGCAAAATGATTTTTGTTTATATTTTTGTTAAAATTTGTGTTAATATTTTACTATTATTCTACAAAGCAATCGATTTAAATATTGTACGTTTCTCAAGAGTGATTTTGATAAAATTTAACACAACTAAACATACATTCAATAAAGTACACTTTATTAGAACCAATATATAAGTTATAAAAACATCTCAATAATTTTCTAATATCCTAAAAACTTTTGATTAGTTACTGATCTTTGAGATGATATTATTCGTGTACAACAACGGGTTTTAATCAAAAAAACTATCGCTAATATTGGTTAACCGCAACAACTAAAGGTAGCTTTTACAATCATTCGAGAACTGCCGCCTTGTTTAAACGACACCAAACTATAAGTATATGATGGTGTCACCAAAGGATGGATCTTCGGTCGCTTTTATCAAAAGCCGGAGTTATTTATTGCGTGAATGGTTTAACTGTGACTTTTACAAGCTTTATCTCGCCGCCTCACTAATGTTTTCGGTTCGGTGTCTCTTTTACGTTTCTTTTTCGGATATCAATAATTTACACCTGATAAACGGTCGGGGGCAAAAGCGCCGATCTCAATTGTTATCAGGATGCGAGTAGTTGTTTAGTTAAAGGCTATTGAGAGGTTTTTAAGACTTGAAAGGTCACGTTAAGATCCCTTTTATTGACATCAATGACGGCTTGAAATTGGAACAGTTATCTAAGTAATTTGGGTTGTTATCATTCATTAGAATTTTTTAGTTTCACGTTTTTTTGTTTATATTATATTCACTAGTTTTAGATAAAATTTAGATTGAAGAAAATCCTCTGAAAATTATACTAACCTACTACGTATTCGTAAGCAATATTCACTTAATAATATCTTTTCCATCGATGATAAGTACCGGAGGGACCCTCCATCTTATCTTAGACGAGATCTCAAGAACAAGACCTAGTCTCTAGTTTACCTTAGCCCCACTTACCTAGGATCTACGAAGGGTTCCGCGTAGATGTTCCTCACCGGCTGCCGCCTCGGCAGCGGCGGTGGCACAGGACTGAAGCCCTCCATCATGTCCTCCCGCTCGCTGTACTTAAGCGATTTCATAGTCATCCTAATATCCTTACGCGACTACGATAACCGTCAACATTACACTAGCGTCCACTTCACTGACATTTTACACACGGCACCTTGTAGCACTTAGTCAACACCGATCATAGCTTGAACCTGGAACGGAGAGCGACACGTCTTACCCCACTGAGTAGACGCGGGCGACTGAAGGAAGCTTCATTGTTTTGCGCCCGCGTCTAAAGCCCGGGATAGTAAAGGCCAAAGTATAAGCCAGTTATGGCGTTATAAGCAAAGATGCACCCGTGCCCATGGGATTTTTTTTTGTTGAACATATTGTGCCTAGTGTGAATAGCTTTTTTTCAGATTCGAATCGCGGAATAATCCCTTTGAAGAGTCTTCAGAGAGATTATGTGAACAGAGGCGCGGCGATTAGTTTTTGTGTAGCTCAAATCTCTTTGATAAAAAAGCTATAATGCCGACGAATTATGAAAACACCGTGCAACGTATTATGTGCGATATTGCACAATGATGATATTTTTTACGACGATTTTTTAAAATTATGTATGAACATTTTGGCCGTGGAATACAATAGAAACATAAGATTATATCATATTGTAATCTGAAAATGAAATAGTTTTATTACTATAATCCGTGATCATATATATGTAACAGATAATAACATAAGGAATCACGCTTTACGTATGTCTGGATGTATTTTTAAGCTGTATCGGGCGCAAGGTGAATTGCGTATAGCTCTCCCTCGGGCGAGGCGTGATCCCGCTTTGCATTTCAAACAATTACACACGAGTATTGTGACGAATGTGGTGCCTATTGCCCTTTTCCTCTTAACTGTCTCTTTTCGTATCACCCACACACTTGCATAGTTAAAGCCTTCATGTCACGCGAAAGGGTGGTTTTGAGATTACATATCCAGATGTATACAAAACCCTATCTAGATAATGTATATTGGTATAGATAGTACTCTAGTATAGATATAACCATACGCCTTTAGTTAAAGTTGTATAAGACGTTTTTCACTAAAATTATAACTAATAGTGACTTACAAAGGATATGTTCTTCATAACGTCCACTTACAGTGACATATTTTTATGTGTTATTTATAACTTTTAAGTGCATATATTCATTATTATAAGAATTGAAAGTGCATCAATGTATATTATAGTATATACATTCACCACGTAAACAACACGATTACTTAAGTATGTTGAAAAACAAAACTAAAAGCTTCCACTCAAGCATCTTATGACCGATATATTCTTGTAAGTAGACGCGTGTTTTCAAAAACGTGCCCCCCATAGTGAAGGGTTGCGCAGTATTATGCAAAAACCCGTCCTACAGCCCTCGAATTATCCCGTAAGGATGAGTAGAGGGAATATAAAAACGGCTTACAGTTTTTCCATAGGTTTTTCTCGGCTATGGAAGCAACGCACGATTTACATACTCGTATAAGCGCCTGAACTCTCGAAGCACCTGTATAATAAATTGATTTAAGCACCTCCAGACAGATTTGAGCGTGTTTTGACAAACATTAGTGTATTTAAAGAGTGCGGTGTACGTTTTCTCACAACGGAATGAAGGCGCTACAGATCTTTTCATTAAAATCAAGTCACGTCGGCGACATGCTTTAAGATAAGACGATGAACGAGGCAAATGTTCTCGTTGCTCGGAGATCATATCGTTCGTCAGTGTTAGCAACGATTAGGGATTCAAATCCCGTTGGCACACATTCAGTGAGTAGGTTTGGCTAGTAAATAGGAAGTTGGAAGCGAATAATTTTAGGTGTAGTACTCTAGATATTAGTTTTAAGACTACATCAGCTTTAGTGTTGTCAAAGCCGTTTGCATTATTGAAAATAATAAAGTAAAAGAGCTGGTTTCTAAAATATATTAGTTCATAATTCGTTATCATAATCAGCCTGTGAAGTCCACGGCTGGACATGAGCCTGCCTTAATGCACACCTTCTCCATTTAGGGGGTGTTTGGACCGTATCGCACCACGGTGGGTAAAAATCGTAATGTCCACTGTTATTCCATTTAGGTTGTTTTTTATACACCGAAAGCGATAGACGATAAAAATATCATATATATAAAATAAGGAACTTGTTTCTTAGGATTTTCGAAATCCATGAAGTCAAGTTTAAGCATTGAAAGATCTTAAAGAAGTACTATAATAGTGGATACTAGTAATTGTTCTTTAGGCCTTTTTGTTGTATCGATAATTTTATTTAAGTAAGGTGTATGTATGCTAACAAGTGAAAAATTTATTATGCCTCAAACCAAAAACAATAGGCAACTTTTATTTTAATTCTTTATAAGCTGTACGATGCCCTAGATACCCAATAAATACTACGTAAGTCGATCAAATCGGATATATGTCGAAGAACGCATCGCGTGATCCACCCCCACCGAGTCCTGAGTTCGAATCGCGAACTATTCATTTCAGTCGAGTGTGTCGTGATTGCCCCAGTGAGGTTTATGAAGGAAATTACCGGTGTTCGAAGGCAAATTGGCAGTTTAGAGGATTCCCTACGTCGTCATTGATTGAAGATGACTTTTTGTTTTTGATATTGAAAATTGCGAAGAAAACTTTAGTTCTCTCTTTCAATTTTTCGAAAGAAATACGGATAAAAATACTTTAGTAGGGTTCATTATAATCAAAAATATTGTTATAACTACTCGTATTTCAATGTTATATACAATTTTCAGACGAACCACGTTCTAGGGAGATGTAAGATATTAAAATAATGTGTATGTATTTCTTTTAATAACCTTTTAAAATGAATTTATATAATACATTTATTTTCATTAATAAAAACTTTAGCATCATACTAACTATATCACAAAGAAGTTCTAAGGTTTTTGATATAAGGCCATAAAAAACATATCAGTGTGCTATTATTAATACTTATTGCAATTTCTTCAGTAACGTAAACCTTAAAACTAATTATAAATATAAATGAAATGAAACCATAAGCAAACGACCGGATTAATGTTATCAATCTTAATAAAACATATTAAACAACGCTTCCAAATTGGATGTGACAACCATATTCGCTAAAGACCCCAAGATCCGTAGTGTTAAAGCTTGTTTATTGCAAAATGGCGAAGATCAATAAGAGATTACGCCAACTGGGTAAAGGAAATCTTATCGGGAAATATTAAGATTATACATTAAAATGGTACTAAATATATTCCAAGCCCTTAATCCAGCAGATAAACACAGATTATTCTAGATACGATAAGCTTAATGCGATGAAATAATATCATTTCAACATTTTACTATAAAAAACCGGTCCTAAGCCAGTTGAAAGTGATAAAGTCTAGAAAAAATAACTAACGATCATAAATCTAGCACAAGCTAAAATAACTTATTTAGGACAACCACATTTAGGTTTAAACTCACAGGTTTTTTATACAGCAGTCGTAGTTATTTTCAACAAAACAAGTAGTGTTCTCAAGAATAATAAATCAATCACATTTTAGGACCCCTTTTTATACGGGACTGAATAGGGAATTATAGCGCCTACTTTGGCATAAACCGCTACCGTAAAAACTGTATGTATTCCGGTTTAAAGGGCACCAAAGACAATATAGTTACTGCATAAAAAACACACGATAACCTACGCCTGCGCGAGCGATAATCTGCATTTCTTTTTCTGGATGTTTCTTCTCTAGAAGTTTTACTTGAAAACAGATCACTTATAGTTGATACTTAGTATCGAGTATATAGTAACTAAGGTTATAGTTGTAAGAGCGTAGTTTATGGTTACAGCAATTCTGGGTCGTACATATAAGGCATCTAGGAAGAGACCGCATCGCTGTCGAGCTTTCCCATGGACTCCAGACTTTCCTAGCGGGCTTATGAGGCCAGTTCTTGCACCCAAACTTGTGGGTGTACCGTTACACTAGTGCCGAAGCGATTCTAATAAATACCGAGTTTGTACAATCGGTTTTAGACATAGTTTTACAAAGCGTAAAAACAACTTTACGTTGTAATGTAATTGTCAAAGTACGATATAACACTTGTATTTACAATTGAAATAGCGTAACCTTAAAAAGTATATTATCACGTCACATATGTTTAACATACAAAACTTTGAACATAACACGTTATTATGTTTATGTTTGAATTTTCCATAGAATATAATGTTAAAAAATACCCTGTTTACTGTTAGTATTAAGAACTTTTTGTTGCAAAGGAGACTAAAAAAATTAACGATCCAAGTTTAAAACGAGCGAGGGAATAAATATCGTACGAGCGGCGTCTAATTCATTCTTAAATCCATTCGTGTTCTGCCACGCGGTCTCACGGGATCCGTTTAAAATAGACTCCTCATTGCTTGTAAACAATTCCGGTACAGAGACTGAACAATACAGCTCACTACACCGACAATTAACTTGGCACTGTTTAAATTATAAGCGCTTTGTGGCACGTATCAAGAGAGCGTTCAAGGCAATAAATATTAGTGTTAACTCCCGCGTTAAATGCACATTGTAAGATGATAATTATTCCCGTCTCGTGTACAAAATAAATCTTCAACGTCGCGCGGCTACGTCACAAAAAATCACTCAGCTATTTTAATTGGCGCAAGCTCGGGTGACACTCTGTATAGAGCGAGGGAAAAAACCACGGCGTCGATGAATCTCTACATTTTAGAGGAGACTTGGAGAAATCAACGAATTACGAGTCCATCTGTGTCGGAAAGTGACAGTGGATAGGTACGATTCCGTTGAGTTATCGGGCGTAATGCTGAAATAAAATTTTATGGCGGACGTTAATTAAACACTCGGGAGACCGAGGGCCGTGCGAACGGGCACGTGCTGTACGGAAGATTCGGATTAATTATCGCCAGCTCGCTTTATGTTTGTTTTCACGCGGCAGCCCTAGGTGGTCGTTATGTGTGTGTGCGCGCGCGTCTTGTGTGTGTGTTTGTTTTGTACGCGTGTGCGTGTGTGCGTTTGTGTGTTTAGCGTGTGTGCGTTCCGTTCCGTAAGATAAAAGGCGATATTGATTCCGTGACGAGCCGACGTCGGGCTGTGGGAAACCATTCCTGTCCGACTTAATAGACGCCTCGGGGAGACGAGTGTCGAAACGGCGCGGCTGCAGTTTGAGAAAAAAAAGGGATGTAAAATAACCGACCTCGTGATCGTATGTTGGCGAGTTTATGGCTGCCGATCGATAATGAGCTCATTTAGAACAATCTTTACTGTAATGCTCGTTTTACCATAGAGTATTTTGTTTTCTCCTCGCGTTTATGCGTTTTTTAAATAACGTTTTGTTTGACATAAGTGTTTACTAAATATAACATCATTAATATTTTACCTATTGAAAGTTAGGTGAGTAACTACAATTTTTAAAAAGCCTTTCCGTTAACGTCTATTTTCATAGATAGACTGATACATCAAAGTTACAAGTAAAAAATAATAAATGTTGTACAAGTAACGCTAAATAATATAATAAACAGTATAATTAGGGCGTCAAACATTACATTATTGACGAAATACGACATTTAGTTTTTGCAAATGAACCCGGTAATAAAAGGAGCGCGCAACCTTAACCAGTGCAACCATTATACACAGAACGTGAGATAACACAGTCCCGTAGTAATTTCCATCACCGCGAGCATCGTTCCAATAACCGCGTGTTTTAATTAAAACTCGCATTAAGCGCAAACGGCGACAATTGAACCCGCCTCGAGTGCCAGCTGCGACTAGGAGGGGCGACATGACAATTTTTGCGCTAGCCGAGTGGGAATTTGCCACGTAATACGTTTACGTGCGCAATTAACGCGCATGACGAGTGCCACCGCGTTTGGAGTGACCCAGTTCGTACCCCAGTTAGGTTACCCAGTGCCCCGGACTAGGTACTTAGAATTACCAAATGTACGCGAGACTTTATGAGATTGAGAAAAAATTATGTAAAAATTGAAGCTTGTATATTGTTAAAAGGTGATTTTTTGTTGTTCAAATTTTCAGGTTTACCCTGTACAAGTGCCCCAGAGTGGGTAATTACCCAGTTCGGTATTGGGCACATTTAAGTGGTCGGTAAATGTGGAGTATGTAGGATTGGAGGTACTTTATTCGCAGGGGCTGCCCTGTGGCATTCCAGTTAGGGTAATTACTCTGCCCTCGTGTCCCGCACTGGGTAATTACTCAGTCTCGGGCGTTTCAGTGTTGGTTTGTGTCACTCGGGATAATTGGCGTGGGACTGTGCTGGTGCACTATTGTTTTGACATCGATTGCGAATTGCAATGAATTCATTAGCCGTAACAGTCGAGGTATGCGGCATAACAATGTCGCTGACCGCTCGATAACCATTGTTGGATGCCGTTGAACTTTGATTATATAACTTTATATTTACCTACGCGTAACAGCGTTTAGTGTAGTTATCATTAGGTTAACTTTTAATAAATCAATGGAGTTTTATTCCTTAAGTAATAGTTGAAATTTAAAAAATTTGCAATGGAAATGGACTGTATTTTTGCAGAAAAAACTTTTAAAGAAAGACATGTTAAAAACTTGTTTTTGTCTCTACAGTTAATAATAATAATGTTCTCCAGTCGATTAAGACTACGGCAGCCGATCTATACTAGAGAACAGCTAACCACGCAGGAGATATTATAGTGTACAAGTGTACGCGCAAACACAGGCGCTTTTTCTGCCCCATTAGCATTAGAAAATATTTTAATAGCTGCAAAAGATGAAATATTTTATTGTTACACTAAGTTTCTACACATAATTATGTTATACATATTACAAGAATTGATCAATAATAAACACGAGAAATAAGCCGCTTAAACACTGAATACATTCCGATCATTACCCAACAGTTTACTTTTTATTGTAACTTATCAAAACGCATAACGCATAACGGAACGCGTTGCATCTCTCTAAATAACTCAGACGGACAAACGTAATATATAACTCGTGTAGCGAGCCAGCAATTTGCCAATGAAGAAATATAACATCAAACGCCTTCACTTATACCACATCCGACGGCGTTGCCTTCCCGAACATTCTATAAGCGGTCGTCCGATCTGCATCAATCAAAACGAATTTCCCCGCGAAATATATCCAATATAAGTGACGTTTCCCGCTTTTTTTTCCCCTTAGCGTTCGCCTATTTCCAAACGGTTAATTTGTCATCAAGCCCTCCATCTGTCAGCGGGGATTCTTATTTTAAATCTCTAAAGTCACGTGTGAAAAATAAAAACGCACGATTTTCGTAAATCACCTGTGCGTTTGGCGTTTGTTCTTGGTTTTAGTGTAGAAAAAGTTTAGAAATACCGAAAAAGATCGATATATTAAATCGATTTTAATGACAAATTATGATCATTATACTTTTGTTGCTATATGTATAATCATTATGTAAGGTTTTGTTTAATAACTTGAGTTATATCATGTTTTAAGTTAGCGTGGGACATTAAAATGTGTTATCAAACAGTGAGACGAAACACTTAGATGCGGCAGTGAGCGTCGAAAAGTGGTGTTATTATCTGTGTTTTTTTAGTGACACAAAGAAATGTATGTGAACGGACAATACTGGACATTAATGATTGTAATGGTTATGGGATTGTTCCACCGCGTAATGGTGGAGGTGAGGGCGGGCCCGGAAATTGTCCTCTTGTCGGGCCACCGTCGCATTAGCCGAAGACATTAGGCCGGAGCGGCTACAATGTGCGTGTCGTTTTATTTGTGTAAGGCGTGACGAGCCACGTTAGTTTATGGGAGATTACGCTTTTTTTTTGTTTACAACGGCTCAGCCGATGGCCGATATTCTCGCCTGTGTGTTTCAATATAATAACATGTTTTTTTTGGGATATTTTTAATGTACGCATTTTCTATTGATGTGATATTGTTTTTTTCTTGGGTTTGATTAAATTTTTTTCGGTTCTTTTTTGTAAATGTAGAATCTATTTCTTTACTTAAGATAAGTGTTCTAAAATGTTATATATTAGAAATTTCTACGATAATATCTGCATAAAATTGCTTAACATTTTATTATATGTACGTTTAGATTTCAAGATTATTTCGCAAACAATGTAACATTTCGTTGGATGGTGAATATACGTTTTTCGATATTTTAAACAATCAAGAACGTACAGTAAATATGTGTATCATTTATCTCTTAATGATCGAATGATAAACAAATATCTGACATGTGCAAAATACATTTGTTTGTAACATTAAGTTCATTTAGTGTGAGAACAATTAGCTTTTTGCTTTTTGTACAAAAAAGCTACAAAAGCGTGTGAACGTTATGTCCGTATCATTCGGCATTCGAAGCGCAAAATGCCGATGATTTAACGAATTTTCCAGCGATTTGCGTCAAGTGGTTAATTGAGGGAACAAGTCGGACTTAATTGGTGGAGAGTTGGGAGGTCAAGAACGCTAGTGTGTGCTCGACTGTATTGAATCGGCAATAGAGTACGAAAGCAAAGAGTAGAAAAAAATTGTACTTTTTATTAGGCTAGATTTTATGATCTTGGGGGCTCTACATATTTCTTTAAAACTGTGCTGCTAGTAAGTACTGAAGTCAATAATTAGACTATTATATTTGAATAAAATTTTCTAATGTTATTTTATCATATTTACGTTTTTTTGTATTTTCTCGTCTGACGCCTGTTATAGAATATAAATTAGCATGGTATTATTAGTTTTTTGAAAATGTCTTGATAAAGAAAAATGTTTAAGTTTAATCAAAGTAACATGTATATTGAAAGTGTGATTTTTTAGTGAAAGAATTTATTGGTATTATTACGGCTAAAATTATATTAAGTGTTATTTTGTATAGATATTTATGCTATATAAGAAGTGGGATGACATCTTATGATCCCGCGAATGGTACTTGTGTTCTTTTAACCGGAATATATATAGACAGCCTCTTTGTTACGGGATAAATCTAACACCCGAAAAACATTATTTTTATTTCAAACAACTTCGAATAATGGTACATTAAAATTTTGACAGCGCGTTTAAATTTTTTGACAGTTAAGAGTCCACGACCTGTCTCGTTACTAATGTCAATATTTTGTTTTTTGACGATACCTTCTTGAGACTGACAGTTATAGAATTTTTAACGAAAATGATAGTCTAAATTCTACAATGGTATTATAGTTCGTTTAATAAGTAAATCATAAGCGTAATAATTCCATAATGTATGTTTTTCTAATTATCATTTAGTATCTCATATGCAAACAAAGCTATGATTATATTACGTTCATATTTTGTTTAAATTTTTCAGATTAAATTAATGGACCTTTTTAAACGATTTTTTAATCAACGTGGAAAGAAAAAATTAAGGCACAACAAAGTCAATGAAAACGTTACTACTGTAAAGCGTGTTAATTTTTTTTAAATATTTAAAATGCAAAGAATTTAAAGCAAAATTTTATTGATTAATTGAATTATCACAGAAAATGTAACAGGTTTTTTGTGTGATAGTAAACATAATATAAAAAATAATACAAAAATGTAATCTGGCGTTTAAAATTTAAATTCGATAATTATGAATTTATAAATTTAATTAAAACCCACGGTTTGTGTAAATAAATAAAATACAGAATTACGTATAAAATACCAAATTTTATCGAATCGGCTTTTATTAAACTATTACACATAAAAAATTCTAATTTAATAGTTGTAAATATAGTTTAAATTCGATTCAATTTCTGTTATTTATCGATAAACTATCTTCGATTAGACCCAGTCGTCATTAATTCGTTGACTGCGGAAGCCATTACTGTCCTTTAGCGAGCATTTAGGGTAGCCTTAGCTAGTAATTGGACCGGGCTTTGACTAATAAATGATTGAAGTATGTAATTGGTTAGAACAATTGGCCGTTTGAAAGCCAATAAAAGACTAAATCTGCCACCAGCTTGTGAAAATACTGATTTTCTAAAAACTGTCTTAGATCTAATATCAACATAAAAAATAAGTCACAACTGTCATTAAGTAAAAAGATGCCAAAGGATTTTTTACGGAGATTAATATTTAATAACAATACTGGCTTGAAATTTTAATTTCGATATACGAAAAAAAACAAAAAGATATTAATGTTCTATGTTATCTTACCATTTGTGCCACAGGTATATTAAGTTTAAATCCTTCTGATATTATTCACAGGACATGTTTATTACGATATGCGCTATTTATGAATTAAAAAATCATAACAACGTTTCCGATCATATTGAAGCATACGCGTATGTTACGTCAGTACTTAAAGGATGTTATTTTCATATAAACAGAAAAACAATAAGTTTAAAACGATACAGAGATGTTAGAATCTTTACATTTTTGTAAAAATCTCACGGATTTAATGGGGTAAAATAGAGCTCCTCTTCTCACATGTTTACCCAAACGAATCGAATCGTTCCCTAATACCGTGCTATCTTGACTCGAAACAAACGGATTACAAACATTACGTTCCGCTCCGAGGCCACGCGAGCCGTCACCGATTATTTACTTATACACGAAAAAAAGCGTCCAGATCCCGATGAGCTCACTACGGGGAGAATGTCTATGGCACAGGTGATACATCCGAGGGCACGGGTGTTTGGAGGTCGGAGGTAGCTGGTCATTACCGGAGCCAGCAGAGGACGCGGGCGGACCGGGCGCCTGTCGTACGCGGTTTGAGCCTGCCGACTGGAGGCGTGCGCGCGCACCCCTAATGCCGGCCTCCGCGACTATCGAGTTATCCTACCTCCGAGCTTAACCCCCAAGCTCCTACGAGCCAGATAAGCCCCGTGTACAGTATTGTGACTGCGATACCGATCGACAGGATGACAGCTGTCGAAAGCGGAACACGAGACGAGTGAAGTCGATGATAAATTCGAAGCGTTCGATAATAAGTTACGACACTACGGCCGACTTGGAGTAGTACATGTGTTTTGGTGTTGTGTTACGAGTAAAAAAAATATATTTAATCGACAAGAGACATCACTAAGCGGATTATAATTGGAGCATGCGTGGTGCGAGCGTCGACGGGGTGGCAGACGGGGTGTGGGGCATGTCACCCGCGGCTGTGCGCCACTACGGAGTGCCGGCGTGATCTTGACACCATGTATGCAAAGCCCACAGTGCCTCTAATACATGCCTGCCCTCAGAAATTGACTCGTAAAGGGGTAATAACTGTCACACGAAATAAAACTACGCAAGATCCAAAAGGCAATAGGCAGATCACCGACATAAACGTTGATTTATTCCCGTCAGTGCGACAGTCGATCCCTTTAAGTACAATTGTACGAGCGTAAACTTATTTCCCGATGGAAAATCGTAAAACACTCGGTGGTGGTATTAGTGTACAAAAAAAGAATTGTGGGCATAAAATGGCCTATATACTGTTAGATACGCTTTGTAAATTTTAAACGCTCCAAATGCAACATGATTTATTTTTCTGAAAAGAAAATTATATCGGATCGAGCCTCGAACGTTGTATTTATGGAAGCGGAGACAAGCGACTGTTATCATTCTGTTCATCTATATTGTTATAAGATATTGAAATGTAATACCATAAAAAATATTCATGTCTTTGTATTTCATATTAAATGTCGTATTATTATTGTGTGCAGTTTGAAAATTATTTTCATATATCCTCTATCTTACGTACGAGAATCGACATCGAAGTTTGTGACTAGATATTTTTTGTTAATAGTTCAAAGGAAGATATTGTACAATTTACTTATACATGAATATAGTAATTTAGTGAACAAGGAGGTTACATGGCGACTTAATAAGGCGCTAAAGTTGAATATACATTATATCTTAGCACACAGAACAAAAATGAACTTACCCGAGCATCTATGAATATGTAACGTTACCATAACTCGTTATAAGCCATGTAAAAGTTTGATAACATTCGAGTAATAAGCGTTGTAAAGTTCGGTATGCCGCTCCAAGTGAACTTATGATCTGAGCTGGCGAAAGCGGATGAGTTCGAGATATCGGAATTTATTAATGAGCCTTGGAGTTGTGCCCTTAGAGGCGAAAGAGCGCTGGAGGAGTGTGTTACAGGTGCTGGGGGCTTAGCCGAGCATGTTACGACATGTTTGGTGTTCATTATGTATGACGACAAATATCCCACTTGATGATTGACAACGTGAGTAGAGTTTTAATCAGATGTGAAGCAACAACCTTGTCTGTAGTAAATGTATTGTACCACAAAACTTGCAATGTGTTATATACTTAAGATCCGATTATACACTTATAGACGTAGACGTATTGGCGTAGGTAAAGTCAGATTACGGGCGCTTATGTAGAAAGCTAAGAAATAATATTTTAACGTTTGTAATAAAAGCTACATCAAACAGCATTACATTAGTCGCTGCTGTACGCTGCATTGACAAACAGAATATGTTATCTTTTCAGGCAAAGTTTAGAAGCGCAATTTCAGTATAACATTTTTTCTCCGAAAGTTCGAGGTGCGTATACAGGCTCGCCTTGTATCCGCACCTTAAGAAGCCTCGACGCGTGACTTCGATTCACGCTCGATCGACTTTCGGGTATTCCGTAGATGGTCGGTGAACATTCGAGTCCTGCGAACACGAATGCCTTCAACCATCTGCACAAAAAATGCTCCCGACCACGTGAAGACTTGTTCAAGATGTCACAAATGTTTAAAAATGCTTCAAAGCTATTCAAAATAGTTAATTAATGTTAAAAAAAGGTTTAAAATTCTTTTGTTTTTATAAAGCGACTATATTTACGAATTTCTAAACCTTGACGTATATTTATTCCTTTTGTTGTTAACGCGAATACTACCAACAGATAATATGAAATATAGTTTTAAGGATTTTATCAAGGTTTTATTACTTCACAATTTTTAAATTCATTATAATAATCAGTATATCAATGTTCAAAAAACTTTTCCATGTACTTAATAACAAAACTAGATAAAATTCGCAATTCTGCATTTTTTATTATATGTGATTATCGCATTCATAACAAAACATTTCTAAATAAATCATTGGTTTATTTTCTTTATTCTGTATAAATAACGATTGATTATTTGATGACTTCACATTTTCCTAATACAAGTTAATGTTTATACACAAATTCCTAAACTAAATAAAAACACATTATAATTTTTAATTGCGTCATCTAAGAGCGTATTGGTTAAACGAATTTTAATGCCCACAGATACCCATAGAACGTAACTAATAACATCATTTAAAAATAATCCCCCGTAAAGTAAACAATTAGAGAGTCGCCGGGTACAAAAGTGATAATTTAGATCGTTGATAATGAGATGTTCCCTCGATGATACGGCGGCGCCCACATAAAGTTAATTATGCAAATTAAACACACACAAAAGCCGTTATAATATTTCTGACGCTAAGTTTACGTGGCTCACCGGCATCCGCTCGTGCAAGGGTTCTGTTTTCTTTATAAACAAACGAGGAACGTACTTTTAACAGACCCCACGAGCAAATACGATATCCGATCTCCCATTACACCGATACACCCCTAGTCCTGTACCTTGGTACCGTGAAAGCATTGTCTATATTTCAATCCGTTTCAATATTACGATTCGAAGTGATTCGATATCATTATTACAGCCTGTGTTCAGTCGTCTGCTGGTATCCCACCACGCTGGTCCAATGCGGGTTGGTGGGTGACCGACTTTTTACATGCCCAACCGACGCATGGATCATCTTACTTTCGAGACATTAGGGTGATTTGCCCAAATTGTCCTAACCAACCAGAAAACAACGATAACACAAGGTTGTCTCTCTGCGGGATTCGAACTCACCGGTTTAAAAACAAGGACCAGGATCTAAGCTACATAGGCGTATTCGATATACACTGATGTATTCTAATCGGCGTACATATTTGAGGAGTCGACAGTGGACCGGCAGAATCCCTCGTAAATTGGTCGAACGTTTGCAGACCCTTATCTCCTTATTGAATCGTTAAAGGAAATGAACGAGCACCGAGCGACGAATGAAACGTGAATGTTTCGCATCTCGCGAAATCTTTAATATTTTTGCAACTCCGTTGAAATGTTTCCAATATCTTTAAATAATAAATTGGTTAAGCTTACAGCGGCCCAGTTTTAGAAGTGCGCGTCGCTTCTACCGCCTAGTTGAAAGAGGTAACTTATACCTCGTCTAACTTTGTTACGGTTTTCATTTCAGATGCAATAATACATTTATAAGGAATATGCTCTTATTTAAATACGTCGTCGCATTATTTAAAATCGACTGGCGTAGTTCGTCTCGAGTGTATTTACTTGGATGTTGCCATGGCAAATAGACCCGAGGAAAATTGAGAGTTGAGTGGCAGCCGAGGCGGGGGAGGCGCTAGTGAAAAAAGCGCAAGAAGGAAACGTAAATCGGAGTATTTCTATTGAGGGGCATGACGTCGCATTAATGTCGGGCCCCGAATCTTGTTTGTCACCGGCACCGATCGGACTATGGTATGTACGTACGTACGGGCCGATCGAGTTTTATTAAGACGTGAGACTATATATATATAAAGTATACAACGCTAGGTATACTCGTTTTTACTAGAGACTGTCTGAAGAAGTAGCAACGCGGTGATTTCTGATACAAATCAGTTGTGTAGAAGCACTACTGTGTGCCGGTTTAACGGGCACCGTTTGTTTCTGGGCAGCTGATTTGTGGCGTCTTACACTATGTTTCTTGTTTGTAAGGTTTATCACTAACCATCAGGGGAACTTCAATGAATAGTATATATATATATATATATATATATATATTGGTAGTAGTGTCCACGAATGATATGTCATCTGAGCGTAGGCAGACCTGGTCTGTACCGCCGTTATTTATTGCCACGGGACTCCCGTGTAATTAAAACTAAATGATCGCCGCCGTCGCTCAATTTGGTATGTGATGGACAGTTGTCAGACACCGTTTTTTTACTATAATGCAGTGGTATTATGGAGCCGTTTTCGATCAGATTTAAGTTTTATTTTAGAAAATTCAACTAAGATTTCTAGTACCTTCTATTCCTTACTAAGTACCTATTATAATTATTGTGTATTAAATAAATAAACAATATACAGCTTCATAAATAAACCTAAATTTGCTGTGATGAACCGCATATATATAAATTTTGTCTTACACACAATGTTTCACTAAGTCTTAGCCTTGTGGTATATATTCCTCTTTGAAGCGGTTTTAAATCTTTAAACATTTATATATTTATATTGCTGTTTCCTGGTTGTTAAAAGCAATGCGGGCTGATTAATATTGCTAGCTTGTAAGATCAGATGATGTGATGATGCGTTAGATCGGAATGTGAAGGATACGTCGTTATTGCATTGCTAGTACATCCCTAACAAGATACTAGATTGATTTATTTAAACGGTATATATATTATTACTTATGCCGTAATATAAATCTTGACCACATGTCTATTATAACAATACGATATTTTCACTAAAAATTTGAAGCAATAACTTTTCTACCTAACAAATAATTATATCATCAGCCTGTGTTAGTCTACCGCTGCTCCTATTACTACTCCTCAATTAGGAGGTCTTTTGGACCGTATTTCTTACCACCTGAGTCAATGCAGGGTTGGTGGAGTGACTGAATTTTACATTCATGATACATCTTACTTTTCAGACAATTGGGCGATCGGCACAAATTGCCCTAACTAACTGGGAAACAAGAATGAAAATTTGTTGAGTCCCTGCAGATTTTAACCCACGACATTAGCCTACGAGGCAATACAAAAATATGTATATTTCGCATTTCCTTTAAATTTAAGTAAAATAGCATGTTTATGATTTTCATCTGTTTAAAGTCTGTGCCATTAAATTTATAAACAATATTTCAATGAAATGCAAAAAAGCAGAATGTTTACAAGCCTTAAACCTTCGTTTCGGTCTTGTTACAAGACACTACAGATTCGGGTGTACAAAAGCGAAGCTCCAATAAAAGACACGGGCACAATCGCAGCATTTAGTGAGTTAAAATTTCATCGCAACAACTCGAACACAATATCGGCTTACAAAAAACGCCCGTAAAGGGATCGCTCTTTTCTTTACGCTCAGCGCCCTTTTTATTTACGCACCGTGGCACCGATATTTTAGATCTATTGAAACTGCAAGCGCTGCGAAGCTTTATCATTTTATCTGATACTTTGTGATTCAATACGGCACGAAATATCTATATGTATGTAGGTATTTCCGTTTCTATCGCGGGCAATGGCGCGGTGCGGGTGTTTTGCGCGCGAAATTCGTCTACCGTTTCATCGGTAAACAGTATATCCGTTGTTCCTCTACGCGTTGTAGTTATCTTAATTTTTAGGATCTTTTTAAGCGTTGATCCAAGTATGGTACGAAAATAATTTGTTGTTATTTTAATTGAATTTTGTTTGTTATATCAAGCCACAATTTTTGATTCAGCAGTTATGTTTTCGATTCTGTAATAATATTTATTCCAAGTTTTTAACTTTTTAGAAAAGCATTTTGTGTCTGTTGACGAAATAACTAGTGGTTAATCATAGCGTGTATGTAAGTAATATACAATTTTAAATCCATACTTTTAAAAATATATCGCGTTGGTTACTTATTTAAATTTGTTCCGTGCACATGGATGCTAGAGAGTCCGCAACATCGAAAACAAAATACATACAAACAACGCGATAAATCCGATTAAAGTGGAATTAATCTTCTCTACAAAAACTTGTATTTGTAAAGAAGTCTGCATTATTCATTAGTTACGGGTACTACAACATTGGTATAAAACACATAACGAAATTAGAAAGTTTGAGTGAATTAATCTTCTTCTTCAAAAAGTATAAAAAACTATAATTGGTAGAACTAAAAACACATGCATAAAACCTCCTTTGTCCTCCTGTCCGGAAACAAGAAATTAACCATGAAAAAAAAGAACCAGCAAAAATGAACAGCCGTTCCATAATTAAACACACAGATGCGACAATGCTAGAAGTAGTAAACGCGAAAAGGTCAGCGTATGAAATAAATAAGGTAGGTACAGATACACAAAAATCGACCGTTTCCAGTTCAGTCCGTGCTGAGCAAATGGCTGGAAACGGATTAAGAATTAACTAGTGGCGCCCGAGACCGGAAGGTGGAGGGGAATTAGTGGGGAGCGGACGTGAGTACTAATTGAAAATGATTCAAAAGTGCGCTGGCAGATTACTTTTCTGTTGCGAAGTATATTTCTCCGCGTTTCTCTTGTGTATGCATCGACACATTTTTATTTTTGTCTTCACCTATATTCGCAAACTTAGTTAAATTCGTGTTTAAATATAAATCGTATACACATGCTAATAACTTCCATTGAAAATTTAATAATTGGCACTATTCTCTAATGTTTCTATTTCGTTTGTTTAGATGACCCTATGTAAACGTATCTTGCTCATAATTCTAGTGCATAGAGTATTTGCCACTTGCAGCATTTAGCATGAACTCATTTAACAAAACGATGTTAGATATAAGTCTAAAATGTTTGTTCAACAATAATTATTTGTTTAGTTATGCTTATCGATCCGTGTATATTCAAGATAATATCGTTTTTGTGAATATTTATCAGCAATTAATTTAAAAACCAATTTAACAAACTTTATAAAAAGCCTTTTGTTACCCTTTTAGTGATTTATGTATATTTGTACTATACAACAATATGACTATATACAACACGAACATTACATTATTAGCGCACGTAATAATATAAAAGCAATCACCCTATATAAACTAATAAAAGGTCATATTTGAATACAACTAGGATTATCATAAACAGGACACTAATTCACGTTCCAGAACCACCGCGGCCGGACATCGTCAACGCGAGGCAACAAATCAAACGGGTACACGACGATCCCGTATATCACATTTACGTTTTCAATAAAAACACGGAATTAACAATAAAGCACGCTCAAACGGAATGAACATATGTTGGCGTACAATTTATGAGGCGGCGGGACATGTCGCGTGATTGCTGTAAAGATTCGCCATACGAACTTTGGTCGCCCAGCGTACGGCGACGGGTTGCACGGACGTAAAACTTTTACGCAGCATCCCCCCCCCCTCCTGTTTTACAGCAGCCATTTTATTATTTAGTGAAAGGAGAAACGGTGACGTCATAAATCTCCGACGCGTGAACTCTGCCCCGTTATCCGGGCAATGGAATTATGGCACTTTCTGACTTATTCTAGACAAAGTGTTCGGCTTCTCGGCGCGGCGGGTCAGGGGCGAATTTTTTAGGGTTAACGAGGTGACGTGTTGTGTCGGATAGCTGAGAGAATGGATGTTTGTGTTTTGTACGGACAGGTTGTTTTTTTAGGTTATGCTATAAGTTATTTGATCGCCTCCGTGGTGTAGCGGTGTTGGCTGTCACTTTATAAGCCGGAGGTCGCGAGTTCGAATCCTGCGGAAACAACTTTGTGTTATCGTTGTTTCTTATTGATTAGGATAATTTGGCTCGATCACCCTATTGTCTGAAAATAAGATGACTGATAAGAAGACATGTAGAAATCGGTCGAGTGGACTACCCGCATTGTGGGACACGGGGAAGCCCAATGTCCAGCAGTGGACTGACACAAGCTGATGATGATAAATAACAAGTTATTTAATCCTATTTTACTGCTTATAATCCGTAGCGGATTAACATGTAACACTAATAAGTTGACGATAATAACGTAAAGTTTAGTGATGTCGTATTAAATTCGCTCGCAACACTGTGACATGGGATGTACATCTCATTTACTAAGTAATTGTATTACTGTGCCCTTCAACAGACGTACCTACTGACATCTGTGTTTACAACTACTTACATATTCTGTCCTGTACACCATAAAAACTCAAACTTTTAGGCTATAAAAAGTGTATTTTAGTAAAAGTTTAATAGAGTTTTATTACAGTCAAAGTACTAAAAAAATAAAAGATACATTTTATTATATTTGAAAGATTTATAGATCTTAAAGAATGGAGTCTAGGTTTTTATTTTTTTAATAAAAATCTCGCTAAATTTGCAATACAATATACATGTCAAATTTCAGATAGACACTTCATAGAGAATCACGCTTACGGGCAAAGAAATGCTTCTTAAAATATCTTATATTATACTTAATTCACAGACCAGTTCTTAAAAGACTGTTAAGAGGTCTGCTATAACTTAACTTTTCCATTCTTAATTATTTCTATTGCTTGCGCGAATATTATACAATATTAAATAAAATGACTTTACGGATTTTATCGCGTTTATTCTTCCATTCTTTCTAATAGTTTTACTATAAATAAACAATAGAAATTTTACCAAAAAAGTATGACCGACGTCAAACAGTATATAGTGTTCACATTAAAATGCTTATTGTGGGTTATTATTTAAACATAGATATATTCTATTGCGAACTTTATTGTAGGCGAATATTACAACATTAATTTTGTACAACATAGTTTAAGTCTATAATTTAATCTAATCGCACAAGTTTCTTGCCCCGTAATTTTCTTAATTTCTTAAATATCAATTAATCTACTTATCACGAAACTGTTTAAAAAATAAAAACAAATGACAGCTAATACTATCATTAAAAAAAAATAAACAAAATCCCGAGGTAACATACATTAAAACAAAACATACGCACCCGAATTGAGTAACATCCTTCTTTGTAGTTATCTCTGCAAATTATTAAACATAAAAGTGCTAGCAATTTTCTAAGAAGTAATGATAATTTTAGGTTTTAATTTCCCTATGTTTTAATTTGGAGAGTAAAAATGTAATTAACCAAAAAAAGAAAAAGTAAAAACGTGGATTTTACGTCTGATTAACATTTTAATTTATGAGTTACAAAGAATACATTATAAGCATTCTGTAAGGTGTCGTTAAAGTTGTTAACTTAATACGCTTCGAACGATACAAGGTCCAAAAGGTATGTCAAAGTTTCTTCCCCTTTTAATACGTAGGACGTAAATTAGAAAATTTATGGTCACATTTAAAGAATTCAGATGTACACTCGAACATATCGGAGCGTTGAGATATTTAATGAATATAAAGAAACGTTAAGGCAACATAATGCAATCTTGTACCTGTCCAGATATAATTCATTTATCATGTAGTAGAGGGCTGTGTGGGCCGTATGACAAGCGCCGCATGTAATTAAATAGCTCTCGACATTGCCCGAAGCGGGACTTTAAATCATAAATGAGAAAAATGTAATTGCACATCGGCGAAACATATTGGATTGGAAATTGGTGGGGCGTCGACTTCGTATTAGAAATTGTGTTCGAATTATCAACCGCTTTTCAAAGCCGCCGCGTCAGTAACGTTTATCTATCTATCTCTATATGTATGTGTCTGTCTACATTGGAATGTTTAATTAACTGAATCAACACGGTGTTGATATCAAACGGCATTTTTAATTGAAACAATCGACGTTTGTTATTTTTATCGCTAGTCCAACACCGGGAATGGATAGTTTTACTATTATGATGATGATGCTTCTTATCGAATTTAGGCGTTTTTGAATTAAAATAATTTGTCCAAATGAAGTGGCGTCGTAAACGTTGGATAAAAATACGATGACGTTTATAGTGATGAACGCACTTCGGCTTTATAACCTGAACTATATCGGTAACCGCCAGATGTGTAGAGCGCACGACGCCCCGGGCGCTACCAGAGACATAAACAATTAAACAGATAACATAAAATTAACGAAGCCAACTCGTAAATATGCTCATTTTATTATCTATAAAAGTCACTAATTAATTAATTGCATGATGATTAAGCTCGCGCCCGTTCGCTGTCGAATTGGCCTCGTATCGATAATGAAAGAGCAATCGCCTGCATTCACCCGGCTGTAAACTTTCCACATAAAGCTAGCACACGAACTTTGTGAGACGTAACGTTTTTATATTGGATCGACTAACACTGGACGTGCGGGCTTATGTTATTAAATTGGAGCACGTAGCCCTGTTTGCTCGGGTTCCCCTTCCGTGAGTGTGCCATTATTTAACTTGCGCTTTCGCCCACTAAATCACGGGCCATGGCTGCGAGTGCAGTTAATGCACTAGCCTACAGCGGATAAGCTAACAAGCCTCTTTAGACTCGGCCGAACAATGAGACTTAGCGTGATATACTGCTAGGACGGGACATGCCGCGTGACCGTTTGGGGAGCGCTTCTTTTCCCCTAATTAGCCATTCAATTCCCGTAATCTTGTTTACTCGTATCCGGCGCTGGCCAGGTGCGATAATGGCCGGGCTATTTGCATGCCGCCATATTGTTCCACGCAGCCTCCTCGTCGGCAGACGGCCCCCCGTTGTTTTGGTCGGGCTTATTGGATCCGGTGCCGATTACCCGGTATTGATCCCGACGTCCGTTATCCGAGTTCGTTTATTTCGGGATAGCTGTTAAAGTTGTGTACGTCACAAATCTTATCGGTCGTTATTTTCGACTCGTCTTTTTTAGTGTCGCTCGATCGGCGGCTAAGGTCACCTTTGTTGTAAGGACGCGCCGCCCTTGGAGCGGTTTATTTAAATTTTCAACCGCCAAAAGAGTTATGATTTCATCGTGGGTCTTATCTTCGGTGTTAACGTGATTTGTACTAATATATCCTTAAATTATGTTGAATACGTTTAATAAGTGTATTTAATTTTGAAAACTAGTATAGAAATCCCATTTGAGGAAAAAACTTTTTTTATATTATTGCATGTTTTACTAATCAGAGTTATTTTATCATGGCAACTTATATTGAAAATAAAATACGGTAATATTTGAGGCCCCCTAAGTCTTTTTGATTAATGCAACACTCCAATTACGACTAACTTTGTCGGTGTGTGAAGTATTAAATAAGTTTTCTATTGAAACAGTGTAATATTTTAGCGTACAAAATTGAATTGCTGTTTGCAAATAGTTTTCTGCTATTCAGGGAATTTTCAATATTGAAAGCGAAAATTTGTATCGTAATGTCTCAAGATTAGCCGGTGCACGTAACGCCCCTTCCATTAGAAAGTGTCGGTCGAATAAAAGTCGAATGTAAATCGTAAGTTATCACCCGTGTTGAACGGTTATCGGGACTTTGTACGGAATCAGCACGTACAGGGAGCGGATCGTAATCTCGAACAGTAAATTGGAGTCGATCCCATCGATGGGTAGATGACGGGACCTCCTATAAATACATTATCGAACACGCTTTATTACTCTGTCTTATCCTATCCTATGACGCTTACGTGTTCAGTGTTTAGATGTTGGAATGGGGGAAGCTGTGCTTTAACACAGTAATGTCTATTTGGCGAGTGCGGGGTATATGCTAAACTCGAATTATTTCGCTGACAACGCGTCTGAGACATGATTACTTCAAGGCATCGAATTCCATTCAGAAGCCACTGAGACGATTCTTGACCGCGGGTGAACTTTGTCATTTGTGTTGATGCGCTGTTTGTATTCGATTTTATTGTCCGATCGAGAAATAACATTTCAGATGTGGTTGAATACAGACGGCTTATAACATTACATGTGCAAACAATTTGTTTAGTTTAACAATGTCCATTTAAATCTTGCATATTATATTATGTACATATGTGTGCTCGTTTATTAACCCTGAAATATTTAAATATTATATGTAGTCGTCGGATACAGCATTTGAAAAACTATTGAACGATACACAATATATCTCTCTACACCCTTAAGGGATTAACCGAGCTACACGTGACTCGAAAAATTACCAGATTGCCGAATCAATGGGGAATACGGATTAGTCCGATGGTGCGGTGAAATCCCGAAATCCGTGCAATTCAATTCCGCCAAGGGCATTACATATACTGCAGTCTGTATAATTAGGGGCGACAAACACAATACGGCCACACGTCAACTCGATTTGACCCCCCCAGATTCAAGATGGACCCCCGCCCCCATTACCTGCACGCCCGACGTTGCTCTTAATTGACGCATTTAACTGATACACAACATTTTACGTGGAGTGTTGTCGGTTTCGATCCATTAGCCGGTCACGACCGATGCATTTATTCATGTTTTTGATGTTATTGAATAATAATAATAGTAACGTTATTTTTATCTCTGAGTATATTGCCATTTGGCGTCTGCATTTTAATTCTATCTTTGGTAATATTATTAAGAGGAAGAGTTTGTATGTGTGTGCAACAAATACTATAAAGCTGCTAATATTAAAAACTATTTCAATAAATAAGTTTCTTCGTCATAACAGGTACGTTATCAAAGAGTAGAATAGGCTACTTATCATGCTAGTAGAAATTAAAAGACCATAGAAATATCCACAAAGTCATCTGAAGGTACAAGAGATTTGGCATGATTTATCTTAAATATCTTTTATAAATATTTATTTATGCCTGAATGTAGAAAAAAATCTACCCGTGCAAAGCTTGGATAGCATCTCTAGTGGACGATAAAACATTATTTAGAACACTAAATCGGTTTTTAAAACATTTTTTAACTACTAGCCTTGGAAACTTAGGTACTTGGTGCCTTCTATTTTAAAATCTTTGTAAATTTCATAGCAACATTAAAACACCTAAAAGATAATTATTAATAAACATGTTTGCGTAAACTACACACGATTTTAGAGTTCTTTGTACAAAGCGTCACGTTCAGTCTGAAGCTTTTATATCATGAGTTAGAAGGGATAAATTGTGAAAAGCAGATTTATGTGCTTTTAAGTGGTGGCTGGTGAGTGAGGGACGTATTGAGTTATACGGTCTTAGATAAAAGGAATTAAAAACGTATCTAGGGCATTGAACTCTTTAAAAATAATCTTCAAGTAGTAGTTACAGAGTAACAGTTGCTTCAGAGCATATATCTAACAATGCATATATAATTATTATAGCATAGATGCCTTGTTATTTTGTTCTCATATGTTATTAAAATAATGTTTTCACACCAATTAGTTAAATCCTATGTGTGTATACATGTGTCCGAATTTCATATTAGTTATAAATATTTTGCCCAGAATTTATATAATTGTGCTATTTATATCCGCTTGCTTACACTATATCTTTAAGTTATAATTAAAAAAAAACACAAAATTATACAGTTTTTTTCCTTGTTGAAAAAAGATTTCATAATTGTTATACGTTCAGAATTATCACATTACAAAAAAGTTATGTATTTAATACAAATAGTAACTATACATCAATGTTTAAAAACAATATTCACATACACTACGGCATAGAATTTGAACCTACGACCTAAATTTAATTGACTTAACGGCCGTTTACTCAACTAATAGAGTTTCAGTTTAAATTCAGCAAATAGGAGGAAGCAATTAAGATAGCGTACGGGAGTAATGTCGTTAGTAACCGGGGATTATCCGTAAAAAAAAGGAAGGTGGATGTGTAAGCATTTCCCGACACTTAGTCCCTCAAGCGCTTTTAAAAATTGGACCGGGCGTATAAAGCGGTATAATTATGATAATGTTATTGCAAATTCTTTCCAGACGCAGGTTTCCCTTTGAACAATTTGAGGATCCGCACCACTTATTATCTAGTACGTCGTAACGAATATTGCAGTTTACAGCGAAATGCAAATTTCATTTACGTTTATTCGCATGCTGTTAATAACGTAGACTTTGTATATATTTCATAAAATATGTTATAATTTAGGAAAATATCCGGAAATGGAATTCTACAGAAAAAAATCTATCGGCCGCTGAAAATTTTAAAAGTTTGTTTCGACAAAACCAGATTTAACAGGCTGTGTTGTTGTTGAATTTATTCAAAGTAAAATAGTGTATGCCAAATAACATTAAGTAATAACTGCAAAGTAACAATATACATAAAAATACTTAATTACGATTACTATCCAAACCTTTGAAGAACGGAAGCCGGTTAATCGAAAACGATTATAAAACGCACTAACCCTTATATTAAAGAGGTCTCATGTAATTGTCTACCATTCAAGGTAACCCCAGTGAGTTGGCAAAAACCTTTTGAACTTGATTCTGAACGTGTTTTTTGTAACGTTCGCTTTTTAGGGTCCCCTATGCCATTGAATTAGTATGGAGTGCATCTCTAAATTTTTATCGACAGCTTTGCTAGCCCTCTCGTCCGTGGTTCTCCCCCATTTGTAATATAAACGTTGCATTGTCTGAATATATGTTAAATTACACTTCTGTGCCAAAGTTGTGTATTAGTTATAGCTAGACAATAAATATCAAATAATTTCTTTGATAGAAGATAAAGAAATTTTTTGGTGCGTTTTTAATAGACAAGGCTTACTTTCAGATACTGTTTAAATTGTCACTTGGTATAAATAACAATGGGAGCCTCGGATATTAACATGGTGGATAACCTTAAACTTTGGAGATTTCAACTATTTTTGCCACAAAATCAGTTGTGAAATCAAAGCGATTCTCCTTTTTATTTTCCCAAGTTATTATAAGTCCGCTTCTAATCCAGCGTGTCCACCTGAATGCCAGTTTAAACAACACAAAGGGACTTTAACTGCATTTGATAGTTCAATCAGTTGTCCAGTCGATCAGTTGTGTGTTGTTCTTGTAAGGAGTGCAAAAGATTGTCTTTACTAATGGGACCAAATTTTGCACTGCCATTATCTTACTTGTTCAGTGACTGGGTGATCGGCTCGTTTTGCCTTAAGCAGTTTGAAAAAATGATTGTGCTATCATTGTTTTGGATTATCGTTGTAACGATTGTTTATAAAGCTAGGTCCAATACCAGACACCATCACTACTTTACGAAATGGCGCTAGACGTGAAAGCGTTCTAGATTGATAAATCACGGCTACTTCAATATAACGCGATGTTAAACCAATGAAAATGCTCGAATTCTAGGCGGCAATTAAGTTTCACGCTAGTCATTGTTATATCAAATTCTATATACATTGAATTATATGTCTAAGTAGGTTTCACTTTAAGATGAACTCTTTAAGAGCCCGTCAGGGTATCCATGAAAAAGAAACGTAAACATTTAGGCAGTGACACTATACAATAATTTCGATAGCGTACCTCGTTTTATTGTGTATGTAAGGTACCGAGATACGAATAGAAGCAGACGTAGTAATCTTACTCGGATTTTACGGCAGTAGGTAAATAGTCGTAAATATTTTACGGCGTCCCGCATACATGTACACGGCGATTATGATAAAGAGATGGGATACCTCCATTTGTAGAGCTCACTCTACACAACGGTTGCCAACAGCGTTAAGTAATTGCAGGGACCATGCGTACTGTAGTAAACTACGTAAGTACACATTGGTACTTATCACGTCTAGACATGTCACACAGTATCTTTGGACAAGTCTTAAGTGCAGTTTCAATAGGGTTTAGTTTTGTTCATAAATCGTTTTAAACATTGCAAAATGTAAAAGAAATTTTACGTGGTAAAGTGATTTGGAATAGAGTGAGGAACACCATTACCTGAATTAAAAGTAATTGTACATGAAATGGAATCCTAAGTCTTATCTGGCGTGACAAAAACTGTGTTTCAGTTAATTTTAAATCGATTGAAGTCTTTTTTACACAAATTTTCTCAAAAAAAGTTAACTATTCAAAGGACAAGATGAACCACCTCGAGCCAAAGCCGCCACGCTCGAATAATTTCATTTAAATTCCGCACCGATGACATTCTTAATTAGAATTTAACGGCTGATTCATCCCGGATTTGTATAGTTGTATACAAATCCGGGATTAACAGACCGTTACAGCGTGTCGCTCTCGGCGTTTAATACTGAAACCATCTTTCGCAATTAAATGTAGTTTACATTACACTTAATTCATTTTTATCAATTTATTATCATTTCGTTTTTTTTATAGAATATTAGGTAAATCATTATCAGTTATACTGGCTAATTAAAGTTTTTTTAAACTAGAGTAAAAAATTAAGTTGACAGTTTATAGCTTTCATTTAAGTTAACTAGCTTTATATGAGGTAAGAGCAAAATGGTATTCAAAGTTTTTTATTGGTTATTAGATGCAACATTATCAATTATACTATTTAACAAGAGCATAAAATAAAGTTGACAATATATAAATTCATTTAACTTAACTATCTGTAAGAGCAAAAGTATTGTTAACTATATTAATGAGCATTAATGTACCGAATAAAATTGCATAACCTTGTGTTGACCAGTAAAAATTAAACCTACGTCTGGCAAAATTGGACTAGGGAAAAACATAATATTTTTCACCTATTAGAGTTACTAAATCACTTTGTTTATAAAACAAGGATCTACAAATGTTTTAACAGCCTTGTATAAAAAGTATAGGTTCAATTTAGACTTGCATCAGTCCAGCTATAACATATATATTAACACCTGTACGTTCCTCGACAAACTATCACCAATCATAAAGGAGATAATATTTACTATAATCAACACTTTTTATTGACAAATGAAGCACAAACCCTAACAGACTACCATAAAATTATTGTAATTTAAAATAAACGCTTATAATTCTTAAAATAGCTTGCGTGTTATATACGTTCTGATAAATAAATGTGTGTAGTACCAATACATTTGTTGCGGACAAATTGGCGATAACCAAATCAAATTCAGCTTCATAACAACACCGTTACTTGTTGATCATCCTCTCTGAAGTGAAATTCATTCGAGTATAGATTGTTGTACGCTGGGTTTATTTCGCCATCCGCTATTCTTAGGAATCGAATATCTTTTTAAAGCCATCGTAAACCCGCATCGCAACTTATAACCTAATAAAACGAAATTGCCCGTCGAAATTGACGTTCACCGACAAAATAAGCCATATTTCATATTTATGCGCGCAGCGGAGGTACGTTGTCTCGATGGCGCTCGTCTTCCTTATTGATTTGTTATTACAAATGATAAATACCTAGCTTATTTTCGCAGCTGCTCTCATTTCAATTTAGTGTCGTATCGTAAATAATCGTAATCGGCTTGGACGTGATACGCGTGTGCGGAGAAATAAATATTATAATAACCGAGCGAATTTATCGCGCGCCATTTCCCTCTTTGTAGGTCTCCAATGATAAAGTCGTAACGTCGTCTAAATATTCAATATGTGTATCTTTTGAGGCCATCGTCTTATTTCTACTTATCGCTTTTGATATTTCTCTCGCC
This sequence comes from Lamproptera curius, assembly GCA_029286875.1. Lineage (NCBI taxonomy): Eukaryota > Metazoa > Arthropoda > Insecta > Lepidoptera > Papilionidae > Lamproptera > Lamproptera curius. The sequence goes on along the minus strand of JAGSMT010000133.1, from coordinate 870,256 downwards.
TTTTCATGTTTAAAAATATTTCAGTTAACAACTTTACGTTTAGTATCCTTTTCTAACTTATAATTTCTTTTAGTAATAATAATTTATGAAAGAAGACATGGTCAAGTATAGGAGTATGTATTAGGAATGTGAGCTGTACAGTTTATATATAATAAGATTTACATCATAAACCTGCATGTTGCTGCTGGACATATGCCTCCCCTAATGCACGCCTTCCCATTTGGGGTTTTTGGACAGTATCCCACCACACTGGTCCGATACAGGTTGGTAATATAATTCATTAATTTTAATTTATTCAATTATTATTTTATATTATTTAATTTTTTAAATAGTGTAGTATAGTAAGTAGAATAGAGTAGTAGTAAAATAATACATTAACAAGATATTTTTATTTCGATTCAGATTAGTAAAATCTTAAATAATAATGACTTATATAAATTGTTAATATCATGTAACCAAAGCTTTTTTTTATTATCTTTCTTAGTGTCTTATTTTTTTTAAATCTGTTTTCCAAAAAAATCAAGTTAATGTCAAGCTAAATAATAGCAATCTTTGCTTTGCACTATTAGTATTGTGCAATTTTATACATACATTTATCTGACCATTGCGGTAACTAACTGCGCGCTAGTTGAAATAAGCACCGTGGAAAAGTGGGTTAAGACGAATGTAACAGTCCTAATCTGTCACCGCCCTAATAGGGGATGTCATAAGTGGTCCTAAATTCGCCTAATCTCAACGCGGACGATTCGACTTATAGCACGCGATTGTATACCACGAATGGCGCATTAATAAACTAATACTTTTCTATAGAAATATCAAAACTATACGAATTTAGCCAAGAATTTCAATCTATTCTAATGAAGATCAGTTCAAAGCTTCATTAATTTATAATGGTCTTCAATCGAAGTTTATAATTAATCGTATTTGAAAGTTAAGTACAAGGACAATATACAGACTAGAAGATGATTAACAGTTTACAATAAAGTAATTTGTATTCATATTTTTTAAATCAAGTTTATAATTTAAAACTAAAGTTTAATGTTTCACACGGTTTATTAGACTGAAGGAAATAGTTGAAGTTATGAATTTTATTACGTATTTTGTAGTTAAAGTTTTTACCTTTCAGACATGAAACCAAATCGTATTTTTGAACGACTCCTCAAAAGGAGTAGGTACTCAATTCGGAGCTGACGTTTTTTAGATATTTGAGAAATCAAAAAAATTACGGCTTAAAATCACAACCTCGTGCGATTAAATAACAAAAGCTGCCAAAACCATAAGAGATAGACATAAGATATGTTCTACGTAATTGTACTTCTTAAATAGGTCTATAATGAAGTCCGCGAGTACATATGTTTTAAAAATAACGAACAATGACTATTTTAATTTTCTCTCTATATTGCAAGTAGGCATTTTTAAAGCTCATTTAACGAAATATAATGTAAGTTTACATAAAAGTTAATCCATTTAAAAAATTCTTCATTCTTCATAGCATAAAACATGTCATACGCGATATTTTGATTAAATGAATATCATTAAAGATATGAGTATAAGTGAATTTACGGGGTAATTTCACTTTGCTACCTGCTTGTATTGCGTAAAATGGTTCTGTACTGTTTTAAGTCGCATTTTACTTGTTTAATTTATATTATATCAAAACACAAAGCACTCATTAGGTGACTTGCGACTGTCGTTTCCTGACCATCCTTTTTAAGGCACAACCGTCAGAAATTCCAAAGTTAGCTCCGTATTGACATGAAGCAATCTTTCAGAGCGTAACAACTCCTAAACAGTATTCGCAATGGAAGCACAATGGGATCCTCTATTTTCGAATTAGGAGCGCGGGACCGTCAATGGGTGCGGCATTATTGGCCCAATTGGCCCGCCGTGCTTGTCCTCAGGGATAGACGAGGCTAGACGGTCGTACAATTGTCTTCTAGCTTATCTTTCTTTAAAGAATGTAGATTTTATTCAAGCTTTTTATATCTTGTTGGTTATTTTATATATAACTAACACGTTATTAGATATCGGTTATTATTATGTCGTAAATTAATCTAGTCTATCAGGGTACTTTTACAAAGTCTTAACATGAAATTCACGTTACTTATTGTGATGCTTCTTAACTCACTTTTGTGAAGCTAGTAAAATAACTGTAAGATTAAACGATTACGTATTTTATTTAAACTAAAATTGTATAAAAGTTTACAATGTTGTTATTATAACAAAAGGACAGTTAAACATTTGTAAAATGTAAAATTATTTAACCCAATGATTTACAATGCCAACTATTAAAAATAGATATTGTCGAAAAGTACTGCCATGGCGTACATTGAAATTGCTATGCTATTATTTCATAATTGTATCAAATAAGATTTATAGTCAATCAATTTCTTAAAGGCGGAAAAAGTTTTCTTTTTCTTTTTTTCTCTTTGGTATGATGTGTCGTCCTTCATCATTAATTTAATTTTCATTATAACAAACGTTACATTTGTAAAGCATTGATGCGGCAACGGCATCAACATACGTCACAATAAAATGATTTAGTGATAACATCAAAGAAACAAGACAATTTCGAAAAAACCATTGTATAAATGTGAACCCGTCTTATTTCTCACAAAATTAAAATAAGCAACAGCTCAAAACATCACGTAACAACATCTTCAGCATTCATTAATTCACGGTACAAATTGCTCGAATTCAAAAACTGTTGATTAACAAGCGGAGATTCGTATTTAGGTTACAGCTCTGCGCGAGAAAGCGATCGCGGGAGTGGACGCTAATGGCGCTTGTACAAGAAAATTGGAAACAATCCCGTCGACGGTCTTGATGTCTTCATAATTGAATCGTAAACTACTTACATAAAAGGTTTATAACTATAGATAAATCATTAAATTAACGATTGAGTTTAATCGGAATTCTTAGTAGAAACAATTGTTTCCTTTTAATATACGTAATTAGTATGCTGAATTTTTATCTTTTTTTTAAATATTTATATCTTTTTTATCATCCCTAATGTTAGATTTTAGAACATGTGTTGATCCACTGCTGGACATATGCCTGCACGAACCACATTCAGCAGTGGACTAACACATGCTGATGATGATGATGACGATGATGACTCTGAATATAAAAAAATACTTACAGTAACTTTATTTCAGATAAATTCACGTAGAACAGTTCCATAAATCATTGTTTATGCTACTTGAAAACTCATTTTCGACGTAGATTTTTGGCGTATTTTCGAAGTTTTAAAAGTTGTTTGGTTGGTCATGTTCATACCGATGCTGTGCTCCCCAATTGTACTGCCTTCACAAACCGAACAGAATATGTTACTAAATTCTTCCTGAAACGCAAAACTGCTTTTTCCATATGAAAATCAACGCAGTACTAACAAAGAGAAAATTAGATACACTGTCAATGCACCATAACAATTTACACAGTTTCAAATCGGAAAGTCATCTGATACGCAATACGGAATGTGCTGTAATGGTCGAACTAATGTTTTAATTTATCATATAAATATATATATCATCAGCCTGTGATAGTCCACTGCTGGACATAGGCCTTTCTTAGTACAACCCCATTAGAGGTTTGGGACCGTATCCCACCACGCAGGTTCAATGCGGGTAGGTGGGTGGAACGACTTTTTACATGCCATCCGACGCATGGATCATCTTACTTTTCAGACAATTGGGTAATCAGCCCAAATTACCCTAACCAACTAGGAATCAACAATGAAATTTGTTGAGACCCCGCAGGATTCGAACCCATGACCTGGGGTTTCTAAAGCACACGCCCATACCACTAGGCTACGGGGGCAGCTATGATATATAAGGTATTTATAAATAGTTCTATCTGATAATGCCGTTTTCATTACTTGAAACATTTGTTGTTGTTTTATATTTCAATAATTAACATTAGTGCAGTTGTGTTGTGCAATACAATACTGTTCAGAGGATTCTGTGAAACAACATATTACCAGTTACCAAATCATGAAGTCTCAAATTCTATTCAATTGTTAAATGCTGTTATTATCACGTCATCACGTTTATCAGACGTTATCTCAAGCTAATTGTAATACAGTTTGATTTCAATAGTCGCAACGCAGTACTTACGAAAGCAAAACAAATCAGCAAAAATCATATGACAATTAATAGGTCAACAAACCCGCGACCTAAGACGAGTGGAGTCAATGAAAAAATTGGATCAGATAATTCGCTGGATGTAACGTCTCTCAAACTGATTGATCGCGACCAATCTATCAAAGGCGAGGCAGTCCTTTAATTGAACTTTTCCCAAGCGTGACCCGATAGATAATTGCAACAGCGAATCGTGAATCACACGCGACATTTAATCGCTGGCCGGTCGTCCTTCAAACAGGATTAAGTCGAGGCCCACTGGAATCGGGCACGGTGGCATTAATAATGTGCGTGAATGGAGCACTTACACGCTTAGGGGACACAATGCAGGATTCGTTACAAGGAAATATCTTATCGAGTGAGGAGCATGTATTGTAAAATGTGGAATATTTGTGCACATTTATTTTTTCAGGACGTCTTGAGGAAACTATAACATAAAAGTTTTACAGGCTTCATTAAATTTGGGTAATCTAACAAGAAATATTCCTCGTTGCGGTAACCCACCGCATTGTCTGAAACTTAGCAAAGGTAGCTTAAAATAGTAGATGACTTTATTGATGTAATAAGTTAACCCTCTATATCATGGTGTAGACTGTAAGCAACATACCGCTTCTCCTACCACTAAATTCATACGATTAGTTTTTTGACGTTATAATGCACTGTTTACCGTAGTCTACAAACCGAAGTAACGAACAGGTACTAAAAATTTTCCATAGATGGCGTTACCTGCCACAAATTGAAGTTTTTTTCACTAAGCCGTTGTGATTTAAACAAGTTCGCGCGTGCTCCTAATTAAAAATTATTTTAAAAAAGTTTTTTCGTGTTTTGTGGGTTAATTTTCAATAATATGGACAGGTAAGTGTCTAAATATTTGATATTTGAAGTTATCAATGGCAAATATTATCATTTATTAGCTATTTTTTGAAAATTAATGTTTGTTGCCCGTAAGCTACATTGACGTTTATGGGTATAATTTGTATTAGTTTCTGGGTGTATTGATAAGTGTTATTTCGTCATCCAGGGCAGCTCGTAAGCGTCCTCCTCGAGTCCTTTTGGAGGAAGATATTACTTCGATTCTGCAGAATGGTGATGACAGCGAGGACGGTTTGGATTTTGATGATGACAGCCTAGCAGACCCAGATTTTTCACCTGAATTAGAAACTTTTGAAGACAATACTTCCACCTTAGATATCGACATGGATTCTATTATAGAAACCTTAGAAAATAGCCATGAGGGTTCAGTTCCATTACTACCAAGGACTGAAACTACATCAAACGTTGCCGTTGCTCAACCTTCATCAGCTCAAAGCAATCAATCAAGACCCACTACATCGAAACCTACTAAACTGAATTTACGCTGGAAGAAGAAGAGCCTACAGTTGAATACCGAGCAGCTTAGGTTCAAGGGTAATAAGATCTTGGGCGCTGGACTTCAAGAGCTAGATACTCCTATCCAGTTTTTCTTTTACCTCTTTTCACAAGAACTTATCACGATGATTTCAGAGCAGACCAATCTTTATCAAGTTCAGAATGATCCTAATAGCACTTTTCGTGTGACAGAAATGGATATCAGGCAATTTATGGGTATTGTTTATCTTATGTCTCTTATTCGATTACCTAGAGTTACGAACCACTGGACTCCGATACTTGGTACCCCAATAATACAGGATACTATGTCATTAAATAAATTTGAGAAAATACGCCAAACCTTACACTTCAACGACAATAGTAAAAATGTCTCTAGGAACGATCCTGAACATGACAGAATTTTCAAAATTAGACCAGTAGTTGAGTCTTGCAATGCAGCTTACAAGAAGGTCCCATTGGAAGAACACCTTTGTGTTGACGAGCAAATGTGTTCCACCAAAGCACGGAATGTGTTGAAGCGATACAACCCTCAAAAGCCACACAAATGGGGTTACAAAATCTACGTGTTGAGTGGCGTTTCTGGTTATGCCTATAAAACAGAAATTGAAACTGGCAAGGAAAACGTTACGCTTCCAGAGGAGCCAGATTTGGGTGCAGCATCAAATGTCGTCATGAGGTTAGCGCGCATGATTCCAAGGCATCAAAATTACCAATTGTATTTTGACAATTATTTTACCTCTCTTCGTCTGTTGGAATATTTGGCCAAAGAAGGCATTCACGGTCTTGGTACGATTAGAAAAAATAGAATCCCAGACTGTAAATTGCTACCAGAAAAGGAGATGTTGAAAAAACCCAGAGGTTATTCAGAAGAATATGTAGCGGATGTCAACGGCACCGACATATCTAATGTGGCATGGAAAGACAATAAAATTGTCACTCTGGCTTCTACTTTGCTGAATACAGCCTGAAACTGATGTTCGTAGATGGGACAAACAGAACTCCAGGTACGTGAGCATAAAACGACCAAATGTTGTAGGAGAGTACAACCGCCACATGGGTGGTGTTGACTTGATTGATAGCATCATGGGGATATACAAGATACAGTTGCGTAGCAAACGATGGCAAATACGTCTATTCTATCATTACTTGGACCTGACAATGGCCAACTCATGGTTACTATATAAAAGAGTCTGTAAAGACAAAGGCCTCCCATGTCGTTTATCTTCAGCGGATTTTCGTCTTGATGTTGCAGTGACTCTTTGTAAATTGGGTATAAAGCCTAGTATGTCTAGTCGCCGATCGCTGGAGAAAGAGATACAAGCAAAAAAACATAAAGGACCTGCACAGCATGCACCTCCTACGGCAGTACGGCAAGACCAAATTGGGCACTGGCCCCAATGGTCCGATAAAAAAATTAGGTGCAAACTCCCGAAGTGCACTGGATTTACTCACAATACATGCGAAAAATGCGGGGTTGCACTATGCTATACCAAAACCAAGAACTGCTTCAGGAGCTTCCACCTCTCATAACTTTCTCTTATATAATTTTTAAGCTTATGTCTCAGTGTTGCCCACAGGCAACACTCCCTAATTTTCTATATATTTTTTTAAATAATTGAATAAACGAAAAACTATGAAACACGTATATTTTATTTTTATTTTAACTACCCATATACAAAAATATTAAAATCTATGTTATTGAGTTATAGAGGTTAAGTCCACGGTTGTTCAAATTCGAGAAAAGAGTAAAAATTTGTTACTTATACATAAAGGTTCTCTTTTTACCGCCAATTAGGTTACTGCCGTTGCTCTACAAATTTCTGTTTCTGCCAGGTAGTATCTGAAGAATGCATATTAATTTGCCGGTGATGATTATTTAGCCACAATAATGGCTAAATGATCAAAAAGGATTAATTGATAAATTGAATGATTTTGCTTTTTATGTACATAGATATTATTGATATATTTGGTGTATTTATACATGGAAGTATTTTAGTGGACAAAGGGAATTTCGTTTATAGTGTAATTAATAATAAAGTAAGTATATTACTTTATAACTGCCTGACAGAGGGTGTAACTGCATTCACATTAATGAGCTAAATAGCGGATCGATTTATTATTTATTGCTCAATTATAGGGGGACATGTATTCTTCTAGTTTTATTTTTATTAACTATAAGTTTTATATAAACAAAACAAGAACTCAAAAAAATTACGAAAATATTTCATAGTATTTGGAGTTCCAAACGCTCTTTTTGTAGTTAAGAAATTAAAGTTCAATTTAATGTTTTCGTTGCAGTATTTACAATAGAAATATAATGTTCACTAAAATTTAAAGTCCGATACAACGTATCGAAACCTTTTCTATTTTCGATGTAGGTTCATCCTGTAATTTGTTTAATACTTAGAACAATATTAACAATTGATATATAAAAAAGCCTATGGTCTTTTGAGCAAAAATATCTAAATCGAATTTAAATCAAGGTACGTTAAGACATCTTTTGTTTATTGGGCATTCACGTGACAGCATCTCATGCCCATGATGGGCAGAGATACTGTCACGTGAAGAATAAATATAAATAATTAACGTGAAAAATAATTGAAATAATTAATATGTTATACTTACAAAGAAAATATTTATTACCTTTTACTAGACACCATATCATATATAGAGAAGCAAATCAACCATCAACCAACAACTCTATATTAAATTCATGCAATGGATCGCAAAACAAAGATTACCTGTAATGACACCGAATTATCCCTACTAGACGGGTGGCGCTGTCGTACGAAAATCACTGCACTTTACGTTACTCCCCAATAATGACGGTAATTACGCTTGTCTAGTCCTTTAAAGCGTTCGCCTTTCACGACATGATTTGGTCATTGAGTTTTTCGTTTAAAGAAAAATAGTCAAGCGGGCTATATTTATGACACAAACAGCTTAGTAGATTTCCTTATTGCTATAATGTTAAGGTGTATGTAAGCGTAACATGATTTGCATGTGCCCTTCAAACCGGGAGACGGAATTGTGAGCTTTGTAGCAAATAAGGGCATTGTGATGGTTTTACCCGAGATGGTCTCATGTAGAAAAGAGACCTACCACATTATAAATACCTACTTAAAAAGGTTTCAAGAATGAAGTAACCTTAGCCATTTGTTAGTAAACTTAATATGTAAATTGTGATAATAATAAAATATATGTTTATATATATACCCGTATAACTATTATAAAATAAATCATACATTATTTATCGATATACATTATAATAATTACTTTACAGGAAGTCAAATCACTGACTAAAAGGGATAATGTTATGAGATTTTTTCATTTATAATGAAAAACATCTTATTTAACAAAAGCAGGCCATAGCAAGGATAATACACCCCAAGGAATTGAAAAAAACGCTGCCTACTTTCCCCGCTGCGCAACTGGAGAACTGGAGTAGCCGAAAACAAAGTGAAAAATAAGCCTTATCAATTATTCAATTATTTATTGAGATTGTTTCGCTGCCTTATTTGATTAAACGAAATATTTTAGCATTCTTGCCTTCATATACCGTTATGACAATAATGAAATGTTTTTTTTTTAATGTCTTTATGTCCTTTAATCTACATCTACTCTCTGACCACCCGACTGGCGCAGTGATGGCAGGTTAGTAACCATGACTGTTTCGCCTAAGGGTACGGGTTCGATTTCCACCACTGAATGTTTTTTTTGTGATAAACATAGTATTCCTTTCTGGATATGCTAGTTAGTCTATATATTTATCGGTAACATAATTTCTATAGTACGTTGATGATGTAGTGTTACTACTCACTATACCTCTCAAATATATATTTATCTTACTATATCTTTTCTTTTACTGCCTCCGTAGCCTAGTGGTATAGGCGTGTGCCTTAAAAACTGGAGGTCGTGGGTTCGAATCCTGCGGGGACTCAACAAATTTTCATTGTTGTTTTGCCGATTTTGCAATTTGGGCCGATCACCCAATTGTCTGAAAAGTAAGATGATCCATGCGTCGGATGGGCATGTAAAAAGTCGGTCCACCCACCAACCCGCATTGGACCAGCGTGGTGGGATACGGTCCAAAATCCCCTAATGGATGGAGGTGTATTAGGGGAGGTCTATGTCCAGCAGTGGACTATCACAGGCTTATGATGATATCTTTTCAGTTATCGGTTAAATTTGTTTAACCGACTAACGACTGCTTAACTGTCTAATCAGACCAAATATCTCATCAAATGTTTAAAATAGGACACTCTAGATCATCCCCCATACAGCCCTGATCTAGCGCCCAACGACTATCATTTGTTCTTACACTTGAAGAAACACCTGCGTGGTCAGCGTCTTCAAGACGATAACGAAGACATAATACTTGTGATACAGTGGTTAACAAGTCAGGCGGCAGAATTATGTGAGTAGGGTATTCAAAAACTGGTGCCCCGTTATGGCAAATGCCTCAATATTTAGAAAAATTATGTAGAAAAGTAGATTAAGGTACAGGCTTTCAAGTAAAATTAAAGTTCTTGCTATATCTTTGCACGTCTTTTTTAAATTCCAAAACGGAACTTACTAAAAAACATGCCTCGTACTTGTAGGTGAAAAGATATGGTATGCACATCAAAAGTCAGACGCCATATTGTCTATCAACATGAAAATTGTTTACTGGTATAGCCAATCAAACCCGTAGTGTCTGCACTTCTGACAACTACGTTAAAAAATGTTGCATCATTTCAGGATCGAACTCATAATGCTTGTTATACATGAGCTTGCGCTTTACATCACTAGGTTATGCAGAAATTTGTCCTTCCTATTTTCTTTATCTTAATTTTGCAATAACATAAATTCTTTCTCAACATTAAGGCTATCTTGAATTTTGAAAATGAAGTAAATATTACGAGATTAGTGCATTGGATCAACAGGCTCTTAAGCTTGAGTTATTTAAATAACAACATTGAATAGCAGATCTTATAGACTTCATGTTATGATACCAGGATCCTTGATATGATTTTGGTATAAACTATTATATCCCAAAGACTACGTATTATTAAAGCGAGATAAATTCTAAAAGTAAATCTTTAGTTTTTGGCGTATACATTTCTAACAACAAACAAACGCACTGTCCCCGTTGCGTTGTTACCGCCTTCGATATGAGAACAAAGCGGGAATAAAAATATCCATATTCCCTCCTCCCCATCTCGTTTTCACGAAACGTTGCCACAGCGAGTGCGCTAAGAAAGCGTGCATTTTCTTTCCGCAACGACAATTGGGACGTCGAAATTTTAAGTGTCAACTGTGAGTTTTGAAACAGACATTTTAACATTGCCTTTTCGTTGGTAAGACAGCTTGCAATGCAGCCGTAGTACAGAGCTGTGACACTTTTAGCTTTATTAAAAACTTAGTGTTTCATGTTGCGCGTTTTGTTTTGGTAATGGAGTAAATCTGACGAATTGGAATCACAAGTTGCTATGACACAGCGACTTATAGTAGAGAAAGCAATTATTTGTGCTATTAAATTGTTGTTTCGAAAAAAATAAAGCAGATATGACATATCTAGAATAGAAAAACATTATTTCTCTTCAATACATACTTAAAACAAAAAGACTAACGTGTTTTAAAAGTATCTAAACACAAATAAAATCTGTACGATAGTTAACAAAGAATAATTTTGAGGAGAGAAGAATTTGTCTTCAGCAGAATTAGGAATGTTTTAACCGAAGAAAAATAACAAACAGCGCTATCGGATAATATCGATCTGGAATATTCCGTCGGCGATTATAATTAGAGATTCGATCGACGAGAAATGCCCTATCGGTATCAGTCAATCAATCGGCCAATATTGTAACGAGGATACCTCAAAGGCCCGCTTTAATAAATCGAGTTAGACGTCGTTTTCCATTCTTTCACAATGATGAAGATTTGAAAAGTTTCGATGCTTTTAAATGTAACGAATTAAATGGCTTTTGTCGTGTTCAATAAATTTGGGAAATGTTCAGTTTGTTCTTTTTTATCTTCAATTTTTATTTATGATTCGAGGAAAGATTAATATTAAGGAGGTAAATATTTTCATATTTAAAGGCTTAGTAACGGAATATTTGTGTTGTAAGTTTTCAGAGTTTTATTCTTATTTAATTCAACTAATTAGAAGAATAGTTTTTTTTTAATACTGTCAAATGTGGGTGAATTAAGCGTGTATGAATGAAGCGAGCCTTTGCTAAGAAGCTAGAAATATTTATTATTAGTGTACTTGGAGTTTTTGTACTTTAATTAATACTTTGGACTAAAGCCATATTTTTTTAAATTTGTGCGGCCTATGATTATTGGAAGATCCCTGAAAAACTATTATTACTTTGAGTCTTATCTGAAATCTTACTGAGGGCATAATGTGTCCATACATTGGAAAAGTAATTTAAATCAATTACCAGACCAAAACGTAACGAAGTTTTATCAATTTTCTATGTATTCATGCTTTACACGTAAGATAATTATGTCAAATAATTTACAAATTTTTCTCACTTCACGTTTTCATGTTACTAAATTTACATTCGGGCGCTCTCAATGCTCCAACGCGCAGTCAAAGCACAAAAGATCATTCGCATACCGACTGTACTTTTCGTAGCGCACAGCTCCGCATCCGGGGCTCCGTGTTTGTTGTAAAAGTGGAAAGTTGACGGGTGGCATCCAGAAAGTTCCATTGGAAGTCAATTTCGGAAGTTGTTCACTCGTGAACGCGGACCGAATGCGGGCAAGTGACGCTCTCTGCATATGACACGAAACGCCGTGTAAGATGGCACACCGTGCTTGGTTCGACACGACCCCCGTGAACTTTGCTAAACCTCGCGAATTGAAATACACGTTTTGAAGTAACAGCGACTGTTTCTCGTTTATCTTGGATGAACACATTTGCATATACTTTTAGGTAATATGGAATGGAATAAATTTTCGAGTGATATTGGATTGTGTCGGAAAATTATTTGCCTTAACTATCTGTTGTTTCGGGATAATTAACGAAAATTAGTCTAGAGTAACAAAGCATCGCATGGGAACTAAATAGCGTCATACGGGTTGTGTTGTTATTATCGATACGTCAGCTTGTATGGAAAGATACAACAAATCCTTGCTAATAAATTAGATTAAAAAAACGGATTAAATTTCCTGTAATTATTGAAGAGTTTACAAGAAAAGGCAAACAAAGGAAGGCAGATTCTAAACTGCTATGTGACTTAATAATACTTGGGATGTAGTATTATATACTCCCCCAATCTCGGTCATATCTCAAGAAACTGTTAAAAATTAACATACTTTTATTGTACTGTGAAAGTCAAAGTCAAATATTTTTATTGAATATAGAAGAGTCACAGTTTCTTATTAAATATCAAATAAACTATCAACAACTCGAGAATGGAAGACCTGTGAAGAACAATTAAGGGAAACTCAGCGGAACTTATTAGTATCATATTGTAATAACTATTACTTCTCAATATTTGTTAAGTCATTTTAATCTCTTTATCTATTCTGTTAGCCATTTTTGTCATAATGATAAATATATTTTAAATAATGTATAAAATCCTATTTAAAACATTTAATTAACTTTTTTAATATTTTCTTCTTACACCTGGAAATCATTACGCAGGCCTTACTCTGCTCGGTTTTTTTGGTGAAGTAATTGCAACGGCATCCTCGAGTATTATGCATTCGCTGCGAACGCGAAATGGCAAAAAACGAACGCGTCCAACGAAATTTTAATTCCATTGTGTTTTGAGGGAGATTCGCTCGAATCTTCTATTTGTCGAGCATGCGATGCACGAGTATGTTGGGCGCTGTCTTTATTTGGTCTGTTTAAGTTATCCCAGACGTATTGCACGATCGGTATAACTGAAAAAAATGAAGACTGGAATCCATATTTTGCGTCGTTATCGAAAGGAAATTTAAAATAGAGAATTTAAGTGATACAATTATTACTTGCGATTCTTAGTTCTCAATAGATATTTGAAAATTTAATGTATGTGTAGAAGACAGAAATTGACTTTAGTGCCATTGCAATGCACATCATATAAATACTAGGAGCAAACATAAGCTAATTCTTCGAACAGCTAGACTGCGAAGAATAACTATTTTTTATAGGAATGTTTTCGTTTTCGCAACAAAATCCTAGAACCCTTTCAAAATTAACCGTTCATTAATTTAGAAAGTTGAAAATTGACATTTGTGTGAAACAATGTAAATGACTTAATAAATGATAACACAACGTAGTGATGAAATGCTCAAGGTTTTTTTCAATGTATTCTTGAAATTGTTTGTTTATTGTATTATTCCCATTGTAAAAGATGACAAAAATAGTCCCGCTGAATTTCTTTCAGCGGTTCTTCTTAGGTCAGAGACTTTCTTTTTCAAACCGGTGGTGGCATTCTCGACAATCAGTAAGTGTAATGTTGGACTAAGACGTTTGAATTTGAATTGAATTTATATATTTAATTCTAAGAGCCCTTTTCATTTGTAATGTATGAGTGTAATTATAGGTGTATTTATTTTAAATTAGTAAAATAAAAATAAATCCTCTATTTTTGCGTAAGTTGTGTTTTGAGTTTGAGTTTGCTTAACCTTATCTAACATTTTTCAGATTAACTTTTTTGGTTGTAAATTAAAACAGTATCGAACTAAGTTTGCTAACAGATTACTATTTTAAAGGTTTCCTGGAATGTATTTGACGATAAGTTCGCTTTTACTATTTATAGTGTGCAAAAAGTTTAAATAAGTATAAAAAAATATTATCCAGTATTTATGTTTGTGAATTTTAATTTATTTTTATAATCCATTTTTATAGATGTGTATATACAACAGCCGCATACAGTTGTATATCATTTTGTTGTCGAAAAATTATTCAAGAGGGCATTTTCAGCAAGATCTTAGTTAAAAATACAGCAGCGTCTTTTTATTACAAATCCAAGGCTAGCAAATAACGGTTTCATTTGAGCGCCAGTGCAAAAATATTCACGAAAATGAATGCTGCGTGTGGAATGAAGACAAACTGAGCTCTTTTGGTTACAACTATTTGGGTATTCGACGTGATGAAGATGCATTATGTAAAGGGTAAATAAACGGTAAATCTTCCATTGCAAGCTCGGTTCAATCTCATGCGAAAGTTTCGTTTGAAATAACGGAGATATGAGGGTAATATGACCAAACTTAGATAGGAAATTATGTTTTAATTCAAATTAATATCTTAAATTTTACTTATAGCTAAGAAACGTCATGGCTTTGTATCTTATTGATTGATTCTAAAAACTCTAATTTATCACCTGCCTTAAACATCTTACATGCTAATTCTGATATACCTTCAATGGATTCTGTTTTGTAAAGGTTTTCCTTTAAAAGCTTTTAAGACCTTATAATTTCTGCCTGAAAACAAAAAATAATATACTATGTTATTTATTGCTTTCTTTTGTTTCACTTATTCAGAATGTCTGTGTAATAACTAAAAATATTAGGCACAAAGTATCATAAAATTTCATATAAGAAATGTTTTAAAAATCACATTTTAAAAATTGACATAATCTAAATTCGTTCCGAAGTTATTCTCTCTAGTTTATTCAAAGTCGAATTGTTGAGTTTCTTAACAAAATTGAAAGTTCAAGGCAAGGGAATATTCCGATGTGGGGCGCGCCTAAAATTTACGTATTAAGAAAACAGTTCTGTGTTTTTTTTAGGTTTGTTAAAAGATGTTTCTGCGTTATAACTTAATAACAATCTCAAGGAAAAATTAGAAAGTCGGTTCGCTAAATTTCTCGTTTAAGACAACGTTGGTTTAATTTTTAGCAAGGGCAAATTAATTTTTGGATTACTTTGTCTTGTTATGTTGTTAGATCTTTTAATGTATTCTTAGTCTCGCAAACAAACTATGAGTTTTAATTAAAACTAGGCGGTACTTTCGAATGTTTAATATTGTGCTTTCACTTTAAACAACTTATTCTGCGGTTGTTTATATTATAGACTAAAATGAAATCATACTCTGAAAGTTTAAATTTATTGAGCCATTACACGGTTATATATTTCGATACCTATTTTTATTAAATAAATACTTTGTCAACTATTTTTTTAGTATCTTTTTATAGTCGCCCATTATTCCGGAGAAATCGAAAGTGTCAAAAACTTAATAGTGTCATACCTCAATGAGATAGTATTGCTATATAAAGTTATTTACAACTTTTTCTACAATCTCAACAAATAAATAACGGAAAGATCGGTTCCGTTGATAGGATCTGATGGAGAGGTTTGTTAATATTCGCCTGTACATTATACACGGTATCAGGAGACACATTGGTCATCGAAACCCAGTAGGTGTGGGTCATAATTCTTCGTTAGCACTTTTAAGGATTGAAGGATGTTAGGGTCACAGGCCAGGTGTCGGGCGCGTGCGCTTCCGTTTCCTCGACAACAATACGATGGACAGGTGGTATTGATTAATGGATTGTCGCTACACGTAATAGGGCTTTAATATGGACGATAAAGTGAAACGGGTGGTCGGTAGCTGCCTGTGTTTTACCTTTGTGAGAATCTTAGTTGGTTGTTTCATTGAATTGTAATTTAATAAATGCATCTGTTTAAGTTTTCACTATTGAAAAGAGTTTTTACGGTTTTTGATAAACGTCAGGTTAGTATTTTAAATTGCTATTAAAACGTGTAAACATCATGTAGCAGATACTAGACCTAAGAGATAAGTGTTGGACTACTGGATAGTAGACTGATTTATATTTTAAAATCTAAATAGATTAAGATTGATATAAACGTTAAATTGTCACTATTATTGAATGATATGAGTTTTTGAAAATAAAATATGGATTTAAAAAATAATAAACTACAAGTCAGACAGTTTAATTCGATTTCTAACAACATAATACTGGAATTTAAGAAAACCTATTGTAATATGCGATAAAGTTTAATAAATAATATTACCAAAAAACTAGCCTTAAATTAAATATAATCTAAAAGGACTAAATTTTAGAACGAGACTAATAAGTTATATTATAATTCATTTAAAGTGTTTGCAGAGAGTACGTTAGACCCAAGTTTTTTTTATGTTTTTTCTAATGAGATTTTTGTTTATGGTCAAAAAAATTAAAATTATTCTTATATATTGCTATTGGGTATTACCTAAAGAACACTATATTAATACATTCTTATTACAATCCACAATTTACTTGCTTCTAGCAAAGATAGCTTTTAAAGCTGTTTCAATAAAGCCAGCGAACATGAAATGAGTCTCTCAAGCGGTAGATTACAGCAGTCTCTATTATGCATGCATGGATTGCCCGCTTCGCTAATGTAATAGATAGAAGGAGAGCTGATTTCGTTTTTACCCGCTCGGACGTGACGCTCTACGTACCGTGATTTGGTTGCTGGTCGATTTGATTATAAAGCCTTCCCTTGTTCACATCGTCTATATAAGTAAGGATAGATATATAAATTAATTAGGTTAAAGTTGTAAACGATGATATAACTTTATATATATATATATTACAATGAGATTAAGATTTTTATACTATATTTATAATAAGAATTATTGAACTCTATCTTAAGATAGCACAGGATTACATAGAAACCTATCTAAATACTTTATTAAGTGTAGTGCGTCGTTCACTTTTTGTTATTCGATGAAATAAGTAATTACGACCTATAATTTATAATTTAGGACTTAGTTTTTTAATTGCAATGTGCTTTACCTGATCTTATGAGTGATTTAATAATTAACTTATGTGTTATTAGATAATTAGAATCCGTATAGACCCGTACGATTTTCAATGATTAGTAATACATGTTAATTGTTTTGAAAAAAAATAATAGTTTTAAACTTTTGCAAACTACGTTCAGATGTTTAAATTAAAATTCAAAATCAGAAAGACTTTCAATTCGTTTCCAACTGGAACTTTGGGATAATTGAACAATAAACGCAACAGTAGACAGTATCCGTAAACTTTAGCGCATCACACGGTGTAGTTTAAAAATTAAGACGGCGTTCTGTGCGTACAAAGTGAAACGTATTGCTGAACAAAACAAATTAAAGTAAGAAACCCTGTGGGCCGCCTATTATGAGCAAAGTTAAAGGCGGAGCGGACCGACAAAGTAGGAAATAATTTAATAACCGCTCTCGAGTTTCGCTTGTAAACATCCAGCGGCTATAGAGCGTTATATTTTCCTGTGAACACGTTACGTGGACGGAGAAATTTCCAGTCGTGCACCATTTGCCGCTTCGCATTGTGGCAATTTCGAAAAATCCTCATTAGCACGCACGTAAAAGGTTGGGACAAAGGACCGGACCAGCGCTATCATGTGCGACGAGAACTCAGTGTGTATGAATATGTTTTTTTTTTAACTATCTAGAGTATTTTTCTACTTTCTTTGACTTTATAACTGAATGCGAACGCGATAAAAATGGATTGCGATAGTTATAAAGTTTTCTTATTTATGAAAAACATAATACAGAACCATCCCTTTTAGACGAGCATTTCCTTTACACATAAATATAATTATCGTTATGTGTTTTGACATATTAGAGAAAGTTGTAATTGTACACTAAATGCACTTCAACACAAATACTCCTTTATTTTTTTCCTATTATTTCTATACACTATTAAGGAGAATCATTGTGGCACAATTAGTCGAATTTTCAAAACCAAATTGAGAGCCTAATATTAAAGTGAAGTTGAAATTAGTCAGATTTAATGCTCGAAGAAAATATCAATTAATTTAGCAATATACCTCAATAAAAGTCCATTTATTAAAATGCTGCCAACAACAGACATAATCCGATACAGCGTATGAAATGCGAATTCAATATCATTCCCCCCAACAATAGAAAAAGCGTAGGTAGTGGAGAGTAACTAGTTTTTGCCGGACAATAGTCAATTAAGCGGGCATCGTCGGCCGTCGGTTTTGCGGTGTCCTAGCAACGCACTGACAGTCTAGCGAGCTGAAATAATGCTGAAATTTTATATAAAACCAAATCTATACGGGGAAATGTTAGGTGTGTGACGGTTTTTTAGAGCTTTTATAACTCTAGAATACTATGAGTATATAGATATAGTCGTAAAAGATTTTCCTTCGTAATTTTTGGAAAAGTTTTAGTACCAATACGTTTATATTATACAACGACATTATTCATTTTGCCATTTGAAACTAAACACGGTTTAATATTAAATAATAATGGATTTGAAAATGTCACTCATTTAATACGTTCATTCATTGACAGTTTAGGCTTCATCATATTTCGATGAAAAACCGAGTTTTTCCAAAGGAATTCACACTACATCTATACCATGTTTTAAAGTATTTGGTATATGTCTAGATCACTGCATAGTATAAAACAAAGTCGCTTTCTCTGTCCCTATGTCGCTATGTACGTTTAAATATTTAAAACTACGCAACGTATTTTGATGCGTTGGTTTATGAATAGAGTGATAGAAGAGAAGGTTTAATATGTATAATTCATTCATAATATTTGACAGATATCAGTATTGCACACGTGCGGAGCCGGGATGGGTCGCTAGTATAATATAAAGTACACGTTGTAATTATTCATGTGACGCTACATTTTATTTATGTACAGTTTTCTGTTAAAGAAGTTTGCCTGTAATGAAGTGAAGCACTTACTTAGCTGATGTTTCGCCTTTAATAAGGTTACTACTCCGTATAATTTACATCACAGGAAGCGGCGCCTGTCTAGCTTGTTGGTATAAAAAGGAATTGAATTGACCGTTATTTTCATGTACTGACACGACTTTGGTTCCAACACTCAATGGTGTTTTATTTATTCCTTTATTTCCATTTTACCTCTTAACAATTTTTGATGTTTCTCGTAACAAAAGATTGGTAAACGAACAATAACGTATTTCAATTAAATAGTTAAATATTAAACTGCCAAAACTGAGGAAGAGTTTTTTCAAAACTAACAAAGTAAGTAATTTTAAAGGTCCTTTGTTAGCACCTACACTATTCTCAATGTAGATGGTCAAAATAGAAAATTGAATTTATAAATTATATTACACTATTACGTCTTTTCCAAACTCAGCATTCTCGTGCTAAACAGGTAATGCCTGTTCTAGAATAATTACCATTTCTAGGCATATCCAAATAATACCTTATTACTATTCTCTAAACACAGCGCAGGTTGAAATATCCAGACAGACCTAGCTGCTTCTCAGTACACGACGTTAGTTCCAGGCACATCACACCTCACTTCTAGGCACAAGCTTGCGACATTCAGACAATCCTAGCTAATTCTAGACACACTTTTCCACTTCTAGATACCGATTTTAGGCTAAGTCCGCAACTTCCAGACAAACCTACCTACTTTTAGATACACCACGTCACTTCTAGTCATACGTGATGTCTTAATCCCAGACTCAGTTAACAACTCAAAGTCAAAGTCAAAGTCAAATATCTTTATTCAATATGGAAGCATTACACATTCTTATTGATTGTCAAATAATCCTACCACCGGTTCGGAAATGAATGCCTTGACCTGAAAGAAGAACCGGCGTAAGAAACTCACGATCTTTTCTTTTCTATTCTTAATAAAGTTTTACAAAACTTTACTATAAAACCATACATTTTACTACTTTGAAATAGCCTGAGCGAAAGTTCATAGGGTGTGTTATCATCAAGTAGTCATTACAACAATATTCTTTAACACACAGTTCTTTAATTTTTAAAGTTTTTTACAGATAAATGCTGAATGTTTCAGGATTCTAGCTGATGTTTCGCTAAGTAACATTTCCCGATGAATTTCAGTTCTTGAGGCGCCTTTGGAGCACATGCTATTTGTATCAAATTTAATTATATTTGTCATGTTCTGCACGAATCATTTTCATTATACATATATTTATTTTTTATTACATTTTACTTAACAGTCATTTTGATTATTCTCGTAAACGATTTCTCAACGATCTTTGGACCCAGGTTATAAAATGTCTAAATATGCCTTAGCAATAAAAAACTAGGAAAAGTTTTTCAAAACTACAGATTTTAAATGGTCACTTATACTGTAAAACTACTAAAATTACTAAACGGCTGTCTCAACATCAGATTAATTGTCATAATTTTTCACTATAAGTCTTTTCAAACCCAGTTATCTGCCACTAGATAATCCGTGAGACATTACATTTAGAATCATATATGCCTAACATCTGCTAAACAGCGCAGGTTGAAATTCCAGACGACCGCCTTCTCAGACGAGATTGAGTGAACCATACATTCTAGTTTTATTTGTTTACACATATAGCACCTAAACCTAATTTACTTTTACGAGGTATTTACATTCATTTTGCAAGTCCGTCATTCATCAAACTACTAATTTTGATCACACAATATCATCTCGTATGTCTTAATCAATCCAGTTAACTTCCAGGTCAACCTAGCTATTTATATACACATTACACCGATGCCAGACGCCTCACTTCCGTGCTTAGACCGTAACTTCAGGACAAACACTGCTACTTCAATACACACCTCACCACTTCTAGACACCATACGCCAGATATAGAATAGCTATGCCATTCTAGACCACCAAAACGGTACCTCACGCATCCGGATAGCGACGGTGTCCGTCACTTAGCGTACACAATGCAACACGGTCGATTTATTGCGCACCGCTCCCGCGAGCTACACAATGGGATATCAGATGAAGCACCGATCGGACTACACGTGTATGCTTTTAGCCGTGGACTTCGACACCCAATTATGTAGCGCCGTCGTTCATCACGAAAAAACGGAAACACAGTTTTTTTTTATCGTAGCGGGACGAAAAAATTCGGGCCGGATCGGCGTAAGTAATGGCTAGACTGGACGGCGCGAAGTAATTAGGCACACTTAAGAGTTGGAAGTTGTTTATGTGGGCGATTATCACGGACTGAAGTTGTGTTATCGAGATCGGGATGAGGGGAGTCCGAATATAGGAGAATTCGATGTTGTGACGCAATTAATACTACTTTGATAGGTTTAAAAATTATATTTACTCCTACTTTTATTGGAGAATCACAACCATTATTGTGGGGGTGTACGTGAAACTTTAACAGATCTTTGGACAATAATATTACTTCTACAGTATTGAATACTTTCGGATTTAAGTTTTATGCATGATAATTTTATTGATTCACACAATTATCTTTTCTACTCCTTTCAACATATTATTATTATAAATTTAGGATGGTTTTAACTTATTTCATAACACAATATATAAGAAGATGAATAGTTATCAAATTGTTCCTTAAATATAAAATTTGTCTCATGTAAAAAGGAGTTCATTCATTATTTAAAACATCGATATCACTTATTGATCTTCATACAATACGTAACATAAAACCAAAGTTCAGGGCACGTTTACTATAGGAGCGGCTGAACAAACACTACATTTAATTGTTTTGTTTTTACGACCCTCCCAATTTAAATACAGATGGAGCTATTTACTTTTTAATTCACTTTGAATGTTATATGAAGGGGTAAGTATAACAGTTTTTTTTTTAAAAAGGTGAAATAAATAATTACAGTTTATTTTTTACTGAGTAAAGTTTAATGAGTAAAGAAAGAGTAATATTGAACCGATATTAAAAAGTACTTATTATAAAAAAGGAAAAGTTAATGCATAGTCATTGATGCTTAACTATTTCGGGCTTAAAAACAAAGGGTGTCCAGAATGTGGAAATTTTACAAAATATTAGTTATATGTATCTGGAAGGATTTTAGTGCCGTGGCATACTGGTAAATTTTTAACACCTTACATCTTGCTTATTGTGAGTTTTTCTAAAAAAATTAAATCATCTTTAGACATGAGTAAAACGTTAATATACGCATAATTTTGATAAAAAACTAAGGTAATAAGATAAATGCAATAAATACTCGGGCTTTCGAGCAAAGTATACCAAAATCAGAGTTTTTTAAATGCTGCAATGCTGCAAATGGATGATTTATTTATTAATGTTTCAAGTCTAAATATATTTAATGTTACGACAAATACTTTTAATGTTTCGTAAAACAATATCCAATATTAAGTGTCACATCAATGAATTCAAAACAATGTTAAACCTCTTTCCAAACTTTCAAAATCTCTAACCATTGTTTTTCAATAAACAGCAAAGCAAAGTTAACAATCGGCCAATTACGTGGTCATAAACCGACAAGACACAAACTTTAAACCTAACCGTACTAGTAGACCGCTTCGTCGATTAACGCCCACGCAGCACGTCAGAAGCAAACAGTTCCGATTTATTGCTCAGGCCATTCGGTATAAGCGCTTCGGATGCGCCGACAGCTATCTTTCCAATTACGCCTCAGCGTGTAACTAATTGTGTCATTTATAATGACCGGGGACTCGAACCGTGGGGTGAGTTGATTGTACGGTATCCGCGGAATGGGCAGTGACGTAGAAGGTGGATAAAAAGCGGGGCCCCTCGACGACGTCATTAAGAACCCCGCCGCCTACATTTTACATGTCATTGGACACGTCAGGGAATGCCAGCTGGAAATCTGAAACGTACGCCTTGAAGCCATTACCCTGACGAGTGTACAGGTACATATAATAAAAATGGTTGTTCGAACTCTCAAAGTTCCATATTTGAAATCGTCCATTCCCTTTCACTCGAATATTATTGTCTATAACGATTTTATCAATTTCTTTAAAATGCTTATTCTTTCCTTTTCTGTCCTGTATCCCTATGTATACTAAATCTTTAAAACTACGCAACGGACTTTGTTCGGTTTTTTTAAATAGAAAGAGTGATAGGAGAGAAAGGTTTGATATGTATAACTTATTCATAATATTATAGAGAAACGGTGGTAAATTTATATATTTTTCTATCGATTTTCAGATTTCAGTATTGCACCGAGTGGAGCCGGGCGGTCTCTAGTATAGTATAAATCTTGTCTTGCCTTTTGTGTAATGCGTATTTTTATTCTTTGGTTGATTAAAAATTGTAAATAACGCTTATACTCATTTTGTTCCTGACCCAAAACGAAATTGCTGACCCGTAACGCCAACGCCTAGTAACTGAGATTGTATAGGTGTTTGTAGGACTTCTCATTAAAAAAAGTGTTCCTTTGTTCCTTCAATTGACAGTCAAAAAGTTGATTTATACAATTTTTTATATTTATACCGAGACATTTAAGCAAGAAATTATTTATATTTAATCGCGTTACATTATTTAAACTCCACTAATATTAATGTTATGTATATCATACACAGTTAACAAACACACACCAGAATGCAAATGAATTTGCTTTATAAAATGTAACACGTGTTTTTAGTTTAAATATTATAACTAATTGCTGTTTTTTTTTTCAAACAGTAAGTTTCAAAAAGTTCACTTATTAAATTATAATAAATTTTTAGGTAATAAATAAATTAAATGAAGTTAGTTCAGATAAAAATAATTATTGCAATGAAAAAAGTCATTGAATGACCGTTCAAGTTTAATCTCGCTATAGTTTCAAGCTTCGGAGCTTTTAATACCGTAGAATATTTCGCGAAGGAGCTCCTTCATCATAAGAGGCCGCCCCGAAGGAAGTAATTTAACTAATTACTTAAGAATAACGAAACAGCGTCGCTTAATTTGTATTAAAGAATTGCCCTGTTGGCGAATTCGCTTTTCGTGCAAAAGTCACGCGTTGTAATTATGCATCCCCCGTTAAAATTTCGACGGGAGAGCGTGACTCCGCCGTAGCTTAATACACTAAAACGTTAATTGCATTATAACAAAATTAGCGTTAGGTGTTGGGGTGGAAAAATTTGTTTGAGTTTCACCCTCACTTTTCAATCTTTATGTCGGATTTGTGTGACGCAATTGTTTTGTGAATTCCTCTGGATCGACTCATTGAGTTTTCTAATCTAAAAACTCTAACTCCATCATAAAATCTAACTCCAAAACCTTTATTTTTCTTCTTCTATGTATAATATACGATAGCGTTACCTATCTTTTATTAAAAACTAATACCATACCACACTTTAGCAATAGAGATTAGTATATTTTGCGATCCTAATGGAGGTTAGTGAACTACCCCTATCTTTGGTTATTGGTTATTGGTTATTACGTCTTTACGAGAAACAATTTCATCGCCACGACCCCAAGTGATTTGTATATACCTAGCAATAAAACAGCGGCAAAATAGTAAGCTACCAATGCTCTTTTGAATACATTGAAAATAATATTATTTTGTTTGTAACTAAAATGTTTCGCGTTGACAGCGTTTAAATAGGCTCATTACTTCTGACAGTAGAATTGTGATAAGTTGGTTTGTTTATCTCTATTACAAGTTGCCACTCTTAACCTTCTAGATACAAGACTGGAAGATGCGGCTACAGTCTCTTTCTGATAATTCGGATTAAAGGCAGCTTAATGGACAGATCTCCAAGATATGCGGCGGGACTTACGTAACTTTAATACATCTCGTATTAAAGAAGCAATAGAACGGAACCAAGGTTCTAAAGTCCTCGCCAGAAATCTGTCTATCGGGCCATGTCAGTTGACTCAGTTGAAGACTGATAATGGGGCCGTCATCTCCAGTAGGCCGGAGGTTTTGAGTGAGATTAAGAGGTTCTATGGATAGTTGTACACATCGTCGTCGGAGCCGCTTACTGAAGCGAGTGACGACCGAAGAGCAAAGCTCACCTGGCACAACTCCGAAGATATCCCGGACGTCAGTCTGAGCGAAATACGAATGGCTCTCGAACAACTTAAGAACGGAAAAGCGCCTGGTGAGGACGGAATTACAGCAGAGCTCTGAAAGCGGGTGGAGAACCAGTACTGTAGTCCTTCAGAGGCTCTTTCATTTCGTCCTACAGGCTGGTATTACGCTAGAAGCGTGGAGCAGAAGCTTAGTGGAGCTGTTTTTCAAGAAAGATGATAAGAGCCTTTTGAAAAACTTTAGACCGTTTTCCTTCTGAGCCGCGCTTATGTTCTGTTCTCGAGAGTCATCTTAAATCGTCTTCCAGACTAGATGACTTCCAGCCACCCGAACAAGCTGGATTCCGAAAAGGCTTTAGTACCATAGGCCACATATTTACGCTGCGGCAGATTATACAGAAGACTAAGGAGAATAATTTGCTTTTATGCTTGGCCTTTGTGGACTATGAGAAAGCTTTTGATTCTGTCGAAATTTAGGCTACGCTGCAGGCCCTTCGGCGTTGCCAAATTGGCATTCGGTATATCGAGCTGCTGAGGTATTTGTACAGTAAAGCAACGATTTCTGTCCGACTACAATCCAGTAGTACGAAGCCTATCCAATTGCTGGAGGTGTAAGACAGGGTGATGTTATATCCCGAAACTCTTTACCGCTGCATTGGAAGACGCATTCAAACTTTTGGATTGGAAAGGACGAGGTATAAACATCGATGGCGTACATCACCCACCTTAGATTTGCCGACGATATAGTCATAATGGCGGAGTCGCTGGAGGACCTCAACGCTATGCTCAATGACCTGAACAGTGTTTCCAACACGTGGGCCTTAGGATGAACATGGAGAAGACGAAAGTCATGTCTAACGCTCATGTCATGCCTACGCCGGTGGTTATTAGGGCGCTGTGCTCGAAGTTGTTGACCACTATATGTACCTGGTATAAGTAGCCGGTTAGGTAAGTCCAACTTCGACGCAGAGGTCAATCGACGAATCCAACTCGGATGGGCAGCTTTCGGAAGCTTAGACGTATCCTCTTGTCCGATATCCTCAATGTCTAAAAACCTAAGGTCTTCAACCAGTGCGTGTTGCCAGTGATGAGCTACGGAGCTGAGACGTGGTCTTTCACTGCTGGCCGTATGAGGAAGCTCCAAGTCACTCAGCGAGCTATGGAGCGGGCTATGCTCGGAATTTCTCTGCGTGATAAAGTGAGTAATACAGACATCCGCAGCAGAACGATGGTGACCGACATAGCTCGCAAAGTTAGCAAGCTAAAGTGGCAATGGACCGGCCATTTAGCTCGTAGAGCCGATACCCGAGGGGGAAAAAGGTTCTCGAGTGGCAGCCTCGTACTGGCCATCGCAGTGTGGGACGACCCCCTACGAGATGGAGTGGCGACCTGTGTGTGCGGGAAGTCGGTGGATGCAGATGGCGCAGGATCGTGGCTCATTGGGGAGGCCTATGTCCAGCAGTGGACTTTCATAGGCTGTTGATGATGATGATGATGATACAAGTTACTAAGTGATGTTCGGTAAAAAATCGGTTGCATACTATATTTCACTTATAGGAAGGGCGTGTCAAGTAGTGTAGGACCTGTGATTTAATTATAAAGGTATATATGTATTTTAGTAATCAATTACTGTTAATGCGTACTTCTACTTATCTTTACGACTTGATATTCCGCTTTTTAACTATTCTGATAATAAAAGAGCTTAGCTCTAAGCTATTCTCGAGATCATAAACAAATTATAATATGACCCAGAACCGGCATCAACTTTAAAACTGATATATAAAGACAATCATTAAACAGGGTAAAACAATAATTAATTACAAGTTAGAGAAACAGTATTTGTCAAACAATAATGTTTGTCAGTTAAATGACGTCTGACAAATGATCATCCGGACAAATTACTTTTCAATGAACTTAAACATTTATTTTATTGGGGTCAGTTAAAAACATTAATTAAAATGAATAAATAATATAGAGTAGGCAACTCTTATTCCAGAATAAGCGTATTGTGTGTTTATTATTATATTACTATTTTTTATTTTAAGTTAGTCTTCTTATAAATAATTTATTAATAATGCAATGAACATAATAATCCATATTTTACACATGGAATCTTCTATATCTAAAGAGTATAGAAACATATTTGAATTTTTATTGTTATTTACATGTTTTCTTTTTTATCAACACTGATTACTACAAATGTATTTTCCGGGCAAATATAATCAACAGTTTAGCTTTCATCATTACACATGGCGTTACTTCATAAAATTACTGTAAAGTTACTTCTCCTGAGACTCTGGTCCAACCTTTTTATACTGTTGTGTCTGCGGACACAAGAAAGTGTCTGAAACGTTGAATATAGTTTTTAAACGGTCGCAAAGAAATTAACCGCAATACGACCCGTATAACCGTATTATTTATTAACTATTCGCGTACGCAAAATAAAGTAACACGAACCTACCACAAAACGTACACAGGTATTCCAATCAATCCGTGACAATTTCGACGGTTCGTTACCGCACAGGTCCATACGAATCGTGTCAAACAATCAATTCTATTTTGTACCGTGGAAAATGTAATAACGCCCGATATCTTGACACAGGCCGTGTCAAAGTCACAATGCCGATACACATCGCTACTTCGCCTTTTAATGCTCAAGTGATTTTTATTACATTCGATTCGGTTGCTTCGCTACGTTTTGCCTTCTGCGGTTATAAATCAAAGTCCCGTGTGGCTATAGTGTATATGAGATTCGATTTCGTGTCACTTTACGTTTAGACGAACTGAAATGTTGTTTTATTGCCAATGAAAGTAGAAGAGCAGTCGGGTCTTCTGATAGAGAGTGGTCACCGCGGCCTATGGACATCGGCACTACCAGAGGTATCACCAATGAACTGCCTACGTGGGACATAGGGTTAGTCTCGTCTATCCAGTAAATACGCTGCGCTTCAAACCGGAACACAGTAGTATTTTACATACTATTGCTTTGGGGGAAATAGGTACCGCGGTGGCACCGCCCTAGATGGCCTCCGGTACAAGAGGACTTACGACCTCAAATATGTACTGTGTATGTTTATCGGCTTATTATTCAAAATATGTGTGGATGTATGTGAATATATAAAACAGTTTACAATTATGCTGAGAAATTCGCATCTGAATTCCGAAGCCCCACGGAGTTCATTTCCTTTTGCAAATATATTAGATATCCCGAATGTATCTTAAGCATTAATAATTTAAAACTAAAAGCACGTAACATCGAACATCCACTACAAAATCGACTTACTTGGAGCCTATTTTTTTAAAGATACTAGGCTAATCTGATTCAAATATTTCCTTTATTTACGCGATTATTATACACTAGTTGAGCCGGCAGACTTCGTACTACCATAGTCGACAAATATAAGACTAAAACATTTGTAAAGATCAAAGTCAATCAACATAAAAGTAATATAGTAATAAAGTAATATAGATAGTAATAAACTATACTAAATCTACCGACTGTACTCAGGTGGAATTAAGTTTAAATTAGAGTTTAAGCGAGACTAACGAAAAGCAATTTATTTTTATATATATAGATATCAATCCAAAAAAAGAACGTCGTGAATAAAAATATATAACTAACGCGAAAAATCCGTAAATTGGTGGATTTGATATAATCTGATCTGACTATAAAACAACAAAACAAATTTGATGCTTTGCAAAATTCGAATACACGACCCTTGGTTTGTTAAGCGAACGACTATACCATAATACAATGGAAGCGATCAAGCTATTGTGACATTTATTTATTGAAGGTACAAAAACCTTACCATAGTGTAATACTTATTCCATAATGTAACTGTCTCCGTAGCCTAGTGGTAAAGGCGCGTGCTTTACAAACCGAAGTTCTTGGGTTCGAAATCTGCGCGTACAACTTTTCATTGTTGTTTCCAAGTTGGTTAAGGAAATTTGGGCCGATCACCCATTAGTCTAAAAAGTAAGATGATCCATGCATTGGATGGGCATGTAAAAAGTCGGTCCTACGCCTTCTTCTCTCTGGTCGTATCGGTTACGACCAGAGACAGGAAGGCGCTTAGATAGAGATTGTTAACTAACGTCAACATCATCAGCCTGTGATAGTCCACTGCTGGACATAAGCCTCCCCTAATACACCCCTAACCATCAGGGGATTTTTATTAATTAATGATTATTAATTAAATGTTACTTGCCATTAATTAACTGAGATGAATTTTTGCTATAATATTTTTATTACTAAACATTCGAATTACCCAAAATATAACGCAGTACATTTCTATAATAAAATTGAAGTAATGACTTATTTATATAATTCATTTAATAAGGTTGTAATTGAAATTTCTTACTAAATAATTACTCTTGGCACTGTAACATTAATTAATCGGCTAATAATTATATTTATATGATGAAACGTACACAAACGTAGCTTTTTGCTCTAACGTACAAAGCTTTCGTTCAGAAAATTATCAATAGGGATTCAAGGAAAATTCTTAATTAATTTTTAATTTTCAATTTACTGGATACAAGGTATTTAATTGGATTTCTTCGTTTATTGCCTTGCTTCAATTAAGTTAAGACTTTGATCCAGTTTTTAAATTATATTCTTTGTATTTGTTCTTAAAACCAATACATTAATTGGTTTAATTACACATGAAGATGTTATTCTTTATTTAAATTTACATTCTAAATTAATTAAATAATTTACAAACAGCTATTTTGTTACACGTTTCATTGAAATATTAAAATAATTTAAAAATATATGCATTATTATAAAAAAATCGTTAACCAATCAATGACAATCAACAATTATCTCAAAACGTATAACATTCAGCAAAAAATTATGAAGATTGATAATTTACGCAAATTGGCTTAGATGACACCTCAGACGCTATTTTAAATATTACCCTAGAAACGTTTTTAAGGACAATATTGACTTAAAAAAAAACGTCAAAATATTGGAACTCAATTCGTATACGTTTTTTACCGCATCACCGTACACAACTTCAATTAAATATTATTTAAAAATAAAAAAAAGACTATATTAAGTGCTGGCAACAATTAATTTAAAACAAAATGGCGGCACGCTTAGCACATGTTGTGTGCAGCTGCAGGTGATAATCGAACTGTGCCATTCCGATAAGGCTTCGGCGCTGAGACGGCCTTATGTTGCGACGGCACGCGACCGCCTATCACATGGCCTCGGATACTCGCCTTATTGCTTTAGTTTCATATCTGTTTCTATACGCTTAGCTGTTCAGTGTTATAGTAACTTTATTCGAATATTTTATTGCTTGAACGCTAAGCTTTTGCGTTAGATAACTCTTGAGTGAGATTTGAATGAGCGTTGATGCAATGCGGTTTTATGTATCAAAATGTAAAAGATTATAGAAAAAAGTGAATTTTATTTGATTAATGATTACGCGGTGGTAAGTGGTAACTAATAAATAATATAGTGTCTCATTTAATGATGGTTCCTGTAGTTAATCTTTCAGCTAGCCATTGTCTGGATTAACCTGAATAACGGTTTCTTCTTTGTGACCTTATATTAAAAAGTATACAGTCCTAATGTATGTATTACATAGAGACACCAATTAACATCAAGTATTGATGGGATGTAATATCAATAGGGGGGAAACCGATTACGTATTGTGTCGTAACCGAACGTAATACCAACAATTTATATGCAGAGAGGGAAGCAATTGAACGACACAGACAATAACACCTATACCTTCCATATCGTAACCGGGAATGGTTACGTGGAACGGTAATTATCATACAATGCGTAAGAAAACTCCGGGATACATAATACGTACATGCACAAAGCGTTTGTTGTTCTTGAATCGAGCTTATATCTGTAAGTGGCAGCCAAACATAATGGAGCGGTGGATGTTGTATCACGAGATAGGCTTTGCCGGTTTGTAATTTTAGATATCTTACCCCCTTTACCCCTCCCACATGCCCCCTGTTTCCCGCCGATGCGGATTAGAATGGAAATATAACGCTCTATTATTTTCCCTTTGACCGTATGTCTTACCTTTAGCGACTCCCCCTTTTGTCGGTAGCGGAGCGGCTTTGTGGTAGCTTTGTTCCATGTTGCTTAGTTATTTTAAAAAGACTTATTATAGGTTTAGAAGTGATATAAAACGACTCATTATCATCATCATCATCAGTCTGTGTTGGTCCATAGCTGGACATAGGGTTCCCCTAATGCACGCCTTCTCTAGTAGGGCGTTTTTGGGCCGTTGGTTGGCAAGTAGGTGGATGGACCGACTATTTACATGCCCATCCAACGCATGAATCATCTTACTTTTCAGATAATTAAGTGATAGGCCAAAATTGTCCTTACCAACCAGAAAACAACGATAACACAAAGCACTTTTTCCCGCGAGCTTCGAATTCACAACCTCAGGCTTATGAAGCAAGGGTCGATACCGCTAGACCAGGCGGGCTTTAAAAGGACTATCGCTTAGAATTTTGGAATACTTATTGTTTACCGTAAACCGTAATTGATGTGTATTTTAAGGAAACACGTCTAAGTTGTGGGAGTTTCTCCGTAGTCGGAAGATTGTGCTATAAATGTCATTTATCCGGCGCGTGGTACGAGGGTGTCTCTTTGTTAAGCGTTTGAGGATGAAAGATTTTCCTCCTTTTATTATTTCACATATAATTTATGGCACTTCTTGCGTTCACGTATTTTTTTCTCTCTCTTTGAGGTCGGGCGAAAACATTTTTGATGTTCTTTTGATAACGATGTTTCCTTGGTGTGGCTTCTTCCCCTCTTCGATTGAGATATAAATGTGAAATTATTTTATTTTAAGGAGCCGTGTGAAAGCATAGCTAGTGAGGTGAATGGTGAACTGTTTTAAAGGGGTTTTTTAGGTTAACTTCTGGATTTTTATAAACATTATATATGTATATATATAGATAATTAAAATATAAAATCTATTGTTAATTTGATGCGAATAGGGAGTTTTTAGTTAAGCCTGTCAACATATTGTATAGGGTTGTATTGACGTTTTAAGAATTTTTTTCCCCCTTAGTTTGAAAACTGCCTCCGTAGTCTAGTATCGACTTGTGCTTGATGAATTGAAGGTCTTAGGTTTGTATCCTGCGGGAACTTAAACTTTTTATAGTTATTTCTCAGTTGGATAGGGTAACGTGGGATGATTACGCTTTGGGCATGTTAAATTTTGGTCCCATGTATGATCTCCCTCTGGTCGAGTTGGTTATCCACTCAATCCGTCTGATGAAGTACAGGAAGGGGGAGTGCACCTGCTTGCGCGTACATTTGTGCACTATAATATCTCATGCGTTTGGCTTCACAGGATAAATGGTTAAATTCTTGCTTAAATAGATTAGGTAAATGACATATTAAAGGCACTGACGTTCTGTAACTGGTATGGAAACTGGAACCGAATTATTACAGGCTAATCTGGTTAATCTAGACGATTGAATTACTTGTTGTTCTTACCAACTAGAAAACAATGATGACGTGAAGATTGTCTCTGTAGACATCAAACCCACAACAACAACACTTGCTGAACAAATACCAAAGTATTTGTTCAGCAAGAGCCAATAGGCAATGGAGATTTTATTGAGATTACTAAATGCAGAGATGGCAGACATTATTATATCGATAGACTCCGCTACCCGTCTTGCCATCAGACCGAGATCAAAGAGCCGTGCAATATATTAAAGTTTTATTCGAAGCCGCCCGTACCAGCAATTTCCTTTTCAATTACCTCCACTTGAAGCGGGAGAGAGTGAAAAAAAAAATACAATTTTTATTTGTGGCGCGGTAATTAAAAAGGGATTCTGTAATGAAAAGGTATACCACCGGTTCCTCTCCTCTCCTCTTTTGCATCCGTTTGTTTGTAAGCGGGCCACGCCTTTGCTGAGCAAAAGGGTTGCCGGTAACTTGGTGTACCCTTTAATGTTTCTATAACAATTCTTGGGCACACATTGAATGCGAGTTCAAACAGTGCTGTTTGTACGTGGAGTGGGCAGAGGTGTTTGCTTACAACTGTTCTAGTGCTGTTTTGTATGATTATTTCGGAACAATTTAAAACGTCCGCCATCTTTGGTTTGGTTTCTTTTGAATTATAATAGTAATATACGAGCACATTTTATAGTAGTCAATGGGAAGTTGTGTTATTGCGTACGATTATATTAAATAGTTTAAGATATTTAATTATTTCTATCTTCTTATTATTGTAGCTAAAAATATGTCCAACATTTAAATTAGTACAAAACTGTCGAATTTAAGCGATTTTTAAGTTTATATATTCCCTTTTTTCTTCTATTTACTGTGTTGCGGTTATGAAAAACAAAATTACATTCAATCATTCCTTACAACATCAATCTATTTTGAATCAAAACTCACTTTCTCGGTTCTGCATTTATTACGGGCAATGCACGAAGATTCTGAAAGATTCAAGTTAAGAGAATATCATAAAAGCGAAATGGTTCGCTTTATTTGATTTATTTATGAGTTTATGTTGGTCTTGAGAGGCATATCTCCTCGCATATTACAGGTAAAATATATGTGTATAAATAAAATCACTTTCATTAAGATTGTGGTTTAAAAATATTTAACAAATATACTATAAGAAAATTAACACGATTAATACAAAAAATATATTTTTTGTGATAAACACTAAAATTTGTCTTTGCTAGCTTAAGTATATCCATGATTATTATTTTATTTAACTATATCGTCGCTATTCATTATATAATATTATTTTTGGCATAAAAAACACGATATGCCTTGCAACCCTATTCGATTATAATAATTCGCTTCCGCCCGACTTGCTTTGGTTGCGGCGCATTACGAAAAATATTTCTGGTTGTTTTTCGTTCTGGTCCCAAATAAAGCAGAGCCGGTGTCGTTCGCCGCAGATAAATAACAGTTTTTAATAACTGTTATTCGTTTTGTTTACGTGTAATTCTGCAAAAATTATGTGGCTTAAGAGCGAAAAACGTGTTGTGTGTGTTTTTTTACCTTATGTGGCGATTTTTACGTCAGTTTCTTTTATGTATTGCAATAATCTATTAATTATATAAAAATGGAAACATATATTTACTTATTAGATGACCAAGCTAGATTAAATTATATTTACTTTTCATTACGTACAAAATATTGACTACTGTATTTGAGTTTTTTTTTACATTCTAACCTACTCACATAAAAAAAATTATATTAACCAAAGTTTCTAACTAATACAAAAGTGAAATTTTCGACACATAAAAGTCGCTTTCTGAACCACAATTCAGTTAACAACAGATAATATTTTTGCGTTCATCATAACCTATAAAATGCAAGATAATACCTTAAATTACGTCCATCGTTGCAATCTGAAATACAAAATGCGGACACTAGAAATGATCAAACGAAGCCTCGAACTAAGTGCAAAAGGACGGCTATATCTAATCCCCCGACGGGTATTAGAGCGATGACAAAGCGCCGTGATCAGAAGGAAGTGCGACCGATTGCCTAGCCTGAGCCACTTCCCGTCGCATCCGGTACACAAAGTTCTGTTCCTTGCCTGTCTATTACTAGCTTATTTGCAGGTAATAACTACGCTTCGATGCAGCACTAGCATTACTCATTTTCTATCCGGGTAAACAGGTTGACGCAATTTTATAAGTAGTTCTATTTCCTTGCTCGTTGGAGTATGTTTATAGATTTTTTTTGGAAATTGTAAGCTATATTTTATTTTGTTGTATATGCTGTAATAGTGAGAAGTTTTATGAAAATGAATTTCGTAGTTTTTGCGTTAGTGACTAACTTTAGCTAAAATTTTTTTATGTTAGTACTATGTTATTAATTATATTAATTTTTTTAAGGTAAGTTTCTGTTTTCTCGTTTATGTATGCTAATTTTAATACATAAATAGCTCTTTGCAGAAAAAATCATTCCAAATAAGTATTCTAATCAACCAACAATCCAATTTTTATTCAAATTTATTACGTAATCTTAGATATTATTATCAATAAATATAATTAAATAAGAACTTACTTATTTATCGAAAAACTATTCTGAATAGTAAAAGTGGCATATCTAAGAGAACTAAAAAACTGGTAACTTCAAAGTATTTAAAAAGGATGCAGCCGCGTTCAAAGAAAGGCTTTTTTCATCCTTTTGCACTTCAATTCAAGGGTCTTATTTTTTTCTGACGCAACATCAGAGGTATTATGGCTAAATTTTATGATTGCTTTCTTTCCCCTTGAATATCAAGCTGAATTTAATCATGTTGTTTATATTTTCAACGCTAGTGTCAAGTTAGTTTATACACAGGGCCACTGGCGTACTAGCGATCTGCCCTTTAAAGGGTACTTGCGACCCACTCGTGCTGCTCACGGGAGCTATGCTATGCTGATAGAAAATATACCTACAATATTAATAATTGTACATATCATTCCACTAACCCATACCACTCACCAACCCGCATTGGACCAGCGTGGTGGGATACGGTCCAAAACCCCCTAATGGAGGAGGCGTGCATTGGGAGGCCTATGTCCAGCAGTGGACTAACACAGGCTGATGATCATGATGATGATGATGATGTTATACATATAAACCTTCCTATTCAATCACTCTATCTATTATAAAAGAACGCATCTAAATCCGTTGCGTAGTTTGAAAGATTTAAACATAGGGATATTGGGACAGAGAAAGCGACTTTGTTTTATACTAGGTAGTGATAATTAGTTTTTAAATGTTTAGATATTTAAAGCAGTATATATGATAAACATATCACGAGTGTAAACGGTGTCCTGACCACCAGAAAAGATAATTATAGAATTACAAGGAATCTTAACGGATATTAACGCGTTTTTTTACATATTTTAAGTCTCGATTTTTTGAACGCTGGTCAAGAAACAGACAGAGATTTTTTATACTTATTTGTTATTAATATTAATAATCGTGAATCTGATAGCCTTAACGTAGACAATATAAAAACTCTAGCAACGGAGGGATAAATTTAAAGTACGTGATGTAATGATGTTTTTATTTCAATAATAGCTAATGTAGCAATTATTCGACCTTAAAGTTTTAAAGCTCAAACACGATTTTTTCTTTTTAGTAATATTTTACATTTGCCGAACGGATCATAAACTCATTGCTGAAAGCTTTAAAGATACACAGAAACAATACAACGCAATAATCTCTCGTCTTTATTTCCATAAACCAGCATCGGATTCCATTAATTATTCACGGCATCCTAATGCCGTGGAATATTTTATTTATAGTATATTATGATAATGCTCGGCAGAACTCATGAATAACACGCTAGTTGTAAAAGATTGGTATATCTCCCGTCGACGTCTGTCGCGTTCCGATTTAATATTAATGCCGCTTCAGTATATATGAAACATACTGTATATAGTGGTAGCAAAGTCGATTCGATTAGCTTCTAGCTAACGGCGAGAAGATTGCAATGATGTATTCCACATGTTTAAAGATGACATGGATAGACATCGTTCATCCGTATTGGATTGTTTTAGTAATGTCATGAATTGTTTGATTCGTTTGCGTAATGTCATAGTATATACCTGAGTAAATCAGTTTTTAGGTATTTTTTTTAATTACTTCTAAACTTTTATGATATTATACGAAGTTGGTATGATATTATACCCGTTAGGGTATGTCATGATTGTGATGTGACGACTTTTCAGTTTTTTTTTGGATATTAGGAAAAATAGTAATAGGAACTGAAACAAATTGATAGGAACTAAGCATAAAAAGAGGATAGAACTAAACGGAGACCTCGTAGATTTTCTCTCCAATTTTGCTGTAATTGCGTAGCTCATTCCCATGGCTGGAGTAGACTGCAGCAATACTAAGAAATATCTGGACGGCATGACTAGACTTACTAGCTTGACTATACTTAGCTGGCGCTTGGAGGCACTTCTAAGTGAGATGAATAAACCAATTCCAAAGGTGTCTTAGTACGTGTGTAGGCGTTGGCGGTGGTCACGGTCGGGACATCACTGAACTCCGCTGAGAAGTGAATATGGAGATGAATCATATGTATTATTGGTCGTCATGTAGGCGTAATGATCTAGTGGATAACCCAACACAGGTCTATATGTCCTGGCTTTTATAGGCCGTAGGTATCAGATTTCGGGAAGTATTTTGACCAGATAGTCAAAGAAAAAGTGTTATCAGTTCCAATGCACCTAGAGGAGAAGGATTAGCGCAAGATATATAGTGAAAGTAGTTCCGTAACACTAAATGGATAAAGATGAAAATACAAGTAGAAATTTTCCCTTATATATTAAATAAATTTCTATAACATATTTACACATCATTTTTATGTTTCCCACGAAAATAGGTTTTATTATAGCAGTGAAAATACTGAGTCAGCGATGAAAAAAGGAATTACAAGTCCTTGAGACAAATTACGTTTATTTATATAAGTAATTTGAACTTTGTAACAGTATTAACAGGCGATAAGCCGAATAGCTAAAAATGAAACGAACTATAATTTAGAAAAGAAGTTTTAAAAAAAACTGTCAATGAAAACGTTCCAATCCTCAAATAGATAAAGATAAATTAGATGAAAGTTTTCCACAGTAGTATGAAAATTATTTTAAACTCTGTTATTATGTTACGGAGCTCGTTAATGGATTCTCACCACATCACTAATGAAATTATTATTTTGTACGCAATTTTACCAATAAAATTGAAACACGCAGATAACATCGCTTAATGAAGATATCATTAAACAATGTTCTGTTTATATTTATAGCGAAGAGATTTTCAGCTGCACATAAAAATAGATTAAGCTTATCGAAACTATATAACATTAATATTTTTTTTCAAGGTAGGTAATTGTTTATGGTTATGCTGAGAATATCGTTTTCTAACAACAGACTTTTTTAAACCAATCGTAAGTAATATAAAATTCAAAATAAAATGTTATCTGAGAAATTAGGGTCACACAGCTAAACGGAAGGCACAAAAGGAAGGAATTGTCTCTGGGGACCTGGTTATAATATGTAATGAAATAAATTATTATTAGTATAGTATAGTAAAAAGCTACGAAATGAGTTGATATTAAGTACAGTTACGTACTCTAGATTCAGTACGCATAATTAAAAAAAGATGGTCCAAGCCAAGTTCACCTTCGAGGTCCTTTGTTGTTTAACTCACAAGAAAATATGCAATTCTGCCTACGCTTTAAGTTTCAAAAATACTTCGAAAAGACGTATCGTTATAAAGAAATACTACTAGGTGTGCTCATTTATGCATACTCGATATTGTAAGACCTGGATTCTCCGTATTCTTTTGGATTTTTAATGTTTAAGATGAAATAGGAGCGTTAAAAGCGTTATTAAAATAATATCTAATGATAATAAAGATATCTGTAGAGGCGTTTCCATATAGTAGAATTTTAAAAAACATTTCGGTTAAAATAGTTTAACAAATAAAATTTATTCAATATAACTTTGGGAGTTATTTTCCTCTAGAGGTAAACGGAGTTATTTTTACTCAAGGAAATACGCTATCCTGTATTCAGATAAATAAGGCACCATATTTGAAGAAGCCGTTTTCAAAAATCTATTAACGAAAGTTCTACCACATTGATGCTTAAGAATAGAGCTATAAATGACACATGTTATTTGTTCCGAAGTCATAAAACAACATTTTATGGCATTCAATGTTATTCACTTCAGATCCATTCCAAGATAGATTAGGCATTGTTTAATACCTAAATAAATAATTTCTAACACAAGCAACACCGTTTTATATAATAATAAGTAAAATCATCAACTCAGGCTATTTGAATAGTCTTTTTGCAATAAGAATCAGCACACCTTGTTGCTAAAAATAATTTCTTCAGAGATGGCCGTTATTTAACGGGCCAAGGGAGAAACGCGCCGCTGTATTATTACAATGATCTTGAATTTTATGAAGAGATAATGTCCTGGAGACGCCAGGGGCCCTCGGGAAAATATTCGGCGAAATTTGCGATTCAAATGCGCAAAGCCGTTTAAAACGCCTAACAAATTAAAGGCGCACTCGTTAGAGCGATAATTACTGATTGTGTTATGAAAATTGCGGTATCGCGCGGTTTTAGTGTCTACGTTTCGAATTTAGTTAATTTTTACTGAGATCTTGAAAAAAAAACGTTTGATGTCTTTATGTAACTTTGAGTGAATACAAATTGGCAGTTTTATAGATCATCTTTTGAATCGTATCGGTTTTTGGTGCACATTACAGAACTTGACAAACTTTAGGTAATATGAGTAGGCAAAAAAGGTGCTACAATTTTATTTGAGAATATATAGGCGGTTAGATGTTCTATGTACTAATTTATTAATAAATAAGATATTACGTATAGAAAATAAATAAAGATTCACATAAATAGACATATCTGCAATTATTTTAAATTAAGACAATATATTTGTAACTACTGCATTATATACATAAAGCCATATTGAATTTTCCATTCAATCACAAAACTATATCCTTTAATGCAATGAGTTCAACTTTTCGTTAATTCCTCTGTAGTTTGTTAAGAGACATCGTAGTTTAGGCTTCACCCAATCGTCCTACCGCACAAGTACAGTACAAAAAGCGTTTTGAGAGGGATTTAATCTGCGTTCCGTTTGAACAGCAGTCACCGGAGACGGCGTCTTAGGCGTGCCTATTTGCCGAGACGCCGCTACGTAACTTCCCTTGTTTGCCAACTCGGATTGGATCCTGGGACCCCCCACATCCCGCGGACGTCCGCAATCTAGTTTTACGACTTTAAAACGCGGCGAACGCCGGTTCGAACTGACCTGGCGCTTACGAGATTATTATCCCGCAAAGGATTTAAGTTCTCGACTTTACAGAGTTGGTAAAAAGGTTAGTGGAAAGGAAAAGTGGTTTGTGACCTCGATTGTTGCGGAAAGACTGAATGTTTAGAACTGTTACTTGATATTGCCAAGAATAAAAAAGTATTTATTAGCGTATACATATGGTAACATTTTGATAAGATTAATATTGCCTTGTTTAAAATTAATATTATTACAAATTAGTATTAAATTGGGCATTTGAGATAATAAATTCAATTTGATAAGCAACAGTTTTATTAAATAATGTAATTTAAAACTAACTAAACCATTAACCACAATAATATTTGTAAATTAATTATCCCAGTACCCGATTCGGCATTACTTATCGTCATTGAATTTATAAGCTGTCTCAATTAAAATTATCTCTCTTGACAGACAAACTATTTTGGAAGATAATTTTAAATTAAACGACCTCTTGTTCCGCTAAAACCAAAATATCTAAAACGTGCAACGGATATCCAAAAACACGATGATCTCCAACTAACCGGCTGTCACGTGCTCTGAGAAGCAACAGTTTGCGGCTTAGTCGGTGCATGCCGGCGCAGCGGGGGTCCTTACTGACAATGGCACTGCGAGACGAACGCGACAATGCCAAGTATATCTCTGAATGCACGAAACGACTCTGACCAATTGATTTCCACACCGTCACCGCGTTAAATAGAACGGGGAGGACGTATTAACTATTGGTAAATGCCGACGGCCACGTATTGTGATTGTAGATGGAAATGGTGATAAAAAATGTGTCATAGATTCGTAGGTGTAGGTAAAGTTGTAACGACACATGTAGGGCTAGTTGGGAATTTTATAATAACAATTTTGTTAGTGATTTCAATTTTCATATGCTGTATTGCTTCAATGTCTATCTTGGTTTAGTATTGGAGTAATAGTTAGTTTTTATTTAGTATCTAGATATAGATTTTTTTACTTGATATTGAATAAGGCATGTAAGTTTTTTGTCTTTATAAAAGAAAATCGATTATGCTTATTTTTTAATAATTTTAATAACTTTTAACGAAAACCTAAGCAACAACAAAAACAATGCTCCAGCAACAATTTCTTGTGTAAAACTTTCTAGCATTTAATTTCTGTGAACCCAAATAATATAAACACGTATATAGCCGTGTGAAAATTGAGAATGCTTTTATAGACGATGTTTTGTACAAGAACATCTAAACACTGTTAACACAAACAAATCCACGTGTGGACACATGTTGAACAGGGGAATGGGGGACCAGCCGGGAGGGGTGTAGGGTGGGGGGAGGGGGGGGGGGAGTCGTTAACGAGCCTTTGTTTGGAACGTAAAATTATACGACACCAATAAACTCTTTGTTTACCGAATGAACAGGCGCGTCCGTCACCGGCAGTGAGGATCGAATCTGCGTGACTTGTAACACGCTTATTAGCTCCATCGATTACCGAGGAGCAGCGCGATTCAATCAAATTATGTAATTAAACCTTATTACTTAAGGCGGCTTGAATTTTAGAGATGTTAGCATTTGGGTAACTGTTTTTAAACTTCCACAAATTCTTTCCAGGCCAAGGAGTCGGCTGAACTAATCAAGTTTTAGTCTAAAATTAGCTTTCGATTGTTCGACCCTCTGGCTTTTATTCCGTTTCAACGAATGCCGTATTAAAATAACTCGAGCCCGGAATCACTTCCCCTTAAAATCCGTATGCGACAGGTGACTTAATGAAGTCTGTTGTCCAAAGAAATCTCCTAAATAAACAAGCGATATCGCAGACACTCGACAAAAGGTTAAGAAGGGAAATGTCAACTCTTTAGAGATAATGCCCATTATGTGGTTTTCGTGAGTACAAAGCCATCCAACAATGGGAGCGTCGGCAGATGTCTCCGCAAAATAAACTTCACAACAAAAGTTAAATCATAGAGATAGACAGAGAAGGGGAGGGACGCAGTGAGGATAAAAAAACCAGCGGATTAATTATATTCTGTACTGTTGGCGGGACTGACAATAAATCGTCATCAATGACGTGGGACGCGATATAAAACGTTAATGCCGCATTATGTCGGCCAACAATGACGCATTGTGCAAGGAATTTGTTCGTGCAGAAGGCATCTTCGGCCCTTTTGCACGGGTCCCCATTGAAGGGACACTTGTAAAATTTGTGACGCACAGATTTCTCTTTGTGCGGCTTATATCGGCCGCGAATGACGGAATATTTTCAGAACGGAGCGAATAATAATACTTCGAGAATACTTCGTTTGTAAAGGTTACATGTGTCGTGCTGTTGGTAGACTTGATTTCGTCCGTTAAATTAGAAACATCTGTTCGTGATTACTTCATGTAATGTGATCCGATGGTTTTATTCTATTGTCTCACGTTCGAAAGTCAAAACATATCAACTCTCGTATTACGCAGAGATTAAACTTTTAGTTTTAATAAAAATTTGAATATTTGACTGGGTATTATAGTTTACAAAAGTTTTATGAAATGCTAATCATGATTTTATCTTGTGTAATACTTTAATATATGTACATACATATTTAATTATTTAAATATACATATTTTTAGTCTCTTAAATAGTTAATAGTTTAAATAAGTGTATATGAAATTTATTAACAACAAAAATAATTAAAGCGTTTATAAAATAACCAATCAAGATCGATTGGTATTTTAAAAAAAATCTATGGATGCAAAATTAACGATCACAATTAGTTTCTTCTACAAATTTGCTATAGAAAATTGTATCTACAAAAAATGTATGTAATCTCATTTCAATGTTCCTTTAATAAAGGCATAGGCATGAACGGCATGTTTCTGTACAGACGCTTACCTGATAACGACTACATTCAACGGACAACAAGAGTCTGTTTTACCTGGAACAGAAACAGAACATAATAAAGACTTTATCAAACTAGTTAATTTTTTTTTTATAACCGGTTATTTACCGGTGGTAGGTCTCCTTTTTACAGGAGACCGTCTGGGCGAGTACCACCGCGGTGCCTATTTCTGCCGCGAAGCAGTAGTGTGAAAACACTGCTGTGTTCCGATTTGAAGGGCACCGTAGTCAGCGTATTTACTGGGTAAACTCACGGTAGGCAGCGCGTTGGCGATACCACTGGTATTGCCAATGCCTATGGGCGTCGGTGACCACTTTCTATTTGGTGGCCCGACTGCTCATCTGCCTGCGTATGCTATAAAAAAATATAAAGAAAATATGAAAATTAGGTGTAATAATGTAAGATTTAGGTTCAAGACATTTATTGATCAAAAAACATTACACTACTCACTTGACAGTGGTTAAACGTGTAACATAACAATAAAAAGAAACGGTTTATGTGGGTTTACGTATAGTATATAGATACATGTGTTGAACTCCAAAACCTTTTTGGGTAAAAATACATTTTTGTTGCAAAGTAGATCAATATTTTTGTTTATGAATAGTATCACGGGGACAGACTCTTTCTAAGGAGGAACCCTCGAATATTTGATTAGGGAACGGTATACTTTATCTATCCTTTGCATTATTATTCCATTCAAAATAATCTATGGAGGAATGTTGCCTGTTTATATTTGTCTCCCTCAGGGCAAAAAATGTGACGAAAATACCGAAATTGCTTGTGCCTTTTTTATATTTTGCTGAGGATCCAATTGTTGTAGCGGGTAGTGTCTTCGTCCCTTGCCAGAGGGTGTGGGTTCGGTTTTCGTTACTGAAAAATCTAGATGTTTTGTTTTGTGTTTTTGGGTACTTGTATAAAAATAAAATATATCTATTTTCAAGAAAAAAACAAGGTTCATAAAACGTTGTTTTGCTATCGTGCTGATGGCACGGTATTACGAATGCTACATTCTTATAAATCTTAACTATACTTAATCATGTCTTTTATCTACGCGATTATTTTACATATCAAATCCACTAATTTATGGATTTTTCGTTATATGTACATTTTATATACATTACATACGTATACAAACTTGAGTCTGCCCGTGGTCATGGATGCTGGAAAGAGTCCAAAACGTCGGGAATAAATATGTGTACCTAACATGAAAAATCCGTAAATTTGTGGATTTGATACTTAACTATATTTACTAAAAATATAAATTTTAGGTGATACAAAATTTATATTGCTCATCTTTAGTTAACTTTTTCTTCTCTTATACCTTTACGAGTGTTTTGACAAAAGTAAAACAACGCTATCTATGTGACGTATAATTTAGAAATAAATGTTCTTTACGGTTATAGTACATTTACTTATTTATAAAACCATTTTAAAACACACAATCAAT
Source organism: Lamproptera curius (assembly GCA_029286875.1). Classification (NCBI taxonomy): domain Eukaryota; kingdom Metazoa; phylum Arthropoda; class Insecta; order Lepidoptera; family Papilionidae; genus Lamproptera; species Lamproptera curius. Next base: position 825,961 of record JAGSMT010000133.1, on the reverse strand, counting down.
TTGTAATTTTAGTTGCAAACATAACACGAATCTCAAGCCAAATTATCTACAACAAAAGTTACACTTCACCAATGACTGATACCCACCCAATTAGTTCTTAATTAACCCCTTTCCTTTGCATTCTATTCCCGTTATAGGATCGTGTTATTACAACGATGAAAGTTATACCGTGTAAGTTGCCGGGGGACGTCGTATTAACATCGGATAGCTTCTATTACAGGTTACAGACAAGTCGCGGCGTTATTATACTACAGATTTGTCGCAGATGGTGCCTTCCGCTCGGCACGGACGGCGGACTCGGTTTCTGTTATTATGTATTTGCTATTTTAGTTGGTCAATAACAGAATCGTTATAAAGATTGGCTGTTAATGCTTTCGTTATTTTAATACGTATGCACATCGATGATGAACATGTATTCTATCAAAATATGTATATACATTAAAATAACCGTGGGATTGATAAAGATTTTAAAATACAAAATATTTTATTACTACTAGTAGCTGATTATTATGATAGATATGACGCATTTTTACAGAAAAATAAAAATGAAATCACTGCAAAGTTCTTGATATATTTTAAATAGTGATTAATTATGACTACAACTTATATATAAATTGTCATTTTTTTATTAAGACGGGTAACTCGTCTTTTGCTTAAAACTTAAAAAATATAAATAATTACATATTTGAGAAAAGGCGCGAATGCGATATCAGTGACTTACATAAATGATGTTTTATGAAATGCCAAGGTGTACAAAAGTTTTATTTTAAAAATTATTGAATAGAGCTATCTTATCGCAATATAAGAGTTTGATCTGAGCCTATCGGAAACAGGTACCAAAACGATTGAAATTTGAGATTTAATAGTTACAACACATACAATTAATTGCCCTCTGGATATTTGAGATTTAAAAGTGTTCGTTACGTTTTGTTTCCTCTTCTCTATGGGACGGATCGACGGGATTGAATGCCGATACGCCTAATGTCGCATAACAATTGTTCGCGTAACAATGGACGCTGGAAAAAAACTACCCTTTGCCGGATAAGCCGCACTTACCTACGCAAACAATTGTCCGGATAAACGTTTTAGTTTATTTCGCATAAAGGCAAGAATGCAATACGGACGTATTAAAAAGAGGGTTGTTTTAAGGCTGCAGATTTTTGCGCAAGCTGGCTCGTTGATAATATATTTAATATCACGAAATAACTTTTAGTCATTGAGCATTTATTGAGATTAACAAAGACACACATGGTCTATTATATATTTAAACGCAATAACCTGCTTTAATGATTCAAGATAATTAAAAATTGGTATATTAAATTAATTGCACTCTATATATAGAAGAGTCCTTTGTTTTCATGAATCTGATATCAGAAAGAGTGGACGTGTAGATACGTGAAAGAATTTTGTAAATTTATTATAACAAAACAATGTCATAAGTTAGCCTAATAATTTATTAAGTTATAATAAACATTTAGTATTCAAGAAAAGCTTACATTACTGAAGAAGTACTTGAATTTTTATAACGTTATTTTCGTATAAAGAGTAAAGATCATTACAACCAACTACAAAAATAAGTTATTATAATTAATGGTAACATTAAAGCAAAACAATTTTCAACGGATTTTAATTAAATTTCATAGTAATATTGCTTCTATTGCAGAGTTAAAAATATTAACATTAACTACTAAAAATAAAAAATTATGTAAATAATAAAGGTATCAAATATTTTACACGTTAAAAGCCACGTGTCAGAACTAGTGTTGTATAACTCGCTTTACTCGTATTTTACACCGTGTTACACAGCATCATTTAATAACATCTTGACGATCCAATCTCCGTAATTAATCCGACGTCGTTGTACCCGTGATTAGTGCGCAAACAATAGTCCTGGTCCCCGGACCTCGAAAGGTTTAATTACTTAAGGGCAAGGATTCAGACGCAGATATTAATTAAGTTCACTTATTTGATCCAATCTGAATATTGCAAGAATGTACGGTTCGACTGTGATCGATTGGACACTGCAGTCTAGCGTGTAACAGGATTGGTATGTCATTTGATTTATAACCGCAATTATAACTGACGCTGTACGAATTTAGACGCCAATATGACGGTTTTATAATAAGATGTTGTCTGATGTATTGGAGTGTGGAAGTAATGATATATTTCAGTTTGAATATTGCGTGTGAAATCTTGATGTGTCAGATTTTATGACTTTTGGTTCTGAATCTGTTAAAATATGTGTATTTTGCAAATATAATGTAACTTGACAAAATGTAAAATTAAGAAAATGTAGAAAAAAATGGGTTTTCACATAAATTTTGGAGTTTTATTAGGCACAGTATAGTTGCAATGTCGTTTTTGAATTAATTGGATACTGGGTTATCGATTGATTGCTCTACTACGTTGACCAATAAGGATGTTAAATCACATTTAATAAAATTAAATTTCTCGGAATTTCATGAATGTTTTATACGAATGGAGTAGTTTATAGTATTTTATTGAATGATGATTGTGATTTAGTGATCGGCGTCAGGTCTCAAAGTGGTTATTAATAAAACAATAAACTTAAAAGACATTTTATTGCTATTTGTCACATTCTTGATTGATTATATATATAAATATATAAGATATGAAGATATAATATATATATGATTTAATTAAAGGCTACGGATTTTATTACGTTTAATTTGGTTTACAATTTTTCCGACGTTTCAGACAATTTACAGGATACTTGGTCACGGGCAGACTACAGGCAGACAAGTAAGTATTACATCATTATCGTATGCGTAATCAAATTCACTTGAACATTAAAGTTATGGACCCTTCCAATCAATTTATACATCTATTACTTTCACATATAGATACATATAGGCCTGCATAGAACAGTGAAGCGAACATCGACCAGGACGAGGCGAGTGTTTGACGAACCATGCAAAATGATAATTAAGAGAAACCGCTCAGTCATCGTTAATGCGATAGCTGGCATGTAAATTACGGCCGCGTTGTTCATAACAATGCCGGCGGCCGATGCTTTTCATTAAAATTTAATACTGCCAGTACGAAAACACCGTTGGGGGGTGATTTTTCGATGGATGTTTAAAATATGAGGAGCGCACAATAACTGCTAATTGCGGTCGATCTTTGTCGAACCTGATTCCTTTCTGCCGTTGATGATAATTCCGAAAAATATATGCTCCGTTTTGGAATTTGTTTGGTCACTGTCTCTATTAACAGTTGATGTGAAAATGCACGTGACGACGGTAATGTTTAAATTATTGAACAAGTAGTTGTGTCAAATTAAACCGCAACAGCAAATAAGTCAGCTTACTAAAGCGATATTATCATAATATAATAATAGTTTATTATTAACTGAAGTAATAGGGATGAACAGAACATTCAGTTGATTGTAACTGGTATGTGAGGCTTGTAAGAAATACGGGTAAAGGCATCAAATTTACTCTCCACTGATGGCTTAGCAGGAAAAAAAGACAACACGCCACGTGGGATGTAATGTCTCAATTAAATTTAATTACATTGTGCTAATTTAAGTGGCTGCAATTGTGTGCTTGTACTTAAACACAATTTCTAAGCGGTAATTTCTTAGTTGGTCTCTCCGATAAAATAATCAGAAGCTTATTTAATTAACTTTATCTAAACCGCCCTCGTGGCCCAGGGGCATTGGCCCTTGCATTATAAGCTGGAGGTCGTGGGTTCAGATCCCGCGGGGAAACAACTTTGTGTTATCGTTGTTTTATGGTAGATTAGTACAATTTTGGCCGATCACCAAATTGTCTGAAAAATACGATGATTCATGCGTCGGGTGAGAATGTAAATGGTCGGTCCAACCACCAATTCACATTGGACCAGCATGGTGGGATACGGTCAAGAACCCCCTAATGGAGAAGGCGTGCATTAGGGGAGGCCTATAGCCTATGACTAGCACAGGCTGATGATAATGATGATGATGATGATCTAATCTGTATTGTAAAATAGAGAAATTAATGAATTAGAGTTAGATTATAATTTCTTGGAAAAATTTGTTTGTTAATTATATTTGTATTATTATGTTTATTTTTTATATCTTTTTTAAATTACGATTCATATTATAAAAGCAAGCAACCTCATGTTTATATTTATGTCACTATAGTAGTAAAATTGTGAATCTCTGCCGAGGGGATTCCCCGTCTGCGTGAACTGAAACGACCGCAAGGGATGCGGAGGGTGTATCGCTTCCCACTTTGCATTGATTTCAACCTTGGTTGCAAATTTATTACAGGTAAAGTAATGAGCTGCATTTAAACTTGAACCGAGTCACTGAGATGTTCGAGTATTGCCTGTTTATTTTATGTTTAATAAAAAATATATAATTTAAGTTTGCATTTTGCTTGTATTTTTCATAGATATGACACAGTTTTAATTATTTTTTTTGGTGGCAGATCCCGTTTTTACAGGGGACCGTCTGGGTTACTACCACCGCAGTGCCTTTGTCTGCTGCAAACCACTAGTGTGTAAAATACTACTGTGTTTCGGTTTTTAGGCCACCGTAACCAGCGTATTCACTGGGTAAACGAGACTTAACATCTCTTAACGTCTCACGGTAGGCAGCGCGTTGGTGATACCATTATTGCCGATGTCTATGGGCGTCGGTAACGCCTGACTGCTCGCCAGCCTGCGCAGGCCATAAAAAAATGATGGGAATGATACAAGTAACTGCACCCGCCAAATCGTTTGGAAGTATCAGTCAATGTGTAAAAGTGATCATCTTTATTGACATTACATTACATTGAAATAAGAAATAAAATGGTATTAACAATGAAAACGATAGTAATGTAATGTCGTCATTCGTCCTGCATCCTTATGCTGCAAATATGTAAACCGTTGAATGGCAATCTGCTCAAAACGGCGCTATACGTACACCTCTTATCGTTGCTATAGGTTCATCATCATCATTATAGTGATAGTGCTGGACATATGCCTCCCCTAATACACTCCTATCCATTAGATGGTTTTGGACTGTATTCCACTAAGTTGGTCCAATGCTGGTTGGTTGGTGGATCGACATGCCCATTTAACATGCCCATTCGACGCTATATTCTTTTAATAAATTAAAAATAACATACTAAACATGTATATTATTTTGTCAAAAAAAATTACGAGTTTTGTGTTCATCTTTTTAATATAAGACATAAATTAATAATGTGTCCCATCATGGTGTTCTCGAGAACTTTTTATTAATATTATTAAACCAGTATCATATAAAAGTATTAAAAAACCCAAAGTTCAATTGTCCCACGCAAAGTTTAGACGTAAAAATCAAACAAAACGACAACATTCATCGAACGAGAAAAGAAATAGCAAGATTTGAAAACTGCCGTCGCTGGAAAGCGAAAACACGCAATAAAATTTTAGAACTGGCTTCAAGTAACGTATGACGCTATTTCGCCACATCTAACAGACGTACTAAAATAACTTTTCCAATAAAATATACACGAGTTTTGACTGGAGGAGATCGGATTGAGTGTCGTTGAACCCTCGTGCTCGCTGGCAATTCAAAATCTCGGTAACTAATGACGTGAATCAATTTTAATTAATTTCCCAAAGAAACTTTTAACAATCTAAACAGTTATTAACTGGTTTTTGATGTTGAATCATTAGTTGAAGTATTCAACGTATGTTATTAAGTATGTGTTATCGTGTTTTTACTAAACGTCAATGGTTATTAATATAAATATTTGATAAACAGTCAATACTCTTAAGCTTTAAGTGAATGTTTATGTATTTTTAATGATTGATTAAGAGTTCAAGGCAATAAAATTGTATTTTTTCATTTATGCTAATGTATTTAAAAGATAAGAAAGTACTACAAACTAGAATATAGATTTTCGTGGGTAGGTGAACAAAAAGTTATGACGTTGTTCTATTTAGCTCCAAAATTTTTAAATTAATAAGGCGTGTTTTATTGTGAACAGAAAGTTTAATTTTAGTTCAATTACTTAATATTAACATCACATACAGAAGTAGCTAGTTTTATGTAAAAGTAAACAATAATCACCACCTGCCAGCAAGATCACAGCACTTCACTTACGATATCTTCAACTTTACAAAAATGTCGAATTTTTCCGAAATTATGTCTACGCAAAACCGCCTTGAGGAGAGCATATCCAAAAGGTTTGATGACCTACAGGCTCAAATAAGTAACGCAGGTCCTTCCAAGGATACTGTGGCTAGAATTGGTGAGGAGCTCTGTAATTTTAGGGAGCTCGTCTTCGGGATTCTTGGTTTGCTGCGCCAGCAGATCAAGGAGTGCACCTAACAGGTCGACGATTTGGATACTCGCAGTCGTAGAAAGGCACTTATTGTATCAGGTGTGCCTGAAATTCAAAAAGAAGATTGCACAAAGGTATTTCTCAATATAATCCATAAACATCTGGGCTTGGATGGGGTTACTGAACGTGACATAAAGGTGTGCCATCGTCTTGGGTCACCCGACAAGCGGCCTTATCAAACCTTCCTCTTTCTATAAGTTTAGATGATTTAAATCACCATTTCACCTCCACTTCTTCGTTAGATCATCTAACTATATGCGAATCTATTTCTTATTTAAATTGTTTGCCGAGTCCTTGTTTTAAATCCTTTACATTTTCTTTAGTTACTTTAGATGAGATTAAAAAAGCTATTCTATCCATTAAATCCAATGCAATCGGTTTTGACAAAATCGGTCGAGGGATGATTGTCCCGATCCTTGATTTTCTCCTACCAATGCTCACACATATTATTAACTATTCCTTAGATTCAGGGACTTTTTCGTCATTGTGGCGTCATGAACTCATCCGTCCGCTTCCCAAACGTTACAATCCCTCACTTTTAAATAATTTCCGACCGATCTCTATTTTGCCCTTCCTTTCCAAGGTACTCGAATTTTGTGTTTCTAAACAACTTTCCTACTTCGTATTAAGCAATAAAACTGATAAGTCCTTTACAATCAGGTTTTAGACCTGGGTATAGTACCACCTGAAATATACTGAAAGTGACTGGCGATATTAGAGCGGGTATGGAAGGCTCTAAGGTCACAGTACTGGTTCTTATTGACTTTACCAATGCTTTTAATACCGTCAGTCACGATATGCTTCTTGCAATCCTCTCCCATCAAATGATATCTGATGAAGTACTGTAATGGTTTTGTTCATATCTTCGAGGGCGCCAGCAGTCTGTTATTTCTGATGAATCGTCATCGAGCTGGCTTAGATCTGGCGTTCCTCAATGCGGTATACTTTCCCCATTTTTATTTTCTATGTTCATTAATCTTATTTCCTATAATCTTCAATGTGCGTATCATCATTACGCAGATGACCTCCAGTTATACGCTCAAGACCACGTTGAAAAGCTCCCGCGAATAATTAGCTCAATTAATGATGATTTGGCATTAATAAAACTATGGTGTGATAGATTCGGCTTATCTGTTAATCCATCAAAGTGCCAAGCCATCGTTATTGGTAGTGCGCGAGCTTTGAACAAAGTAGATTTCACTACACTTCCTTCCATAATTTATAACGGTAACGTAATAAAAATCAGTGAAAGCGTAAAAAATCTGGGTCTACAGATTGATAAAACACTAAGCTGGAAAAGCCAAATTTCAAATGTGGCCCAAAAGTCACCGGTGTACTGCGTTGTCTATACAGAATGAAAAATTTTTGCCGATTCAGTCGAAAGTTACGCTCGTGCAGGCCCTAGTTTTTCCTATTATTGACTATAGTGACGTGTGCTATTTTGACCTGAATGCAGATCACCTCAATAAACTTGACCGACTTCTGAATAACTGCATTCGATTCGTTTTCAATCTCCGTAAATATGATCACGTTTCTAATTACCGCATCCAACTGCAATGGTTACCTATCCGCCAGCGACGCTCCTTCCGAGCCCTAACCACTCTCTATTCTATCCTAAATTCTGCATCAACACCATCTTACTTATCGTCTAGTTTTCAATACCTATGTGAAGTCAGTAACAAAATCTTCGTTCGACGCATAATCGTCTTCTTCAATGCCCCATTCACCGTTCTGACTTTACGCACTCCTCTTTTTACATTCAATCTATCCTCCTTTGGAATGGCTACCTCTCGAAATTAGGATGGCAAAAGTACATCAATTTTCAAGAAAAACTTAAAAAACACTTGTCTAAGGACGTATTCAGGGATTTGTAGTCATCAACGTAAGTAAATAGTATTTATGTATTATATTATGTATATATTTAGACTTTTAATAATTATTGGTTGTGTATATATATATATATATATATATACACATGTGTATGTATATATATGGATATATACATGTTTATATTTATATTAATATTTGTAATTATGTGTACATGTATACATATTTCTTTTTCCTTTCTTTCGATTATTGTTTGTGCACTTCCCAACTACTATCTCTTGCACCACCCTAAGGTTGGCTGGTAGAAAATGCTTTTAGCATTAAGTCCGCCTTTGTACAATATGTGCATTAAGTGTAAATAAATAAATAAAATAAATAGGATATGAATTACGTCCATTGTTTCATAAATATGTTGTAGTCATCATCATCATCAGACTGTGATGGTCCACTGCTGGACATAGGTCTCCACTAATACACCACTATCCATTAGGGGATTTGGACCGTATCTCACCACGCTGGTCCGACGCATGGATCATCTTACTTTTCAGACAATTGGGTGTTCGGCCCAAATTGTACTAACCAACTAGGAAACAACAATGAAAATTTGTTGAGACCCGCAGGATTCGGACCCACGACCTCCGGTTTCTAAAGCAGACGCCCATATCACTAGGCTGCGGAGGTAGGAGAATGTTGTGGTAAAAAGATAAATTAAAAATTACATTGTATTAGTAAACATGTGATTGATTAATCGTTTTATTTTCTAATTGTGATTTGAAAATGTAAATAAATACTGTCATTAAGTTCTTATTTACTTTAAAGTACTAATGCCTATTTAATTAGTATTTCACGTTGTACATTGCTTAACATAAAACGAAAACAGTCTACTATTAATGGATAGGGGTAAATTCATGTTTCCTACAGGTATGCAGGAGAAAAAAATGAGTGACATACGTATCTGTTAAAAGTGTTTTTGTTCCAACGTAAATTTTACTCTTGTGTCTTCATCCCTAAGGTTGCCAAGGTCTGCTTAGTGTCGTTTAAAGAAAAGACGCGTGGAGTGCAAAAATAAGGTATGATACACACCTATGTATGCGTAAATATCACTTTTATTACTTATTATGTGAACATGTATTAGCTTAAACGTATTAATCATATGTAGGCTTTAAAAAAATCGTTTGCTAAAATTTCAATAGCAAATACATGATTAAAATATTAAATAATAATGGCGAGAGCATAGAATTCCTATAAACTCGCAGAAGCACTGGTTTACGAAAACCTAAGATAGAGCTTTTAATAGCTTAGCAAAAAATTGTTAATGAATACCCAAAGAAGGTTCTTTGTAATATCGATGCTACGAAAGCGAGAATCATCAAATAAGGGTGATCACACACATTTATTTATTTATACTCACTACCGTAGGCATTTTGTAGGCGTCAACCTTTAGGTAGTGCAAGAGATAGAAGTTGGGAGGTGGAACACAAAAGAAATTAAGAAAGTATAGTACATAATGAAATAATTATCAATTTACACTTAAACTAAGGTTTACTTCGTTCAAAGTTACTATACCATTATACCTATTAACCATGTGCCCACGGCCTTAAGCCAGCGCCTAGTGTCTCCGGAGTGTCATCCCGCCGACACATTGTCTAGCGTCATTGTGCGGCCCCAGTTGCGCTCGACTTTTTATTTACGCGCAAGTGCACTCTAGCCCCCGACGAGGAGAGCTGAATTAAGGCCCTCCGATATGGGACCATTCAACCCGAGAATATCGAATTACACAGGGAACTGGGCGCTTTGTTGGATACTAGCACGTGATACTCCTTTTATGAGACGCTCCGCTTATGACGTCGACTCCGTATTAGAAATCGATTGACGTCTCCTCTCAACTTATGTGATCACCTGCTAGATGCCTTCGAAGATTTAAAGTAATACGAAGGTTCTTTTCAAAGAAATCTTTTAGAGCGTAATGGTATTAAAATTTAAAATTGTTAAAAAATACTAGCTTCGGCCCACGGTTTTATCTGCGTGGTGATTATGTTTTCAGATAATGATTAGGCATAATTTTTTGATAATTGTTTTTGCAGTTTATGTCAGAAGTTAACTCATCGTTGGCAGATTTGTTGTGTTACATACATGACACTTTATATAATTTATTGAATAAACTTTCCATATACTTAAAGATTTTTACCAATAAGTTATTTTGGCAAATAAACTATATCATTTCAAATAAAACCATTGAGTAGTTTTTGAGGAAAAGACTAACAACTAGTAGGATAAACAAATAAATGTTATTTCTGCTCGAATAACACAACATCATCTACACCGAAACTAAGCAATGCTTGTACTATGGTAACCTGAAAACTGATAAATATATGGACTTACTATTCTTTCGTAAATAAATACAAAGTACATAGAAAAAACACACAGATGCAAGAAAAACACTGTGTTTATCACATTATACTTTACCCGTGGTGGGCATGGAACCCACACGCTTTGGCGTAACAGTCAGGATCACAGCCACTGCGCTAAGCGGGTCGCCAAATACAATGTTTTCTATTAAAAACGTCTCATTCGTCGTAGTTATCGTGTTATTTATAGTTTCATAACAAACTAGTTTATTTTTTGCTCATAATTCAGTCTATCATTTTGTCTACATTATATTAAAGAGCATAGTTTATAATATCTGTCTATTCAAGTTTTCATATTGCATTTTCTACATCATCTCAAAGTCTTTGTTCATTCTTATTAAAAATAAAACTCTTTTATAAGGAGTGCGATGTAACTGTACATTTTATCGTGAAGGTGAGCTTTTTCCATTTATTTAATTAATTATATCTCTAAAGCTCAATAGCTCTCGAGAAAAATCTATCTGTTCATTTATTTTAATGAACTTTTAATTAATAATTTAGTTTTAATAATGTATCTTATAACGAAGATTCCGAACCCGTAATTACTATATATGAAAGCATTAAATATTTTTAAACCAGGATTAAATCAATGTCGCTATCTTTTGAAAACCTATTTACCACCTAACGATAGTTGATAAAGTACCAAAATTCATAATGTTGTATAATTATTAGTAACGAGCGATCCGCCCCTGTTTCGCTGTTAGAAAATATACCTACAATATTAATCACGTGTTATATATATAAACCTTCCTCTTCAATCACTCTATCTAATAAAAAAACCTCATCAAAAGTAGTTGAGTAGTTTTAAAGATTTAAGCATACATAGGGGTATAGGGGCAGAGAAAGTAACTTTGTTTTAAACTGTGTAGTGATTCTATAATAAAGCTTAGGTAGTTAGGTGTGTAACTATCAGATTATTTACAAATAATAGCAACGAATCTTATTTTAAATGATATGACATTATTAAAAATACCTTCGAACTATATATAGAATAAAATATCAGCAAAGACATCTCCAATTCCTTATTATTGATATATATTCGCTTCCTTTCCTTTGAGATTCCTTTTATAAGGAGCATAAATCTCTTCAACAAATTCCAACTATTCTCACGCGAAGGGAAACCCGGAAAACCGAGGAAACCGTCCTGTATATTTTCAACATGTTGATATTCCCCACGAATGGATGCTCAATAGCGGATTTATTAGGCCACCGGCGGTGGAAATTGAATTTGGAGCTACGCAGTTTCCGGTCGGCGTAGCACTTCCGTTTCACTAGCTGCTACGCCACCCTTTAAATTTTATTTCAAATAACGAAATTACAATATCATCACTGCAAATTCACCTGTTGAATCGCACTGAATTATATTATGCAATTTTTCCGTTAAGCCGTGGCTAGTTTTTGACTTTTATTCGCTGATAGCTTCTGTTTGAATTAGGGGGTTCATGAAAAAAACTTAAAAGTTTAACCGATGTTATCATGAAAATACAGATATATATATTATATCTATTTAGCTCATGTGAGTAAAACTAATAAGCAACATGAGATTATTGTATTATTTTATATAGAAAAACATATGTTAGACAGTTTGCAATCTGTATCTAATCAAAAATACATACAACTGTTAGGATTATAATTTAATGAATACTATATAAAAAATTAAGAATTATTAGTTTATTTTTAAATGTTAAAAAAAGATCATAATAAACACAATAGATAACTTTAATGTATTCAATGGTAATCGATTCAGAAGAATCTTTGATATTTAATCATAGAAATCTTAACAAGTTATTTTTAATGACCGTTCTCTTAAATAATGTAAACTAGAAAACAAAGGAAACATATCCCACATACGAGACCGAAGGCAGATCTCATGACTTCCGGCAAACGATGCATGTTTTATCTGCTGGGCACGTAATGACGTGCACAATGCTTTATGCATTCCGGAACTCCCTGCAACTTCCGCCGTTTTAACCTTGTTCATTGGAATAATTCATATTTTAATTTATTGTACACATAGTTTAGTGTTGCTCTTCAGACTTTTTATTAAATACAATTAATCGTCTTACTGGTAAGTCGGTATGGCTTGCTTTTTTGCATCAATGTTTTTGTTTTTGCGACAAAAAGTAGAAAAAGTTTAACGCTTCATTAATGGAGAGCTTCGTAAAATGTAATTAACTTCAGAACATAATAGTTAATACTTGTGAGATTTCTTAAAAAGGTGTTAATTGTGAAGTGCTTATTATTTATTTGTCACAGGTCCCCTTTAAATGATAATTATCAATAATTTAAAAATTATATTAAATATTTTGAGAATACTTGTTCACACAACTAGCATATTTAATGAGTTTATAATAAACAAAAACTGTTGTTTACACCATGGTAAGACCAAGCAGTTTACCGGTGATAGGTCCCCTTTTTACAGGAGACCACCGCGGTGCCTATTTCTGCCGCGAAGCAGTAGTGTGAAAACACTGCTGTGTTCCGGTTTGAAGGGCACCGGAGCCAGCGTATTTACTGGGTAACGAGACTTAACACCCTATGTCTCATAGTAGGCAGCGCGTTGGCGATACCACTGGCATTGCCAATGTCTATGGGCGTCGGTGACCACTTATCATCAGGTGGCCCGACTGCTTGTCTGCCTGCGTATATTATAAAAAAAAAGTAAATACATAAAAATGTAGAAGACTCGATGATACCTTTAACTTATAGAAATAAGAGAGAAATTTCAAAAATATGATACTTCGCTGTTCAGCGCTCCGAGTACATGATAGACTATTTCCTGTGACATTCACTAAAGCTTAGTTTAGTCGTAGGAACATGCAAGTTGTAGAACATATACGTATAATAAAAATTCGACATTCTAGAAAAGCATTCAAGAAACATTATGTAATGTTGACTATTACACTTTATGTGTGAAATGTATAGTGTTTATTTATGTGTCCAGATTTACCTGAATAACGGTTTTACGTAGATCAACTGGCATCTTATTCAGAGTGCATGGCCTATTTTTCTTATAATAATAACCAGGACTCAAACGCACACCCGTCCGCGATGCACAGGCCAATGACTCTAGGCCACGGAGGCGGTGATTGCTTTTTTGTACATGTAAATTGTATTTATTGGTCAATGCACGAAAAAAAAAACTAGCAGCAGTAGGTGGTCGATATTGTACTACACGCGATGACAGTCGCGGTGACAAACATGTTCAGCATCATCATCACGTGAAATCAAAGCGCAAACGTTAAATGTGCGCTGGATGAAATTTTAATTAACGCCTTACGGTTAAACGGTCGGCGCAGTTCGCTCTTTATTTATGATCGACTTTAAATATAATTTAATAGGCCGGTTAGGCTATTAGGGAGCCCACGTGTGATTTGAAATTAGTAGTTCGTCCGCCCGTAAGAGATATTATCGGATCGTATTTGAAACAGTTTCTAATATTAAAACTGTACTATCCTCTTTTGATTATTTCTGTTTAGGTTAATAGCTTCATTTTGGCAGAAAAAGATATTAAAAATTTGTGCATGGTTTAGATGCATAAAGTACTATCAATTGCACTTGTACTGCGGTTTTGTCTTATTCGTCGGTCTTAGTCCCACTATAAGGCAGATCCGCCATCTAGTGGGCGGTGGGGTCGTCACATCCCTACGGCAATATGATTGAAAATATAATAAAAATTCTATCATCCATAGTATTTATTTGTTACTACATTTATAACGGTTACACTTTCCATATAGGTATCGTTAATCTTAAACGTACTAACGTTATTAAATACTAGATTTGTGAAGAACCTGATTAAATGTATACCAAAGAATTGTACAGAGTTGAGAGTTGTAAAAATATCGTGACGTCCCGATTAGTTGTTAAATAATATTTCAATGGAACGATCTAGAAAATATCAATCGTGTGGCGATTTGTCAATCATAAAATATTTCCTATGTCCGTTCCCAGAGCGTTGCTCGAAATCGACACGTTCCAGGAAGTTGCTGTGTTTTATCCGCTTCAACTATAGAATAATATCGAAGGATAGAGAGAGAAGGATGAAAATGCGCGGGCCTTTTTGGCGGGAAGCCAACACGCGAGCCATAAGAACGCTTCTAAATTTATGAAACCCCACCTAATTTGTGAAAGGAAATTCGTTTTGATAATTTGAATTCTTTCGGGTCGTCTTGGAGATCGTAATTTCGACAAATCACCAAGTTTCTAGCTAAGGTTCGATGATTTATTGGTGTTTACAAACGATCCAATATGTTTTAAAAAATATATGAATAACACTAATTGAAAATATATTTTGGAAATAAAAAAAGCAAAACTGTTTCAATTATTGGATATAATTATAATTGAATTATCTAAGGTAAAAAGTTTTGTTGATTACAGAAAATATTCCTAACGTTTCGGAGTTTTTGGCGACAGTTTCATATAATGTAGATTCTTACTACCTTCTTGTAAAATCATCACGTAATTCACCTAATATGTTTTATACAAATATAGAGAAGAGGGTAGACACGAACATTACTTACAATTGGCAGTTTTTGTGAATGTTACAATTAAATCATCTTGTTTGACATTTAGTATTCTTTTTTTCATATTAAATTTAGTTAATTGACATGCTTCTTATATAGATATAGACTGTTCTATTAAGCTATATTCAGTCACAACTAATAGTTAAACACGTGTTTAGTACCATGCAATGAAAAGGCGACAAATTTAAGCTTTACATTTGTATCCAAGCAGTGGATATTTTCATTAACTTCATAAAACGTAAATTAAATAACAATCTTCATTTTTCAAAGTTATGTGCGCGTATAAAAACTGTGCAAATGTTTTAATTATTGTCTTATCTATTAAAGTACAATCAAATACTCCGTTACGTGAATCATTTTTTGGAGCGGAGGTAGTCCAAAGATATCGCCGAGATATTCCATTTATACCGAGTGGCATCTGTGAACATTAGAAATAAACGATGACGTTCAATTGGCGTTACAAGCCCCTTCCCGTCTGGAAAGGCGGATTTTCAGTATCCGCACAGCCCTCAAGTGTGTTAACCGACACGACGTAAAGACAGCTAGAGCTCTTACGAGCTTACCATGTCCTTTACGTAGCTAACGATAAGACTACAGAGCAATTGTGTTATGGTTCCAATATCCTTGTTATAATGGTGCTCGAGTTCATATTGCTTTCCCGTTGTTGTTACTATCCTACACGTATCGGTTTCTATCGAAGTATCGATTTGAAAAATGGAATTTGGAAGTACGATTAACTAAGAAGTACTTTCGCACTACCCGCTGATCAACTATATTAAGTTTATCTAATTTGATAAATAATATAATACGGATTGCATTTTAGTCGAAAATTTTAACAATAATTTTAAAGAACCTATATCCAATGTACTAGACTAATTTTCTAAGGGTATAAGATCTCGAAACAGAGTAACATATGGTCATAATGTCAGAGTTAATCCGGTTACCGTCGTATTTTAAATGTTATAATGTTTGGTCTAATTAATCTCGATTATCAACGGCAGCAACACGATTGCTAATGATAATAGACATACTGATCATGAAGCTTATAAAACTGTACAATCTATAGTACGCTCGTAAACTACATAAAGTTTTCATTTGATGTGTCAGTTATATACGACTGATATGTTTAGCCTTTGAATGAGATAATGATATTCAATTTAGATTTTTTCCTTTGAAAAATATACAAAAAAGCCGGACATTAAAACGTATCACGGAATATTAATTCCTTTAATTAGCCACTGCAACAGTCTTAATTCTTGTTTTCATCGAAAACTAATACACATTATTCTGATAATGAATATCACAGCCCATACAATCAGCCTTTATCCATTCCGCGCGTGTCGCGGCATCACCGTGACACGAACGTGTAACAGAGTTAAAAAATAATGATGTACCCAAAAAATTTCGGTACGCCAACGTACGGCGATTACCACACCTCCAATTTGCATTCGGGGCACACGTCGATGTGTTGCCGTTTAAACATATTCCCCATGTTTGCGAGCACGATCCCGGCGTTGTCAACAACTGCCGTGTAGCTTTATTTACCCGACGCGCTGGCTCTCTTTGCGCTTGGTTTTAGGCGGTTTTCTATTTTATACGGTGGAAACATTTACGTGGTGGTAGTGAATTTAAGTGCGTTATTGTTGCATCGGGCGCGATGTATTTGTACCTTTTCATGCATATTTATGTAAAAATGCATAAAAAGGTACAAAATGCTAGTTCATCGTAGAAAGGACATATTTTATTGTAATTTCAGATTTTTGTTAGCTAATTTATGGATCATACGACAACGTCTATAAAACACTATCGAGTAAGTTCCAACCATCGTTAAGACCTAGTCGTTGGTTAGCTCAAATTCCGCTCAATGAAAGCAATTTAATCGTTATTCACACTCAATATGAACAAACTTTCCAACAAATTCAATTAGAATTGTAATTTTATTGAATTTGCATCAAAAAGTTTGTTACTTTTGTAATGAAATAATTTCTGATTACGGCAACCCAACGCTATCCATCAAATTATGTCTATAAGAGCAATTTCGTAAACAAACATCAAAGTATGGAAAGCATCAAATTGCTTTCACACGTCAAGGCGAAAGCAGCGAAGGGTCTCGGTATACTCATATAAACACTAAATCCATGAATACAAATTCCGTCCGAGGATAGTGCGCGTAATAAAGTGTCCCCGATCGGACGCGACGTTGCGAAAGAGATTCTAATAACATTCAAAACTCACTCCCCCCGGGTCCTGTCGGCTTAATTACGGAGTGGGGACGCCACGTCGTCTCCGGCGCGGATTTTTCTCCCCGGACGGAGGGCGATTAAAAAACTTCGTAATGAGCAACGCGCCGAATGAAGGGTGAACGGGTGCGTTCGTATACTGCTGGATTGTTCTGGATGGATGGTCGAGGTGATTGAAGCTATCGGTTGTCGAAACTGACGGCTCTGAAGTTCAAATACTGTTGAATTGATTTGAACATAGATTTGGAAATGGGTTTGATGGTTCTCGTATAGTAACTGGCTGTAGATAACTTGGCAACTGGCGCATTTATTGACATGTGGATGCAATAAGCTCAGAAAAAACGCGGGAACCATGCTTATTTCTTACATTAATTAAAGACGTTCAAAGACAGTCATCATAAGTTTGAATTTCATCAAAATTAATACATTTATAGAGTAAAAGATATATACAAGGTCTATCAGACTTGTGCCGTATCAACTTCAAAAAGGTGATGTCACAAATTAATTACCAAACTAAGAAAAATCGGCGACTACGACAGAAATGTTAAAATAAGAAAATTTTAAAAACTAAATTTATGCCTACAGTCTAGTACGTTTAGGGATCATTTTCGTCTGTGGCTTCGAGTTTTCATTACTAAAAAATCTTGGCAAATTAATCCGGCACATGTCTATAATAGCAACATCAAAGGGAACGGTATAAAAACGTAATTTATTTGGATAAGGCCGCCTCGTCAAGCTTTTTCCGATGGAAATTACGCGGAACAAAAAAAGACCGAAATCCTCCCGCAACGGCGGATGCCGTAATAGGATTTAAAATGTAACGACGTGATAATAACATTCGTAATTTCGCAGGTGCGGGATAACACTGGACCGAGATGTAACAGGGATAATGTCCTGTGGGCTACCGAAACGGGAATCGTAACGGAAGGCGTCTTTATCCCAGGAAGAGGACGAGAGAACTGCTATTATCTGCTATAACGAAGAGATGTTCTTCCTGCTAACAAAGTGGA
Source organism: Lamproptera curius (assembly GCA_029286875.1). Lineage (NCBI taxonomy): Eukaryota > Metazoa > Arthropoda > Insecta > Lepidoptera > Papilionidae > Lamproptera > Lamproptera curius. The sequence continues at coordinate 807,624 of JAGSMT010000133.1, read as the reverse complement.
ACCGAGGCGAGTACCTTGATAACTCGATTGTTGTCACTTCTGTATTCAAATAAATGAAAGTCGACAATAAAGGTTCACCTTTATCCCGGCCGTTTGGCGCGATCGCTTCACGCTTAAGTGTTATTGCCGAAATGAGCGCTGTGCGCACATTTTCGCACGGTTTCCGTTATTCACCGCTTTTAAATGAACACATCGTTTGCGTCAACCGACATTTCGCTTTGTGGACCGCGATTATTTTGGAAACGACGAAGGGGTTTCGCTTTTTAACAAGCTATGGAGGTAACGATGGGCTTTTGTTTCCTTTAACGTAATTAAGGGAGAGGAGTTGCTTTTTTTTTTCATTACAAAAGGATATGAGACTTCGCTTTTGTTTTTAATTCAACTGTTTTACCCTCCTTCAAAACCATCTCATAGTGTATAGTTATAGATAAACAATCCCCTTTTATTTAAATAATTTTAAAACTACTTAATGTTTTAATGTAAATATGACTATTCTGTAAATAACAAATGTTATAAATATCAGTTCAATTCAGTTCTTTGGCTTAATTGCGTTTCCTTATATATTTCGCCAACGTCAAATTTAATGTTAATTTAACATATTCCAAAATAAAACGACATAAATATCAGAAAATGTTGCAAATACATTGCTAGCTTGCGTTCTTTGACATTTGACATTAGCTGTGCCATTGTAGTACAAATATAGTGCGATAGTCCCACGCCATGCGACTGTTTAATTAAGCGAGATAATCGATTCTAGTATCTATTTCTTATTGTAAAGTAAGAATAAATGTACTGTATATGATTTTTGTAACTTTTATAGGGTAATTATTAGGTGTTGTAAGTTTACCCCGAAACGTAAGGTTAGAATTCATTCGATCCCAATACAAAACGGATTCTATTTCGGTGTTATTCCTTAATTAAACTTCCGCTCGTAGATTTATCAATTATTCTAAGAAAGATGGCATGACTATGTTTAGAACTTAGATGCCTCTTCAAATCAACTGCAAGAAATAGACACTACACTAAAATATTTTGTAATATTTGAGAGGATCTACAAAGCATACTAAAAAATCTTTTACATAAATGAAAAAGGTCTATATGAATTATGAAAAATACTTAGGAAAAGAAAAAATTAATTAAATTATATATTTGTCAAAAAATCCAAGAACGCCTTGATTTTTTGACAAATAATACGTAATACTGATTATTAATCAAAATTTTTAAACATTTACCTCAGAAACAAAATCGGTTTTTATTGCCACCTAACCGATCGAATCCCCTACACTGTACCGAACATCAAACTACCTATGCAACGTTCGTTAAGCTTCCAGCTTATCGTGAATTATCAGGCAATCGTAGCCCCTAATTTATTGCACGTACGCCGATTTTAAATGAGGGAAAGTATTAGCGGCCGAATGCAAATGCGTAATGTATGCGCCGACGCAATATAACTCCTTCCCCGGGTAAATAGAGGTGCGTGGGCCCGGAACGTTGCTGCATAATGCTGGCGGGGGATGGATGCGCTTTAGCATAAATGAATTGTATTAAAGCTTAATTGCAGAGCTGAATACGGTCCGTTTTTGATTAAGGTATTCCTGATGATTTCCAGGTGGTTCATGATCATGATTTTGGTTAAGTCAAATTGGTATTGAGAACCTTTGGTTGTGTAAAGAAATTGGATATTCTACAATATGATTTCTACTCAGTTGAGGGATTTCTAACTAAACATGGACTTGCACGTTATTAAATATAGCTAGTGAATTCTTTTAAACACAATTTGCAGGCATTAATTGAAAAGTAATCTATTTTAATTTGAAGTAAACGTGTAATAATAACAACGCTTTGATATTTTTAAGTGCCATTGATATCATCTAGCCAAGCACATAAGCAAGCTTAAAAGTATGAAAAGTAAAACATTTCAAGTAATGGTGTTTAATTATATGTATAACTAATCTCAGTACGATACTTATTAATCCTTCTATTTGGTGACTAACAAAGCCTAGATTTATTAAGTATATGAAAAATAAATAAAATACTCGCCTTTTCCTACTATTTGGCCAAAATCTTAAGCTTCATTAAATATTTATTTCTCTTCAGTGAAGGTGGAAGTAATGAATGTATCATAAGATTCTTTTGTAAAGATTTAGAAACAAGACATACGATTTTATACAAATTTGCGATAAATTCCCGTGTAAGCAGCTTTCGGCAATATTTTTAAATCAGATTACATGAATCTGAGAAATACGATTTATTGGCAGCTTTAGAGCTCCAGACCGTAATATATTTTTCATAATAAAATATATTGTGTCAGGTTATTCTATGAAAAGGAGAGTATTTTTTAGTAAACTAGTGCTCCTATGGGCTCGTGTATCATCATCATCATCATCAGCCTTTGATAGTCCACTGCTGGACATAGGCCTCCCCTAATAAGGGGAGGCCTATGTCCAGCCATCCATTAGGGGGTTTTTGGACCGTATCCCACCACGCTGGTCCAATGCGGGTTGGTGGGTGGACCGACTTTTTATATGCCCATCCGATGCATGGATCATCTTACTTTTCAGACAATTGGGTGATCGGCCCAAATTGCCCTAACCAACTAGGAAACAACAATGAAAATTTGTTGAGTCCCCGCAGGATTCGAACCCACTACCTCCATTTTCTAAAGCACACGCCTATACCACTAGGCTACGGGCTCGGGTATAAACACAACAAATGATAAATTATAAACATTTTACACAAATTTGAAAATAAGTGCGGTATTTTCTTTTAGTGTAATAATTTTTATTAAAATATAATAAATAGATATAATAAATATCAAAAAAAATCTGAAACTGTAATATAAAAAAAAGTAAGATTTTAATCTTTTTAGCAGAGTTCTTAAGAAGTTTGAAGACTCAATAATTATGACTACTATACATTTTTAAGTGGTTTTACTAAGCCTTTGCCTAATAAACCTAAGGTTTATAGGTTTGAATGCGAAGAAAAAACTTTGTCAGGATATATTCTAACTTATTAGGGTAACTCGGTGAGATCCATGCAATGAATGTTCATGTAAAAGGTCGGTGCTGGTCTATATAAAACAACTTTACCATTGTTAAAGAACGAAGACTCTAGCCTTTTAGTTTGAATACAACTAACCTATCTAATGCAGTATTTTTGCCCCTTTTTGATAATGCAGGTCTTAGACTATTCACTTTATGTAAACTGTTATGCAGGAGGAATTCGGTTAACTAAAATCCGTTACTATCATAACTTAAATAAACGGCTAGGAATAACAAAAGTCCAGTACATACTCGCAGACATTTAGTCTTTTAAACATATTTAAATTTTTTAGACTGCCTCCGTAGCCTAGAGGTATAGGCGTATTCTTTAAAAACCGGAGGACTTGCTTTGCAATCCTGTGGGGAATCAACAAATTTTCACTGTTTTTTCCTAGTTGGTTAGGGCATTTCAGGCTGATCACACAATTGAATGAAAAGAAAGATGATCTATGCGTCGGAAGGGCATGTAAAAAGTCGGTCCACCTACCAACCCACATTGGACTAGCGTGGTGGGTACGGTCCAAAACCTCCTAATGGATAGGAGTGTATTAGGGAAGGCCTATGTCTAGCTGTGGACTATTACAGGCTGATACATTTATTGGAATTCTAAATCCAGGAATTTTCTAAACGGTTAAACATTTGATTCTATTCCTCTCGTACATTATGATAAAAGTCATCATCAAGTCAGCATCATTGATATGAGAACTTTTCTTATTATATTACCACAAATAAACCTCACAAGCAGACTATGCTAAAAGTGCAGAAAAATATTTTCACAAGGGTTCATACTAAAGCTTCTCATTCTGATATTACAGGATATTTGACTTCTTTACATTTGCAATTCAAAAATATTTAAAGTGCCCATTCACAGTTTTGCGCATCTTACGAAAACCTCTCGGTAACCACTTCACGATGTCAGACGTGCAATTTCATGTCTATTTATATAAAATTTGCTGACTGCATAAAAGAGCTGTTGCAGACATGGATTGCTTCAATGAATTTGTGAAATTGTACGTCTAAGCATAATCTCAACGTTATTGGATGAGAAAAGTTGTCCGTTGCTCGGAAATAAATACATATGTAATTTTAAAAAATGTATCTCTTAATAATTTTTTAATAAACATTGATTTTAATGTATGTATTTGTTGTTTTCTTTATACATTTGATTACATGTTCAGTTTATTCCGAACTCCGATTATTCGAATGCCTTAGGACAACTATTCGTCTGGATAATTGAGTTACCAATGTATCTTTAATTGAGTTTTTAATGCATATTAAAAAAATAACTTCAAAAGTATGTTACTTTAAAGATTACAATAACGTAGCCTACAACTTAGGAATTAAGTTTTTAATTTTTTTTTCTGTTTCTTGTACTGCGATATATTGATAATTTATATAATTAATTGTTTTGTTTACGCGAATATTACAACATTATTGAATGAAAGGACTTTTTACGGATTTTATCGCGTTTATTTTACATTTTTAAATTTCAACGTTTCGAACACTTTCCAACGGCCGTGGGCACTTTAATAAAGTTTAATAAAGTATTTTTTTTATTTACAAATGTATTCACAGTTTTGCATATATTTGTTATTGTGGTATTTATAGTCGTTCCCGCATGCCGAAAGGTAATCGCTTTTCATTTGATTCGGGATTTCATTCCGGCCCTTCATTAATTTTATTAACGTGCTTATTTATACATTTTCGGTTTAATTAAGTTACGTTTATTTGCACGAATCGGTCGTTTTTCCGTTTAAATCCTGTTTAAAAAACCGCAACTTTCCGTAACATTTGATTGAATCATTTCTGTTAATATTACGAAAAAATATTACTTTTGGAATACATAAAAGCCATGCCTATAAAATTTTTAGAATTGTTAAAAGTAAAAAATTGAATATAGTCAAATATAAACAATTAAATTCAAATTGACTAACTTATTTGGATTTGAGAAAAAATCCTGGGATATATACTTTTCTCATGTATTCAATACAAATATTTTAAGATATATCTTACATGCGTTAAAATGTAGATAACCCATTTCATTTAAATTTTGTGAAATTAATTAATAAATTTACAATCCGATACTTTTTTTTTTAAATTACGATTTTAAAAATCATAATCAAACCAGAATTGATTGCAACAATACACACGTACGCTGTAAAAAAAAGTATCATTGTCTGTTTTCATTATCTGTATCCAGCGTGTTATATGTTATCTGTGCAACGTTTCCACCATTTCGTGCGTCTATGTTCACACGCCCACGCGGTCACCGAGCCACTTAGGTGCTACCTCCCCGACAAATGACGCGGGCGTCCGCATAACAAACTAGCGGATTTATCAGATACAAACGTCCCGTGTCGTCTCCGCGTTTCACTTGGCTCCATTGTTCTAGAATTTACGATCGCGCTCCTTGAAACGGCTTCTACCGCGATATTGTTTTATATCGAAGTTCTTATGTGGCTGTATATACATATGCTGTATTCTAAATGTTTAAAGCTGATATTTTTCATTTTTATTACTACTTGCACTAATAAAAATAGTATTATGATTACCGGAAAATTAGGTTATACATATATCAATTCAAGAGATGCTTTTTCACGAACTAGGGCTTATTCCTATAAAACTAAATTATCAAAAAGGATTCAAGCTGTGCATTCTCTTAAATTTGTCTACCATATCTGTCTGTTGGCTAACAGGTTATATATTATATTTTGCACTACGTTACTAAAACCCAGCTGAGTGGTGGCTTTAAAATTAACAAATATAAAATGCTCAACTCGACGATATCATTAGTGGTTGCACATCAACTCTATACAGCCTGCATCATTACCGCGTTAATTAAAAATATATCCAGTGATCAAATCCTTACACCCCCTGATCATCAGACGTCTAGACTCGAATATGTGAAGCGAAATTCCCGGTACTCGCACGATGAGATTCTATTTGTTTTCGTAAAGCAATAAAGTGAATAAGCTCCGAGTAAATAATTCAATGACAATATTTAAGCGAGAAAAGAACGAAAAACGAGATTAAACACAAGCTTTTATTGTTCGATCCGTTTATTAAAACTGTGGATATTTATTGGCTTAGTGATATTACGAAATTACTATCGATTGGTGGATATTAAGTAACATGTAGTATTTTTATATAATATGAACTTAAAGACATATTTATCTCATTATAAAACATAATTATCTAGCTAATATGTTTTTGCTGGAAAGGAAACAGCAGGAGCACTAAGACTATCAAGATAAAAATTAGGGTTCAACGTAGTAACCTTCTGCTTTCTTGCCTAAATCTAATTGTTTTACGTAAATCTAAATTTAAGGATACTGTTATTTTACATGTTGTTAAAATGTCAGGTAGTTTTAAACTGTTACGCATTGAACTATTGTAAACATAAATATGCGAGTATGCTCGAATAATTTTTAAGCAGAGAAAGGGTATTAATAATAATTTTTAAAAAGAGAAAGGGAAAAAAAAACAGTTGTATCTTTTAAAAAAAAAAATTTATAACGCACATATATTGTTACATGTCCTTTCCAGTCAGACAGACTGGAAAGGACATGTAACAATACACATACTTCTTTGTTTAATATTTAACCTAAATTCGTTTATATTTAATGTTTTATTATATTTATTTGGTCTAATAACATATGTATTCTAGCAAATGCATTATCATTTACTCCATTTAAAGCATGAGTAGAGTAACAATTTTAATTTTACGAACACAAGGACTCTTGACTTATTCCAGCGCTAATGCTTCTGAATGGCAAACTCTTTAAGATCAATGTTCAGCCGAGGCCATAAGAGGTGGATAATGTCCATAGTCAAGAGAATGTGTAAATGTAAAATTATCACCAAATTTAGCCGCCTGGTACAAACAGGATTGGAAGGGTGGCAATTTAGCCGGTATTCAGTGTAGAGTCGCTGTAAAAGCGCGCCGTATCTAATTATCGTCGGGTTACACTGGCCGAATGCCTTTTACGTTTGCGTACATCCATGCTAGAAGTTCTGTCGCTAGCGAGTTTATTTTTTATCTGTGAAAATTCTGATGCTTATACATTTGTTATTTAAGAATTTATTTCTTATCTGTGCAATGAAATGTTCGTGCAAAATCATAGTTTCTGTTTTACTGCTCTTTTTAAAACATTATAGTTATCTTATTTTGAGATTTTCTTTTTGTTATTTATATTGTTGAGAGTGTGTTAGAGAGAATTTTTATGGTGTAATATTTTTATTTTGTTATTCATTTTTGCACCACATTTTATAACACTATCTTTTATTAAAGTCCTTATTTACATTATATTATAAGTACAGTCACAGACCGAAGCATGATCCTTTCTCAGTCGTTTAATTTATTACTGACGATAAACTCTAATCATAGTAGCAGTCGCGAAAACATTGAACTCTCTCTCGCAACGATAACTAAGTACAGTCGCGAGCGCTAAGTACATTCGAGTGCTCGACGCAGGGATCATGGCCGTGCCGCCGGTAACTGAATTACGGGGGACGTTTTTAAAGCTTTTTGCAGAGCCCGTTTCACAGCTAATCAGGCTAATACCGTGTGTCGGGTCAGTAGAGGCCCCACCTCTGCGGTCCCCCAGCGGGCACTAACTACCTTATTTAATTAAAATCTTTGGGAAGGCGCATAGCGCAAAATGAGCTACCTACTGCCACTTATACTTTAAACCGAGGCGAGCGCGCGATTCAATTTTGAAGTTCGCTTTTTGAACTGACTCGATTATAGTTCGTTGGCAAATGCCACAGTCATAATCAGTGATAGTTAACGTGGGTTTTTATCTTACATTAATATAAGCTATCTTTCGTTGGTCTTAATATAATCTGTACACGGGGAATACTTCAGTGGCGAATAAATAATAGTCATTCAGCTACAATTCAATAAGATTTACCTTGATTATGGGATGGCCATTTCTTACACATTTTTTTAAGGCGCATTACTTTGAGCTTTGGATTTTCTAGAATGATAAATGCTAAGACGATAATCTCAATGTTAATAAGGTAGCCAGCCAGGCTGCACCGTGAGAAACCGTGTAAAATTGTATAATATAACACGTTTAGCATTCGTAACACAGTTTATTTATACTGATTGCATCACAAAGTTTCTTTACATTCTCTACATTTGTATGTATAAATTTACACGTTAAGAAATAATCTTATAATGCGAACACTTATAGGTAATACTCCCGGATAATTGACACCGCACTGCTCCATCCGTTTGCCGCTCATGGCGTTTCGATCAATCACTCTCCATCGATTCTGTGTGAGCGTCATTTGGGCGGATTCGATTGCGCCCGACGTCCATGGTGTCAGCTGACGACGGCTGCCATTGACGCCCATCACCGGCTAAGTCCGATTCTGGCTTAATTAATCCGTTTGGAATTCAAATGGCTTGTATGGCTACTGCCGCACGTATCCGCACATACCGTTTTTTTTATCAAATCCTTTTGAATGAATTTAATATCATGCAAGTAGCTACTTATGTATATGGTTAATAGTAGATAACAAACTCATTTAATGTAGATTTGGTTTATTAAGAGAAATCTAATTGATGAAATTTTTTTTATATCAATTTGTATGTGTGGAATTTTCTAAGTTATTCAGTTTCTATGTATATATTACCTCCGCTTGACTGCCTCCGTAGCCTAGTGAAATCGGAGGTCTTGGGTTCGAATCCTGTGGGGGACTCGACAAATTTTCATTGTTGTTGCCTATTTGGTTAGGGCAGAAAAGTAAGATGATCCATACGTCGGAAGGGCATGTAAAAATCTTTAAGAGTATAAAGGAACAGGGAGTGCGCCTGTGTTAGCGCCTACACTTGTGCACTAAAATCTCGTGCGTAGTTGGCTGATCTTTAATATAGATCGGCCGTTGTAGTCGTAATCGACTGGAGAACATTATTATCTCCACACATTCACTCATTATCCGAACTGCAACATGAATCTTGAACGTCGATTGAATTTTTTAAAACTAAATTATGCTATTGGCGAATACGCTCTAGTATACATAACTTCGATAAGATTTGGTCATTCTCATGAACAGCGAATGTCTAAATAAAAGGAAGTGGCTGATGTGTGATCGATGTTTAACAGGGGAATGTCGGATTAAATAATCCCCTACTCGTTAAAACTTTTCAGTTGCATTCAATCATGTCTGTCGAGTGCACTTGTGGTTATTGCTTAACTTATTCAATCAGATATTTTCATGGTTCATTTAACAGTGAATCAACATTATTCAAATGCTGTAACGAGAGTTCATAAGTAAATTATAAATAAATAAATATTTTAGACAATAAAACAACACCATCTAGGCCTAAACTAAGCAAAGCTTGTAGTTTGGCAACCAGATGACTGATAAATACATAAACTTACTTTTATTTTTGCAAATAAATACATGTTATATAGATACAAACACTCAGAGACAAGAAAAACACTATGTTTCTCACACTTTTTTCCCGTGGTGAGAATCGAACCCACACCCTCTGGCGTAATAGTCAGTACACTAACCACTGCGCCAAGCGGGTCGTCAAATATAATATAAATAAGTATGAAAATGGTTTTTAAATTTAATGTTAACGTAACTTAGCTAGCTTTTAAATATGCGCGTTATTATGGTTGAGCAAAGTCCGCGAGTTGGACAATTATTCCCTATACTTTTCCAAATCTAAGATATTTCCTCAAAAGTGGCCTAAATGTCTAAAAAACTACTTTTTAAGTGTACTATTTAGATTATATTTTTCACCTTTAGTCTATATACGAAAAGTAACAAATGAAGAGTTGAAACAGGTTTCATTTATTGTAACCTCAGTTATAAATACACATGTAGAAAATCTTATTACATAACGTTTTGGTCACAAAATATATAAAATACAAATTAATTGAATAAAAAGAATTTTTACGGATTTTATCGCGTTTATTTTCCATTTTAAATTCCCGATGTTTCAAGTCATATTATTTAATTATGTTTAGTATTCGCGTACAAAAATAATTAATTATAATTTAATGTATTTAAAATCTTTATTTAAATAAGTAGAAACACGTTTAAATATAATAAGAATCAGTGTTATTCACAAAATAATCTCAACGTTACCTCCATTATCGTAAAAAAGTTACATCGCGAAAACAACGCTGGAATTTTCGCTTGATGACTTGTCGTCTTGGCAGATTTCATGGTAATCTTACTTTTAATTAATAGTCAAACACTGTTTTTGGGAGTCTCGCGTTCTCTGTTCTCGCAGTACTAATATTGTAGAAAACTCCTATATTAGGAATATATATTTCTTATTACACGTCTATTTGAATTATTCTTATGGTTAAATCAGCTAGAGTGTCTCTCATATGTGCCTGAGACATGTTATTGCATAAATTTTGGTTGTAAAATAGAAAACAGAGGCAATAAAATAATAAAAACTCGATGCGTAATTCATACGTTAAATTAAATATGACATTAGTTAGTCTTTTATTTTAGTTCTATATATAAAAGTATTTTTGTTCAAAATATAGTGTATTATCCTATTTAATATAACTAAAACTTATTGATGTATATTATGTTAATAACAACAAAATTACCATTTTGCTCTTTTAACAGCTAAATGTAATATTAATAGCTAAAAACGTGTCGATCGAGATTGAACGTGTGAAACTTTGACGCTGGGAAAGAGCACTAAAAATCTTCGCCACCCTTCCGATACGTGGAACGCCTAATGGATCGAATTTCTCATAAAAAGAGCGTCCCAATTATCCGTAGTCTGCGATGGAGAGGTGGTCTCTTTGTCACTGACTCACTCTCACACTGCCATGAAAGAGGGGGGTGTGGAAGGCGCGTTTATGAAGAGCAAAAGAACAATTACGTTAGATGCCCCGTAGGAAAATTCGTGCGACTTCAAAAGGGCATTTAAACTACGCTTTTCCCTCTTTGTTGATTTTAAAAAGGGAAGTGTTCGTAGCGGGAATCATTTTTCCCGGAGTTTTTGGTTTGCGTTTCGAAAGTAACCGTTGAAAAAATATTTTCGCTGAAACGTTATGTGTGTTTTGTAAGTAACTTTTAGATATATTTTAAAATAATATCAGCTCTGATAAATGATTTCTACATGTTTATATTTATTTAAACGTGGAGAAAGAAAGCAGTTTAAGAGATATTTATCAGTCTTAGTGAAATAAGTAAGCCATTTAATTCATGTCGCTTTAACATCAATAGAATCGTGTAATTTTCATTTGAAAAGAGCTAAAAACATTTTAGAACTGGCACTCTGGCAAAAGCCTTAAGTTGTTGACTTATGACTTATCATCTATAAAAAATAATACCGGTTTATTTAATTTTATGAAGCATAAGGTTTAGAAAGTGCTGTTGTCTGCGTCTGTGAGTTTAAATTATTTAAACACACGTAATATGAATACGTAGCTGGCAATAGATTCTTTAATGTCGTTGTAGCTGCTGTTGATATAAATCAATATTTAAATATAAATTAAAAGCTCTTAGGAAGACAAAATTTTATTTAAAAAAAAGAAATTCCCCTCTATGTATTGACTTATCACGATATCTCTGGAACCATAAGGCGTAGCGACCTGAAATTTAGTAGGAATATTCCTTTCACCGAGTTGCTAGTTGCTAGTTTTACATAAAAATGTTTTGCAATGTGTTAAAATTATCAAAATGACTTTTGTTCGGAGATTTAAACGCGTCAATATTTTTTATGTTTAGTCACCTCATCTAAATGCATTTTTTTTTATTTTAAACAATTTTTTTTTCGTCTTAATATTTGTCATTTATTAACCACAACATTATCTTGCACAGTCACGTAGACTCCTAAGCACACAAGCATTTTTGACTCGGTGTATTTATTCGGCAAAAACTTTAAATTGCTTCCGACCCAGTTCAAACGTCTATTGAAGCAATTCTCCGAGTGCCTTCGAACGTTGCTCAAATCTCTAAAATCATTCCCATTTCCAAATATATTGGCTCAAAATCTCTCTGTCAACCGGGTTTATTAGATTGTAATTGGAAAATACGGTTTAGCGTATCTTTCACATTGCTGTATTCAGTCGAAATGTATACATTTTAAATTACATTTTTTGTAGTATGGTTTAAGATCATCACCAGCCTGTGATGGACATGGCTTCTTCTAATGCACGCTCCCTCCATTAGGGTATTTTTAGACCGTATCCCGCCACGCTGATCCAATGAGGGTTGGTAGGTGGATCTACTTTTCACATGCCTTTCCAACACATGGATCATTTACTTTTCAGACAGTTGGGTGATCGGCCTAAATTGACCTAACCAACCAGAAAACAACGATAACACAAAGGTCTTTTTCTGCGGAATTCAAACCCACGATTTCTGTTTTATAAAGCTAGGGTCAATGCCGCTACACCTCGGAGATTTAGTATAAGATACCAATTACTAAAGTATAATAACATGGGACGCGCCTAGCAAAATAAGTACGGCAATTTTTCTCAAAAAATAAGCTACAAACGTAATTCTTGAAATGAATCCCAATTCAAGATAATTTTTTGTTGTCAAGTTATTTTAGCTGTTCATAATATAAAAATGTTTTTAGATAGTAGTGTGTGTCGTAGTGCATAATACTGTTATTTTTGAGTTTTTGATGTGATGTCGTAAACAGTTTCATTTTTCCGCTTATACATTGCAAACGCAGGCTGAACCCTACAAGATTTATCGAAATAAAGTACTAAGTATATACACGTTAATAAGTTAAAATTTAAATCATTGTTGATTTCAGATAAATCTATATACCATTTTACGGCATATGATATCAAATAATATTTTAATGTCAGATTAAATTGCGACCATGTTATGCGACTTAAGTCGTAATAAGCTCGGCCATTTTCTGAGCGCTTAATTTTACATAATCGAGCGTTTATATCAGAGTTTATGCAAAATAAAAACCTTAATAAACCATCTGCCTTCGACAGTGTACATGCTAAATCCGGAGGTCATGGGCTTCGATCATGGGGATCATACAATTATCATTTTAATGTTTCTAGATTGGTTAAAATTTGCGATCACCATTGTCTGAGTAGTAAGATGATCATTAAGCGTCGGATGGGCAGTAATAGTGTCCACCACTCAACCGCATTGACAGTGTGGATAGGTCAAACCTCGAGGCTTATAGTGTATAGAGCCTTGTCCGCAGGACAAATAAGCGATGATTATATTGAATAAAACCATGCTTTTCAGCGCGACAACGTATCAGAAGGTAAGGATTGACCGGTGGTAGGTCCCCTGTTTACAGGAGACCGTCTGGGCGGGTACCACCGCGGTGCCTATTTCTGCCACGAAGCAGTAGTGTGAAAACACTACTGTGTTCCGGTTTGAAGGGCACCGTAGCCAGCGTATTTACTGGGTAAACGAGACTTAACATATTATGTCTCACGGTAGGCAGCGCGTTGGCGATACCACTGGTATTGCTAATGTCTATGGGTGTCGGTGATCACTTCCCATCAGGTGGCCCGACTGCTCGTCTGCCTGCGTATGCCATAAGAAAAAAAAAAAAAAAGGAGGCTACGATAAATATTGTATGATGGTAGTTTTAAAATTTTAATTATATCCTATTTTCAGGTTAATTTTGAAATTGCACTCAAAGCAATACATAAGTACATACGGTTAGATAATATTAGATTTAATAATACCATAAATGGTGAAACTTTTGAGTTAGATCAATTTAATATTCGTAGAATATTCTTAAAATTTTTAAATAAGTAAGTTCAGAAAAAGAACTTAATAGAATATGTAGGTATCTTTTGCTCTTGATTATTGTTGAATCTTTTGTTTTTAGTCCCATAAATAGCAAATATTTTTTTTAGTACTCTTAATGGAATCAAAATCTTAGTTTAAGTTGATTTAATTAGAACCGTAGTTTAAGGTATTTCAGTAAAAAAAAGTACTGGATAGAATAGGTATCTTTGATTTTTTTATGATTATTGATAATCATTTGTCCTTAAATGGCAAGTATTTGGATATTTTTTTACTGCAGCTCATACTAATAATATGGCCATGAGTTCATAGTAAATCATACATAATGCTAGAACTGAGTAAATTTTGTACAAAAATTATAAAGTCATATCTGGAAGACGTCGTCGTTCGAACATAGGTCGTAGTTCAGTGAATGCCAGAAGAGTACATTCACAAAGTGATGAAGAATCGTCAAGCTCTCAGTCAGAATCGTCATCGGTCAGCTTAGGGTAAGATATAGAGTTGAGAGAGAGAATCTTCAGTAGAGCATGAGGCTCGACTCAGTCAGCTTAGAGATAGATATAGAGCTGAGAGAGAGAGCGAGAGATAGATAGAGAGAGAGAGAGAGAGAGAAAGAGATAGATAGAGAGAGAGAGAGAGAGATAAACTTCATTAAAACGTGAGTTTCGCCGCAGCTGAGATAGGGTGAGACATCAAATACAGAGAGCCACAGAATCATCAGCACGAATTACTAATTCATAGGTAAAAAAGAAAATTTTGCCATGAATTACGATCCTTCGATTTCTTACAAGATCGATCGTATAGTATCAAGGTATTGAAATTCAAAGTCGAATCGATAGGCATGTGTTGCTTACAAGGAAAAGTCAAATTAGAAGAAATTCTCCCTCCACCTGAATCACTTCGCTCTCTTCTTACGGGTAATCATCAGAAATCTAAACAATTCATGTGAATATATACGCCGGTATAATAACGTATTTCAAATGACCTCTTTGAGGAGTTAGCAAGTCGTCGAGCGTGGGTTCATGCCTACATTTAAAATTCAAGGGAAGTGTACCACTTAGCTGGGGGTTTGCTACCACTTCGACCCGATAATCACCAATTTCTGCAAATATATTTTATTGCAGATCCAAATACACAATACGCATTTACGCGTGTTCAGGTGTTGCACAGCCAATTGATAGATATTTTATAAGATCTCTCTAAGATATGTACATTTTCATAACAACCATTCCATTGCCATTCTTCTGGCGAATGCGCTACCGTTAGAGATCAGGATGGCTAGGACACTTCACCAGTTTAAAAAAAAGTGTAAAATATCTCTTGGATAGGACGTCGGCAGAACTACTATCTCTATAACAACTATAAAAGTATATATTTATTAGTATTTATATAATATTACATGTTTAAAATAAATACATAAATATATATATATATATTATGTATAACATTGGTAACTGTTATTTTCTTTTGTAATTCATGTGTACCCACGTTGATATCTCTGAACGACCCTAAGGTTAACTGGGAGAAAATGTCTAAGGCATTAGGTCCGCCTTTTGTACTTAAATTGTGCAAGAAATATAAATAAATAAAATTGCTATTTACAGTCTTTCAAAACTACGATTAAGAGTATTAAAGCTGATACTCCTGACTTTAATGTCGTAATCTATGCAAATAAAGTTCCTGTTGGAGAACAGAGAGGACGATATAATGCGCCTTCCATGAGTGAAGTAGCAGTGGTAATAGCTGGACAGCAATTTGACAAAAGAGGTATTATATGTATTGAATAATCGTGATAATAATTTGCAAAAAAATCAGAGTTACATAGATCTTATGACAGCTTACAATATTTTTCATGCTATGTCGTGGAAAAAATGGTTATGCCATTAATATTTCTCAAGCTGACCCAATCTATGGTACACTTCTGCGCACGCTGACTAACACTTTCAAAACTTTGCTTGGATTTGGAATGTTAACAAACCAATACTTGGTAGATCAATTTGCAAAAATTGAATCTAAGAGATTGGCATACATCCGTAATAATCAAAGTAAGTTGAGAGCCGAAAATTACATTCATCTTCAGGATGCTTTACAGATGAATGAACACGTCAACGGCATTGGGCAGTTGGTTATACTACCTTCATCATTCACAGGTGGACCTCGATATTTAGACAAAAATCGCAAGACGCCATGGCTTATGTCTTAAATTACGGCAAGCCTGATTTATTAACAACTGCAACATGTAACCCAAATTGGTGGGAAATCAAAGAAAATATTAACACTAATTCAACTCCACAAGACAGATACGATATAGTTAACAGACTTTTCCATTTAAAAGTACAGAAACTCCTGCACCTCATTAAGAAGTATCATATATTCGGTTCCCTGCGCAGTCATATGTTCATAGAATAGCAGAAACGTGTCTTGCCACATCCACACCTGCTGATGCGGTTAGTGAACCCCAATTGACCAAGTAGTTTCAGCTGAATTACCGGATAAATCCTATCCTGTACTATCGTAAAGAAACATACGGCACAGGGCCCTTGCGGGGCTTTAAACCCAAATGTATGTGAGATTCTAAACGCAGCAAAAATTTTCCGAAGTCGTTCCAAACTCAAACAATTACTAGCGATGACGGATATCCTAAATATCGCCGATGATCGCCACAACAGAGTGGGCAAAATGCTACCGTCCGAAACCATAATGTTAATATGCCGATGGATCGTTCCCTATAATCCGCTACTTTTGAAAATTTTTGATGCCCTCATCAACGTAGAGTTGTGCTATTCGATAAAGTCAATCCAAAATGGAACAAGTTCATTAATAAAGGTAGTGATCAAGTCACTTTCAGCGTACAATCACCAAATGAAGTGGAAGAATATCAGTCTGGACGTTACATCTGCAGCTCCGAAGCTGTATGCATACATCATTAAGATATTTATTTGCCGTCATAGTAGCGTTTTGTCAAGTAATTGATTCTGTTAATCTATGAAACAAATTTCAAGAAAACATGGCCAGTGAAATTCTGAATCGGCGAAGGCGAGAATTATACTCAGATGATATACAATATGATCAAAACGTATTTGACGAGGCATTATTTGAATTGAATAAAATACTGCAATTACTTTTTGGTAAATCGATCAAGGATTTTGGACTGCCGATGCCGCTACAGCTAATACTACTATCTCAGATTTAACTAGCAGTGCCGAATACATAAGGGAAACATCATATGATCAAACGAGACTTTTACAAAACATAGCTCAATGTGAGCCACGGTTAAGCATCGATCTGAAAAAAATATTCACTGCATTACTATCAAAAATTAATAATAATTAAAGAAAAATGAGATGCTGCTAAAAGTTGGCAATGGAGAGTTAACACAAAGTGAGGGAAGGATTGACCTTGAAAACCTTTGTGTTTTGATAGACAACATCCAAGAGTTAATCAACAATGTTTAACCCGACGTTGATAACATAAGTTATAAGACAATATCTTGGTTTAAAGAAAGAGCGATTCTGTCACCAACTAACGGACATGTAGATAAGGTAAATAACTTGATCCTTTCAATGATTGGTGCGCTGACGAAAATATACTACTGGGTCGATACTGTTCTCAATTTGGAAGAAGCTGTTCTTTCCTACAGAGTTTCTAAACTCTTAAACCCGTCTGGACTCCGACCCCATAAAATGGTGCTGAAAGTAAGTTGTCCTATTATTTTATTAAGAAACCTGAATCCACCTAAACTTTGCTGGTAAAATCACTGAAGAATTTTAGAGTGTGTATACTATATTCACAGAATGTGGTACCGGAGAAAATGTATTGATTCCCGAATCCCTCTGATACCGTCGGATTTACCTTTCCAATTTAAACGTTTACCATTTCAGTAAAAACATTGCATTGACCATTAATAAATCGCAGGGTCAAACCTTCAACGTTGCAGCCTTAGATTTGAGCGTTCACTGTTTTTCACATGGCCTAATGGCTCTTCAAGACCTCTAAAGAAAACATGTTTGTATTGTTTGTTGACAAGAAAGCTTTGAATGTTGTATATAAAGACATCCTGTAAGATATTCATTGTTGAAAAATATATAAATAGGCAAAAATGTAAAAAATAAATAAGTAAAAATATATGCGGCCGGCTAAGATTTTATATACAACGTACATACAGCTTTTTCTGTAGTGTATTAAGTATCTACATTGCACTTGAGCGAAGCCAGGGCGGGTCGCTAGTGAACAATAAAAAAAAATATTATGTGAACTCGTTATCCGCCAATTCCGTCAGTAACTCCGCCGGATGACGGCATTAAAATATGTTTACCGAAAATAAAACCGGCATTATGAACATCGTGTTTATGATCTCGGCTATCGGCGGGTGATCGATAAGGGCGGTGGGTGGGTGTAATGAGAGCGCTACGGGCGTTCGCGCGTAGCACCAAGCCAGCCGTAGCAATTTCGCCGGCTTAAACCGCCGTATAGGTATCGTTAATGCCCGATATAGGGCCTACGCGCTACGCCGTTTTCTGACACGCTCCCGGAGGCGTAATGAGCGATGAACCGCGTGTATTGTAATGTTTACGGTCTTACCTTGCTATTACTGATAGACGGCTTTTGTTTTGATTTTATGGGAACTTTGGAAAGTTTCACTTTTCACTTTTAGCTAAGTCCACTTTGTTATATTTCATTTGAGTTTTCGTTATCTCTAGCCTATTAACTATGATTTGCGGTTTTTTTAGCTGCGAAAGCAGATGAGCACTCGGGCCATTTGATGGAAATTGGTCGCCGACTCCCATGGACATTGGCAATACATTGATATCATCAACGTAACACTGTTGCCTGTAGATACATTGGTTTTGGTGGCCTTGAAACCGGAACACAATAGTGTTTTTAACTACACTGTTTTTACACTACTGCTTTGCGGCAGAAATAGGCGCGTTAAACAAATTCTATATCCTTTAACGGATAATGGAGTGTAACTATATAATTTGCTTTCAATTTATTAGTTAAACAGTTTACTTCGAAGAGGTAGTATAAAGGCAGATACGTGTTTGTATATATGTTACTTTAGACAGCTAGAATTTTTGTGAGAAGTAACTTAATAAATCTGAAGTTTTCAGACGTCTTTGAATTATAAAAAGAAATGTTAGAGTATGTCACGTAGGTTGGTAAATTTTGCTTTTTTTTTCTTTGGCACATATTTTTTTTATCTACTCACGTACGTTGCCAAATCCAGAAAATTATCACATTTCGCATAAATATTTTCTCATGCGAGATTCTATGTCATCACTGCCAGTTACTATTACTCAGCAACTGTGGTAACCGATCCGTAAACTCGACTCACATAATGATTTATCGTCTTGTACATGTATACTTATTTTCTCGTCATTTAATTATTAAGTAATGTTACATTCACACTTTTGCATTCCAAGTAAAGTAACTGGTGGTTCTTCTAAACGATACAAAGACGTTTTAGCATTTATTCAGACAGTTGTTTCCATAAGTTTTACACAGTGTAAAACTTCTATTATCTTAGCAATTGTTGAAAAATCGTTTTTAACTAGTTATTAATAGCATCGCGGCGCAATATTATACTTAGTTATTTATGAACTGGGCGTAAATAGACAACACTACTCTGTCCGTAAACATTGTCTTTCACAATATCCGGCGTGAAATTCACAGTTTATTTTTATAAATAATAACGTCGAAGCGAGACAATGTGCTCGATCGACGTCCAATTTTCCGCTGTAACGAACACAGAGGCGTTTAGATTGTGTACCGACCTAATTACCTCATCACGTAATTGCCTTGTTTTGACGTTCACCCTTTGAGAGGACGTTTCCCCGAGACTAAAGATATTAATAACCATCAAAAGGCTCGTCTGTATCGCCAGACGCCCCCCCCGGTGTCTTGTTTTTCGTTAATACCCGCAGCAAGATGATGGTTTTACAAGCAAGCAGTAATTACCTCGGTGTAATTAACGCCCATCACAGTCGGTGGAATGTTCAAGCTATTGTTCCTGGATTAGCGTACAGCCTAACTGACAGCTCGTTGTGTATGCGGGCACCGAGACGAAAGTGGCTGTTGTATGAATAGTGTAAGTGGTGGTAACGTTTTATAGCAAGTACTGGTATATTTTCAGAGTTGTTTTAGAGTGTTAATAGAAGATGTTGCTGCTTGGATATTAATTTCGGGAAGCGACTGTACCTATTTATGAGTAAGTTCAAAAATTCATAACACAGGAATAAACAGGTTCAGTTGAAAAATCTTGAAATAAAGTTATTATTGATGCAGTAGTAGATTTTAAGTTCCATTGAATACAAAAAACATTGAGTACAACAATGTTTGAATTGTCAAAAGCAAAGATATTAAGTTTATAATTTCATTAAACACTAAAATACAGTTTCCCGCAGTCAAAAGAAAATGTCTTTTTACCCTTCTTTTACTAAAAAATAAAACTATAAATCGTTCAACACGAACTGCATACGCGAACGTGAGCTGTTTAGTATTTAGCTATTTAGTGTTTCGTAATGCAGAAAGTTGTAAAGGAAATCTTTTTAATTTGTATAATTAGCTGCCTCCTCCAGTGTTTACAAATTCAGAATCAAAGCGGAGACGACGGGTAAAAGGAAACCATAATTAGAGGAGGCAAGTTGCCGGTGTTGCAAGTCGCTCGCATCGGCCCATACTACAAGCGGAAGCGGGAGCGGGGAGCGGGCAGCTTGCGGTGCCTTGTAATTTCAGTTCCCTCGCGGGGAGCACCGACTAATTTGTCATCGGAATATCAAATTACGAACGAAATTGCGCGTAACAGTAGAAGCGGCGTCGGTTCGGCTTTAAAATAAAATTCAATCATCCTTTGGATGTCCGATGTTAAATAATTGCGGCCAATCGAGCAATTCGAGACGGCCTAGTGTGTTTTCGCAGTACTAAAAAACAGAGAAGTATTTTTGACGGATTTTTAAAATTAATTGATTTATTTGTGTGTAATATCTGTACTGTATGCTACGGAAAAAAATTATGATATTATTATTAAAATGCCTGGCATAGGCACTTAAAATAATACTTAGCAAATTTATTGCATTTTCTATGAGAATAAGAAATATAAGTGATAAGAAATCACTACATAGTGTAAAACAAATTCGCTTTTTATGTCTTTATATCCCTTTATACTTTAAAATTACGAGACGGAATTTGATGCGGTTTTTTTTAGTAGATAGAGTGCATCAAGAGGAAGGTTTTATGCATCACACATGCTTAATATTGTAGGTATATATTTTTAGCATAACACCCGTGCAAAGCAGGGGTCGCTAGATATATATATATATATATATATATATATATATATATAGTCTATCTGCAAGTTTGCTTTTGATAATAAATACATGTAAGTTCTAGTACGTAAAGGTACAATTAATACAATATAAATGAACTTTTTTGTATTGGATTTAACTGCCTTCAAATATTTTTTTCTTTAGTCAATTGATTGATTGTGGTTGCCTTTAGGTTAAGAAGGTTAAAAGACTCTGTTTCATATGTACTCTGGTCATATCTAGATGTGTTAAAATTTAATTTGATGAGAGCTTGAAGTAAATTGCCACGGAAACGGCCACTTAATTTTGACATGTTCACTAAACTATAAGAAAATGTAACCAAACTAGTCATATTTTGGCAAAAAAATAATACACGGACAACACTACCGTCTTCAGTATTCACATGAAATCTCATTTCAAATAAACACAACCTAAAACCCGTATTATATGATGTGATAAAATGTCATTTCCAGTTATAATAACGAGAACTATTCCATCTGAACGCCGCCGTGACATCGCAAGGGGCGCGTGTATCATTCAAAAAGACAAAGTTCATACCTCATACGGGAGGAGACATGACGAATGACTGAATTACTAATCAATTTTATGCCACTATTGGCCCGTGAGCACCGCATAACTCAGGGTAGGGGAGCCCGGTGCGTTCCTCCACGTCGGCACAATGAAACGGCATAAGAAAAACGACATCTAATTAATAACCTCTATCATATCTCTATTGCACGGCTTATGTGGGGGAAAGTCTTAAGGGGATTGCTTTTGGGCTCATGATTCCGCCGCAATGGTCGTTAGTGCGATTTTTTCCCTTTAAGACCATCGCTCGCCGGATAATTACGTTCGATGAGTTCGACGGCTCACCTTTACTTTACTTTGGTTTGTTTGTCAGTTTTCGTTTAATGGTATTGATGGTTATACGACTATTCGAACAGTTTAAGTGTTTTTATTTTATTAAAACTTTAATAAATATTCTAAATAATAATCGTTTATTTCTCACTATAATCTTTCAGCTTTAAGGAAATAAAAAAGTGAGAAAAAAATTTAAAGATTATGGTTAGGTAATATTTGACCTAGGACGTAAACGGGATACGTCCTATATATCTCATATAGTTTACCTCGTACGAACTTCAACTTATAACATTACAGGTACATTTCTTAAAATAAGTAACAAAACGTAATCTTTGTGATGTAGATAAGCCGCAAAACAAAATAAAAATAAAATGAATTAATCTTAAGATTTATTATAAATTGTATATACAACAACAGATAAAGCCAGCGATGCTTACATAATGAACACTAATAGTACAATTTCAATTATTAATTTTGTTTTCTTAATTACGTCACGTTAGTTAGTTACAAATATCACAAAATCACTGTAAAACCGCAGAGGAAGCCATCTAGGTGTAGTAAAACAAAGAAAATAGTGGTCGCATAATAAAGTAAACAAAGGCTACTGTATCGCAAACATTAACCGCATATCAAGTTACGAAAAGGTAAACAACTTTTACCGGGCGATAATACACCGCGTACACGTACATCGGCGTCGAACAAAAGGCGGCTATAATTAGTGACAAAATGGTAACATCAGTCCACATCGATGTGCTTGACATGTTTCATGATAATTGGATGGGACAGGACAATGGCAGGTCGCGAACCGACGGGGGAGCCGACGCCGTTATTATGACATATTGTTCTGAAACAAACTATTTTAAATATATCAACGCAACCTACACGTAACATGCTGTTGGAATATCTGAATGGTGTGCAGTTTTTATCTATTTGAGGTTGGATTTTAAAACTAAATTTGCAATAAGTTAATTAGATATCGAGTAAATAAATTTTTTATGGAATTTACCACATTTTATAACATACTTATTTGTTTTATTAACGCGATTATTGTACATAGTTAATTATATGGTCTGCCCGTGATTATGGATGCTGGAATAATTCGAAACGTAGGGAACAAATGTATAAATAAACGCGAAGAATTAGTATAAAAGTGTATTTGATACATTTTATAACAACTTTGTATTGAAATCGTTTTGGCATTGTTATTAAATTTGAAATTAACCTCAAGATCTGGCGATTCAGCCTCAGCACAATAAGACGCTTCAAATCTCGGTTTGTTCCGTAACCACGATGGCAGAAAAGGGTTACTATTGGGAGTTAAATTCAAATATATAATTAAACACGATACTAATGATAAAATTATTTTTATTAAATAATGTGTATTATTCTTGTAAGGAGAAAAATAATTAGTAATTAGACTAGTTTTTGTAATGGGTATAATTTTCTTAGCTTAAAACATTTTTTTCTCAATCTAATGGCTCAACGACCAGTTTTTATTTTAATTGAATTTCAAAAGGACGCTGAATGTAATAAAAAAGATTATAAGGAAAAAAAGATGACTCGATATTAATCTATAATTACGCGTCATGCCCATACAATATTTTCTGAAACTTTTAAGAGACTTTAAGATTGGATTTATTTACCTCAAAATTAACGCTACCAAATTGATGTCAGATTCGATAATTTCGGGTCCACAGACTTAATAAGAGTTTTATGTATTTCAGTGATATGCTTTGCAAGTTTTAATGGAAATCTTTATAACTTAGGGTATTGGATATTATTAATATTTCAATATAAGAGACGTCAAAGCCAATCGATGGCTTTACGAGGGTCAATGGAAACTAATTTCAGACAATTTTTTTAATAAATAATGCGAGTAATATGATTTTTTCTTCATAAAACTGATTCTAAATTGTGATGTTCTATTACAAAAAGGATTTTAAGAATGACCATGGAGTAGAAAACTATCCAGTAAGGTAATTTTTAAAATAAAAGTATTACTAAATTATTTCTTTTCATTTTATTGCACAAAACCAGAAACAAGCAGTAAAAACTGAGAGTGTGCAATATAAATAGTTTAAGACAACAATCAAGAAATTGGGTATCACTTAAAAATTATTTATTTTTATAAAATTTAATAAATTTGAGCTATAATTTTCAGCTATAAAGGTAAAAATATTTTTATACAAGAGCGTCGTGAAAAAATTACGTGTTCATTATTTTCAACATCATGTAATTGAAGATGAAACACTTGCACGTATATACATATATGTTGAACATTGTGTTCTGAAAACCACTCTACGTTTTAAACGGTAATTTGATAACTGTGCATAGCGTTTCCTGGCTCTAAAAGCGGAGGCCCGCGATAAAAGCAATTAAAACTTTAACAACATCAAGCCCCCCTGCTCTTACCAATTTAGATATATCTCGTAAATTTTTGCGCCGGCGATTCTGCAATATAAAGTTAATATTTGTGGGCCGCGATCGCACCGGCCGTGCGGACGTTTTACGTCAAAAAGTTTAACTTAGAATTAACTTATTTAAGTCAACGTGTTTTGTGTTTACTTAAAAATATTTAGTACTTGTAAGTTTTATGTAAAAACAATGTGTTTCAGTTTACAAACTCAATGGGCAAAGATTATATTATACTTACTTCGCTTAGTGTTTTCACCGGCGTATTAATGGTAATTTGTGGTATTGATGATTATACATCACGTAATCCAACGTTTTTTGTGGCTGAGGCTGGAATTGCTTGTAAATGGCAAATTTTTCATAGCACAGACATGAGAAATTTGAAGCTAATAAATTATAATTTATGGATTTAATGATGTACAAGTTATATTGTCTGTAGTTTAAATTGAACCAGTCAAGCAGTTTTTACACAAAAGAGTAACAAATATTCATACATTTTTACAAATTATTGCATTTATCATGTAAGTAGGATGGTATCAATTTTTCAAACAGTCAAAGAAGAAGAATAATATGCCTATAATATAAAATTTATTTGCATCTATTGCCTATCTGTGGCTAAAACGGGAAAAAATTTGATGCTACGACAACATTAGTTTTGTGTGACAACTGAGTCTTATAATCTTTTCAGATGAGAGTTTTGTCTAACAAGCGGAAATAAACAAAGGATTTGACTTTGCTTACTTTAAACAAATTTTCGTTTGACATTTATGACAGACAATTTGTCTGAGGGCGGCCGTGCGCGAGTCAAAGATAATTTATCTGTCTCCAGTGCTTTATTTATTACTCGTAGCCCCCAAAGTTGGTTAATGGAGCCCCTTGGAGGTTGGACCGTCAGTCACTTTTGGCGGGAAGGGAGTCGTATGTGGCCAGCTCACTTACGGTTCAGTTATTTTTTTCTCTCTCACTTGAGTGACGGGTTAATGGGAGCCGAATGGGATCGGACGAGCATTATCTGTACTAATTTGCTAAGTTTTCTTCTAAGAGTAATGTTGGTGCTGTTAATGGACGAGGGTTAAGCGTTGAAGTAATTGAAATAGGCAAAAATACTATATTGAGGTCTTTTTAATAAAAAAAATCGTGGATTACTTTGATAACATTGATGTTAGAATTAATAGCATTTGACTAAGACTAAAGGAACATTTTATTTAAAAAAATGTTTCAATTATATAACATCATCAATATTCTACAATAACCATTTAACTGACTACACAAACATGATTTAATTACAAATTATAAAAATAAAGTTTAGGTTGCATTTAGTAATATACATTTAGTAATATGGAAATACAGTTTTCCTTTCATGTCAATATTTATTCCTTTTCAGGGATAAATTAGTTGAAGCTTGGCTTCTTTGATAGAAAACGTGTCCCCGTCACGAAGGATGATAACGCCTTTTGATGATAGAAACGTACCTTGAGTTGCAAATGTATTAAGAAGCTTACAAAACCAATTTAATATTTTATTTAGCCCGAGATTAACCTTCTTCACGAATATTTAATATAACACGCTCGCCCAAGGACCGGCCGGGCTTAAGAAATGTGGGTACATTATAAAATATACCCAAATATGTCCCTAACGGAGACTTCTTAAAGAGCTCGCTTGGATCATATTAATATGATATGAAACATTTTCTTAGATAATATTTACGTACGAAATGTTTTATGTAAATAGAATGTTAAATTATGAATGATGGCTCCTATTCTATGTATGATATATTCAGTACGAGATTAAAATGATTTTTAGGTGAATTACGAGCAACAGAAATAATCGTTCAGCTTTTTATGTTTTTAGAACGCTACAAATTCAACCGCTGCCTTGAGACATGGGGTGTTTCTTCTCGTGTACCCAGCAGTGCTTTTCAAATCGGAAGCTATATAGTAGGGGTGGTTACTAGGTGGTAGGTCCCCTATTTACAGGGGACCGTCTGGGCCGGTACCACGGCGGTGCCTATTTCTGCCGCAAAACAGTAGTGTAATAACAATACCGTGTTCCGGTTTGAAGGGCCCCTTCGCCAGCGTTTTTACTGGGTAAACAAGACTTAATATCCTAAGTCTCACTGAATTTAGCGCGTTTTGGATTCCACTGATATTCTTAATGTCTATGGGCGACAGTGAGCACTTTTTATCAGGTGACCCAACTGCTCTTCTAAATGCGTAGCCAATAAAATAGGGGTGTGCGAATAACGTTCGAATCTCAACTAATAATACAAATTATACAAAAGGTAATTATAATATATTTGTTAATTGCTATAATGTAGATATAAGCATAAAATAAGAAAAGCAAATGTTTGTATGGTTAACCTAATTCAAATAAAAATCAATGTTTTAATCATAATAAGTTAACAAAAAATCCCGACAGTGAATCATGTTTACTCTTAAAAATTTGAGAACTGTCGTACTATTCTGAAACTTTCGAATAATTCGATTCTATTTGGAACAAATAATTCGTAAATTCGAATTAGTCGCGGACCCTTAGTAAACAGCAAAAATAGGTATCGCAATATTACTTCCGCAGACGGTACCATCATTCACTTGCATGTACTAGGCTATAAAGTCTCTCATTTCACTTATCCGCATTATAAAGCTACCTCACAAATTGGTCAAGAAGTACCGCTTCACTTGACTAATGATCCGCTAACGCCATTAGATACGTGTGTTTGTTTTAACGAAACACAACAGGGGAGAATTATGATTAATGCGTTGGTGAGCACTTAACAAGTAAAAAAAATGTAATTTCACTGCATTCCCTATTCCATAGCTTATGAGAGACGTGACTCGACGCTTGTTCTATTTTATGGGCGAATTGAAAATGGGTAATGCATTTAATGTTGTACACTCGATAAATGTGTAGTATTTATATGAATAAGCTGAAGTAAATAATAATAGTTAAGAAAGATAAACGATGTTAGATGAAAGAATGATTAAGAATGATGTTATAAAAAATGATAATGATAATAGTGAAGACAATAACGTAATCGCATACTAGACCACTAAGTTAGGACTTGTAAGTAAGCTGATGCTGTACTTAACGGAGATATTATTTTACTTAAACTGAAGTCTATAGTATGTTAGTGATTGATTAGATGATATTACCTAACTATGCTTACTGTACAGAATTAAAAGTATAGGCAAGAACTAATTATGTTGATGTGATGTCTATTTGAACTTTTAAAATCATGATGATCTGGGGTCAGGTGCAAGTCGGTTACTGGATGTAATATTTAAAAAAGTTTAAAGATAATTGAATATTTTTACACAAAATTCATATTTTGTGACAAAGTAACTCTTCTATTATAAAACAGCTGTTTGAATCCTTCACATATTCTATGGACTTTGGTTAGATGTTTTTGTGTCGATAAAGGTATAATATGGATAATTTATTAAGGATTCAGTTATAGATCCCTATATTTAATTATATTTTTCAAACAATTGGGTGATCGGTCCAAATTTTCCTAACTAACCAGATAAATGATAATACAAGCTCGTTTACACGCGTATTGATTACCTACGACTTTTACAAGATCGGTCCATATTCCTAGCCACGAGAAAGTTGGAAAATATTATCAATACATTATAATATGTTTGTTCCGACCTCCGAGTCATATAATTCTAATACAATTAGCATAGCCACAACATTTACACCAACCATACGAATTGGACCAGCGTGTAGATAGGTTCAAAAGCTCTAATGGAAGGCGTACATTAGGGGAGGCTTATGTCCAGCAGTGGACTAAAGCAGGTTGATGATGATGATGACAAACTTTTATAAATATTACATGATCACTAGGAAATTCCATTGACTTCTCTGTAAAATTTCGCAATAGGGTTAGATGTTCCTTATTGAATATATAGTGCTTGTATCGTTGCTTCAACCGCAGAGAGGGCGACCTCTATCTGTCAGTTTACGAAACAAACTGCGGTAAGGTACCGGTGGCACGGGTCAGTGATTCTCAGATTCTACCCTTTAGGGTTAATTGCACGTACGCCCGAGATTTAAAACCAAGCTATAATTTGTAAGCAAAGGTGCAATAGCTAAAAATGGGTTTGTTTGTCACCTGAGCTGAAAATTGTTCAAGAATATCTTGAATTTTTTGCTAGCCTGATCGAGGTAAATATAATAAAATTACTTCGATAACATGGGTACAGCGCAACGTTTTTTTTTACAAAGAAGTTCATCACCTTCACCCTGTTAGTCCACTGCGGACATACGCCTCCCCTATCCATCAGAGGGTTTTTGGACTGTATCCCACCACGCTGGTTCAATGCGGTTTGTTGATAGACCGAGTTTTACATGCCCATCGACTGCATGGATCATCTTACTTGTCAGACGATTAGGTTTTTTGCCCAAATTGTCCTAACACTGAAAATTTGTTGACTCCCCGCAGGATATGAACCCATGACTCCGATTTTTACATTTAATTCAAAGAAAAAAATGATTTTCATTGCGAACCCTTACATATTCACCAAGTATTTCCAAATGTTTAATGGACAAATTGTATTTTTATTTGGTACACAAATAAAACAACTATTCGTTTAATGAATTAAAAGTAATGCACAGAAATTGTGTATAGGGCTCCATTATGTTAGCTTATTATCTTCAATGTACAGTACAGTTATAGTATAGTTAATGTTCCCTCAATACACATCTTAAGCTAAGTAGTTCTATGCTATCTGAGGGTACAATGTTCATCCCTATTATCATTAAATCCTATACAAGGGTACTCCCACAAGACGGGGAAATAAATATAAAATATGTCATATTTCCGTTAAGCGTAAGCTTTAGTCGGTAAAGTAATGGAACTTTGCTTTAATAGATAAAAACATTGATTTCTCTTCTTTCTTAGCGTCATACTTTTATGTTTAATTGAATTATAATAAAACAATATAATTTTTAGTATGAATAGATTTGAAGCCACTAATAAGAAAAAATAATAGTTGATTTATATTCGATGCAATATTTTTCTAATATTCGTTTTAAGGTCATTAAAATAAAAGTTATATTTCATCAATGTGGTTCGTATTTTGTACAAAGATCTATGAAAAACTTTAACTAAAGTAGGCAATAGTCAAAAAATAGTACCTAGCTTAAACATATTTATTAGTACGTTGAAATATATTAATTGAAAAAGAGAGTTTTTTATTATTTCATTTAAATAGAATTTATGAATATAAATCTCTTTAAAGAATATCTAGAAACCAAATTGAAAGAATTGGTAGAAAATAGTGCTAACATAAACACTGCTGTGTTCCGGTTTGAAGGGTACCGTAGCCAGCAAATTTACTGAGTAAACGAGATGATGATACTACTTGCCAATGTCTATGGGTGTCAGTGACCACTTCCCATCAGATGGTGCGACTACTCGTTTGGCTGGGTAGGCAATAATTTAAAAAAAAGATTTTTTTTCCATTGTTTAAAGGATTGAGACGAGCAGGACAACCACCTAGTGGTAAGTTATACGGCCACAAAAGCGCTCAATGCCAAAATATTGAAAACGTCTGGTATACCCAGTAATTACGTACTTAATGGGGCACCGTACAAACCGGAAGACAGAAGTGTTTATACACTACTTATTTGCAGCAGAAATAGGCAACGCTGAGGCACTATCCCAGACGGTCCTAAGGGTTTATTTTCTTAAATTTAGAGATGGCTACGGTAGCAATTTTTTTATATGTAGCAACAAACAAAAATAATTTTTCATATGATTCTAATCGCTATTGGGTTTATTCTCGAAAATTGACCATAAAAATGTATATGATTCTCTAAAGATGCCAGCACTTTTATGTATCGAATAATCGGATGACTTTACAATTTGACCACCAGTGAAACCGTGACCGATTGCCTTTTGTTGTGGTCGAGTGTTAATTTGATAAGTTTTACTGCACCGTGAACAAGCGTAAATCCACAGTATGGGGTCACACCCCTATCAGTAATGACCTAGCTGCATTTCCCTACGACCAAGATACGAGCGAAAGGGTCATCAATTATTCCGTATCGGCGTGGAATTACAATTTCGTTTTAGTACCGCTATCAATACGTTTCCCCCGGAAAGGGGTTTATGCAAATTGCGTAATCATATTTTCCAATTAATCTGTTTAATGGAGAGGGTGATTCGTGGAAAAGTTTATTGGCTGTACAGTTTTGATAATAAATATATTACAAGGCTTAGTACGAGTTTTGATAGGTTTATTTTTGCGTTAAAATTTTAAAAATTACAATATTTTGATTCATAACATATTTTATTTGATTTGTGTTCATTTTTACACGACTTGCATTCTAAGCTTAAAAAAAAACTAAATGCCGACTTGCAAACGCTGAAATTTCAGTATCATATAGAAAAGTTCTCGAAAGAAGCTTAACGGCAAACAAGAGCGATTTTCCTGAGTCGAGTTTTCAAAAAACAAGTGAAAAAAAAGAATATCTTTTATTCCATATAAAAGGTAACGACGCTGGCCTCGGTGGGAATTCCACTCGGGAAAATTCCACGTTTAAAATAATGGCTAATTCTGGAGCGCACAATTGCATTGCACGTTGGGGTCTGGCAAAAAGTAGTCGAGTGGTTTTGGCGGGAAATAGATTCTCTAAAGCATTTCCGTGTCCCTTGTGCGCGCGGCAGGTGAGATGGGGCCAAGCGACCCACCTATGTGGGACTCCATTGTGAAAAGAGTGTAAAGTTTCCGTACAAAATGCAGTAACGTGAATATAGTTGTAAATAAATTCCGCTTGGACTGTGTTACAGTTACGAGAAATAGTGTCGAATTGAATTAAAACGTAGTGCTATCATCATTTCAAATTTAGCAGCCGTCAAAATATTGTCAGGTATAAATGTTTCGCTTTTCATTTTGATAAAGTTGAAGTATTACTCATTTTTATCGAATACTACGACTAATAACGTTTTACAATTGTATCAGAATAAATAAATAGCTTTTGTAAGCATGTTTGAGAGAAAATTAAAAGTTTTTTAGAAACATTTTTTGTAGTTAATTCAGCCATTGTTAGAAACAAAATCTTGAATCGACACAAGAAAGGTTTGTATCAACGTTATTGCCGTTTAAAGTACCCCTTATCAAAGTCTAGACTTAATACCTTGTATTTCAGTTTCTACAGGACGACTGTATCATTTATTTCATTCATCCTTTTTAGACTAGACTTAGAGTTCTTTTGTAGTCGACGTCCACCGCATACGAAGTGAGCGTTTCGTCTACATTCGTTATGCGTGTAAGGGTCGAACAATTTGCCTTCGTCAGCTATCGTGTCCGGTTTTACCATCCTCGAAGCAAATGCGATTTTATTGAGCCACTCCGTCTGTAGTATACTAAGTTCCTTTATAACTTTTAGAATGGTATGTTAAACCTTAACAATGGTTGCATATTCTCCATGCTTATAAAAAAAGTATTGGAAAATAAATCTGTTAATACCATTGTCTGTAGATGATGAGAAAACCGCTGAGAAAATGTGATGACTGCCTAGGAAAGCCCTAAAGGGAACGTTGTAAAGTAATTATTTTTCCTTTATACTAATCAAACTATTTGAATATATAATAACTGTTTGAAAGGAAGTAATGTAGAAGTTTTCGCTGGTGACTTACCATGGATGTCGGAAACTGTCATTGTAAAACGTTTGACAATTTCATGACACAATTGTCCAAAAAACATCGTGTTAAATAAGAAAGCAATTTGTAGTAATTGTTATTTACACTTTTGTAACTAAAAATAGGCTTGGACACAGCATTATTATATGCAGTCTTTTTATATTTAACTATTTCCAGAATACTTCTCCCTCTAACAAATATAAAAGTAATTTTAAATATTCTAATTAAAAGGAATATGTCTCAATTCGTTATTTTTCGATTATTTTAAATCCTATTTAAAGTATGATGTATTAATAAATATTTGTATTAAACACTAGAAGCGTTGACGTTTTCTGCGTCACTGATTTCCAAGGCCTACGCGTTACGGCGTTCGAAGTCAGAAGGCATTATCTGTTCAGATCGGAGTGTTATTAAGTGCGACCTACATTCGGGCGGATTGAACAATTTTTCGTTAGCACAATAAAAATGTAACTTTAATGGAGGCAACGGATACTATACACTAGCGTGAACCGGAAAAAAATTGTAAATGTAAACCGGAATAAAAAACGTACCGGATCATAAAGTTCAAAATGAACGATGTTGGTTACTTTATGATTAATTTTATTTACCAAGATATTTATTATTTGTAATTCGTCCCATTAAATAATCTATTAAATAATAACGCTGTTGTTATATGGAAACTTTCTTAAAACATTATAGATATAACTATAATAATAGTGGTGTGCTTTAGAAACCGGAGCTCGTGGGTTTGAATCCTGCGGGGTCTGAAAAGTAATATGATTCATGCGTCAGATGGGCATGTAAAAAGTCGGTCCACCCTCCAGCCTTTATCAGACCAGCGTGATGGGATACGGTCTAAAATCCCCTAATGGAGAAAGCCTCTATAAGGGGAGGCCTATATCCAGCAGTGGACTATCAAAGGCAGATGATGTAGGTATGTGATGTAATAAATACCATTCAATAAGTTGCCGTGCAGTAAAATTATAACTAAAACCATTCTGTTACTCGGGGTTAAAAATTTAATATTGCAAAGCTCAAAAGATAAATAAAATTATACATAAACAGCCAATCATTAAAATATAGACAATATATTCTGCAAAATTATTTTCCTTCTATTAAGTCAATTCATTGCGTAATTAAACAATTCTTAGAAATCTCAAAGAGATTTCCAAAAGGTAAAAATGATGACAACAACTGAACGTCTCTTATCGTAGAGAACATTGAAATGGCTCACGTGACCCCGACAACAGCCACGATATCTCGTACGGACGAGTCGATGCATAACACCACTCAAAACACTAACACAATCACAGACGCACAACACTTATCATACACGAGGAGAGTTCCGTTCCGGGTAGCGGCTTATACTGAGCTATCCTGCTTTATTTCAATGCCGATTTTATACACGATTTCGGACAGACAAAGTCAATATCGAGACTTATTAACTCTAAGTTCCCTCATTAGACATAGTATTCCGACACAATGATAATTTAAAAAAGTAAATACAATAGGATGCTAATAACAGAATCCTATAAGTTGAAAGTGTAGTTAAAATAAACTTTGTTTAAATATTAAAGGTTCAGAGCAACGGCCTACAAGTCATTCGGAAGTAGCGCGAGGGCTTAATGGCTTACGAAGCTCCGGGGACGGACATTGCGAATGCATTTGGAACACGTATATTGTAATGCATTTGGATAACGTCGGCTGCACAGTTAATTACGTGAAATTGTGACGTTCCTGAGGGGGAATACCACGCCTTGCACGGACCGAGTCTGCCCGAGACTAATATTCGGTTATGTTTTTCTATCGCATATTAATGTATTTTTATGTTGTTAGGACGATTAATGTTTACATATTTCGTAATTGTTTAAACTTGTGTCTTTGTAAACATAGGAAAAAGGTAAAATATATAAAAAGAATAAGGGGTTACAGTGTTTATGATCTCAAAAACAAAATTTGTATTTTTTTTTAGTTTTAAATATAAGCGGTAACACTAAATTGAAAATGCTCACATAAACTGTTTAGTTTTCAAACATTTTATTTTGAGTAAATATTTTTGTTAAGCCATTTAGTTAGTGCAATTACAAGCGACCAATTGAATTAGTAGTAAAAATTTTAAGAAGTTTAAAAAACCAAAAAAAATATCAAAGATACACCGCTCGGTGTGAAAGACTATTAATATTAAAAATATAAAAGGCAACGAGCATCTGATAACTTTTTCTTGTTCAAAGGCGGCGATGCGTCTATGAAAATATAAGCAGGCAATTTGTATGTGCGGGTCAACTTGCAAATAAATAATTTTCGACCAGCGGAGTGCGGTGCGAAAAAAGATTGGAAGGTCGAAGATTCGGGCCCCATCTTGGATTGCGTCTGCGGATCCGAAATGGGAATAGTCGGAACATCAGCGGTCATTCAAGATTCAAGAGCTCGCAAGTGCTGCATCTTATAAATTCGCTTTATAAACGAATCTTCTGGAATAAGCTCCGGGATTCCCTTTTGTAACGTTCGCGGAAAGTGCATTTATCGTAAGATGTAGCGGGCCGAAATGTTTTATATTAAACGTTGACAATGCTTATGTGTTGAACACGTTATGGTTTTAATTTTGATGATTTGATAAGGAGATATATATTGTAATAAAAACCTCTAGTTTTGTTTGTCAGTCCTTGGCGCCCAAATAAAATAACCAATAAGACAAGGAGATCGAGAGAAATAAGATGAAAGGTGAAAAGGAATGGTAAATGAGCAGTACTGCTACAACTGAAGTTTCAACCATAACAAGTGAAATTTTAACAAAAACAATACGACCGATTTCAAACAGTATGTTATTACCCGACACTGCATTTCAATCTGTTTAATCTTTTAAGGTATTAATTTAATCAAAATGTCAAGTTTTATGGACATAGAATATATTTTTTTTAAATGCACTAAATTTTAAGTAAACTTACACTTTATGTTCTTAAATGAGCTTTGAATATGCCTCTTAGCAACTTATAACAATATTTTACATTAAAATGTTTTTTTTTCGGTTATTCTTAAAACATAGATATATACTCTTGGATTTAAAATTTAAGAACGTTTTTTAAGTCTATCTTTGACGGTTTCGGCAGCATATGCATATGCAATTGAATAGTAGCACGAAGTTCGGATTTTTGGTGCCTTATTCCTCAAATATATTTTGCTGTGGGGCTGCGACATAAGAATTTAGCCTCCCATCTCTTCCCTTGGGTGTCGTAAGAGGCTACTACGGGGAAAAGCTACTACTGCACATCTATTCATTGGTGGCCGACAGATGGCGGGATAACCATCTCCGCTTTCAGTTCCCAAAGTGCCGAGCCCATCAACGGGCAGCAGCGTTGAAGGTGCAAAGGATCAGGAAATGACTGCGATTACCAACCCGCTTGCCAGGCGTGGCAACTATGGCAACCGCCCCTCCCCTAATTAAGTTGTCGGTATGCTGGCCCCTTCCGGCAGCTCTGCTAGCCTGGCTACGGTAGCGATCGTGGTAACGGTTATCGTCCGAGTTTCTCATAGCAACATTGTTAAAATCGAAAAGTGTTCGTCAAGGGTTTGCTTACCAGTATACTCAAAATATCGAAACGGTATTCGCTGAAGGTCATACGGTATATGCACCAACATTGACACGTCCGATGATGAGGTGGAGGCAATGTAAAAGGACATCTCAAGAACATTCCTCTAAACTGAATACATTGTGCTGATGGGGGACTTTAATGCAAAAATAGCAAAAAGAAAGACGATGAGCTGCGAGTGGGTATTGGAGTAGGGCAACTGGAACCCAGGGCAACAGCTAGCTGACTTCATGGAGAAAGAAGGACCTTTATGATGAAATCTTTCTATAAAAGGCAGCCCCACAGGAACCGGACCCAAATCAGCCCCGATGGTTTCCGTCAAAAGATTGTTTTATCATGACGACCAAACGCTAAATATTTAATGATGTTTCTCTGATCACAAGGGTTAAAGCTGGCAGTGATCACCGACTTGTAAGAGGCACATTAAATCTAAACATCAGGCTGGAAAGGTCTCGTCTGATAAAATCCACGCTACGACCGTCTGGTGCCCATATCCTAAATGCCGAAAGCTTTCAGCTCCAGCTTAACGATCGCTTCCAATGCCTAGACACTTGCAGCACTGTGGACGAAATTGACGCTCAGCTCGTGGAAACTTTCCGTTCTGTGGGTACTAGGTTCTACGAGGCGCACCGCAAGCCTAAAACACAAAAACTCTCTGATCACACTCTGAACCTTATGGAAACAAGACGGAAGATGCGGCTACAGTCTTCTTCCGACATGTTAGGCTACAGGCAGCTAAATAGACAGATCTCCAAGTGTATGCGGCGTGACTTGCGCATCTTTAATACATGTCGTATTAAAGAGGCGATTGAACGGAACCAAGGTTTTAAAGTCTTCGCCAGAGATCTGTCAGTCGGGCAAAGCCAGCTAAGTTAAAGACCGATAGTGTTGCTGTCATCTCCAGTAGACCAGAAGTTTTAAGTGACATCGAGAGATTTTATGGACAGCTGTACACTTCGTCATCGGAACCGCTTACTGAAGCGAGTAACGACCGAAGAGCAAAGCATACCCGGCACAACTCCGAAAATGTCCCGGAAGTCAGTCTGAGTGAGATACGAATGGCTCTCGAAAGAATTAAGAACGGCAAAGCACCTGGTGAGGGCGGAATTACA
This sequence comes from Lamproptera curius, assembly GCA_029286875.1. Lineage (NCBI taxonomy): Eukaryota > Metazoa > Arthropoda > Insecta > Lepidoptera > Papilionidae > Lamproptera > Lamproptera curius. The sequence continues at coordinate 770,925 of JAGSMT010000133.1, read as the reverse complement.
GCAGAGCTTCTGAAGAGGGGTGGAGAACCGTTACTTGTAGACCCTCAAAGGCTCTTTAATTTCGTCCTACAGAATGGTATTACGCCAGAAGCGTGAAGCAGAAGTTTGGTGGTGCTGTTCTTCAAGAAAGGTGATAAAAGCCTCTTGAAGAACTACAGACCGATTTCCCTTCTGAGCCGCGTTTATGTCCTGTTCTCGAGAGTTATCTTGAATCGTCTTGCTTCCAGACTTCCAGCCACCCAAACAAGCTGGATTTCGAAAAGGCTTTAGTACCATATACCACATATTTACGCTGCGGCAGATTATATAAAAGACCGAGGAGTGTATGCCTTTATGCTTGGCGTTTGTGGACTATGAGAAAGCCTTTGATTCTGTCGAAATTTGGGCTGTGCTGTAGGCTCTTCAGCGTTGCCAAATTGACAGTCGGTATATCGAGGTTCTGAGGTATTTGTACAGCAAAGCCACGATGTCAGTCCGAGTAGAATCCAGTAGTACGAAGCCTATCCAATTGCAGAGAGGTGTAAGACAGGGTGATGTTATATCCCCGAAAGTCTTCACCGCTGCATAGGAAGACGCCTTCAAACTTATGAATGTGAAAGGACGAGGTATAAGCATCAACGGCGAGTGTATTACCCACCTTAGATTTGCCGACGATATAGTCATTATGGCGGAGTCGCTGGAGGACCTAAATGCTATGCTCAATGACCTCAACAGTGTCTCTCAACATGTGGGCCTTAGGATGAACATAGACAAGACGAAAGTTATGTCTAACAATCATGTCATGCCTACGTCGGTGGTTGTTGGGAGTGCTGTGCTCGAAGTTGTTGACGAATATATTTACCTGGGACAAGTAGTCTAATTAAATAAGTCAAACTTCGATGCCGAGGTCCATTGACGAACGCAGCTCGGATGGGCAGCGTTCGATAAGCTACGACATATCCTCTCGTCCAATATTTAAGACTAAGGTCTTTGACCAATATGTGTTGCCAGTGATGACCTATGGTACTGAGACATGGTCCTTCACTGCCGGCCGTATGAGGAAGGTCCAAGTCGCTCAGCGAGCGGGAGCGGCTTTGGTATTTTCCGCGGATAAAGTGCGTAACGCAGCCATTCGCAGAAGAACCATGGTAACCGACTAGCCGGGAAAATTAGCAAGCTTAGGGCATGGGCTGGCCACTAAGCTCGTAGAACCGATAACGTTGGGAAGAAGGTTCTCGAGTGGCAGCGTCGTACTGGCATCGAAGTGTGGATGACGCCCACCAGATGGAGGACGACCTGGCAAATGTGCAGAAGGTGGATGCGGTGGCACAGGATTGTACCTCTTGGCGACTTATGGGGGAGGCCTATGCTCAACAGTGGGCTCTGACAGGCTGAAACGACGACGACGACAAATATATTTTAAAATACTAAACAAAAATTTGTAAAAAATGGGCTAAGTGACAGTTAATATCTATAATTTAACAAAATAATGTACAAAATCGGAGCACTTGGAGCGATGCAAATAGGTTACGTATATAAAAAAAATACATAAGCTCCGAATTGAGTACAACATATATTTTACTTGTTTTGAGTTGACGTTTATTGATATTTGTATCGATAAGGTTAGTATGCATATCGTTTCTGTTACGGTGATTCAACTAAATTCATGATCAATTCACAAGTTTTATTTATTGTAAAAAAATCTTATTTGTTAATTTAATAAATAAAATTTTCATCATATTTAAACGGTAACAAAAATAATGTATCGTGTCGGGTAAATGTAAAGAAAAAGTGAATGAAAATGCTATAAAATGCAAATGGTTATGTTACAGCTTAATATTTCAATACAATCAAAAATTCTCTGTGTAGAAAAAATGTATGTAGCGGATACCAAATTAACACCTGCTCGACCAGTAGTAAAGTTCTCCAGTAACCACTGCGCCAATCGGGTGGTTTAATTCTTAGCTGCCGGAGAAAAAGAACAGTCCGAGGCCATTAATTAGGTAAACCACTAATTCCCCCTGCTTGTACGGTACACAGCGGCGGGATTAAAAATGTAAATTGGAGTACATTTTCAATTCTAAACTTTAAAGTATTTCCTCTCGGATAATTTTAAATTAATGTCGAGTCGCAGCACTTTTACGGGCGCGAGAGGCCGGCTCAGTCAATTTTTTATTAGTCTCCTTCTGTTGAGTTCCAGACGGTTAAAATACTATTCGGTTTATTGGCAGGTATTTTTACAAACGTAAACGTACTTGTAACATATCGATTTTATAGAAACTTTGATGTAGTTAATACTAAATTTTTATATTAAACTATTTACCTCAGACGCTTTTGCTATTCTACGTAACAAAGGTAATTAATTGTTTTATGTAATGTTTTATTACCTTTTTCTAGAAAAAGTTTTTCTTAATTAATGGTACATAAACCTATGTAAAAAGGTATATAGGCATATATACATATTAGGTTTAACCACTTTCGTAGCCTAGTGGTATTTGTCCTTGCTTTATAATCCGGAGGTCATGGTTTGGATTATTTGGCCCGACCACCCAATTGTCTGAAAACTATCCATACGCCGGATGGGCATGTAAAAACTCGGGCCACCCAGGGACCCGCAATGGACCAGCGTGGTGGGATACGGTCCAAAGACCCCCTAATTGAGAAAGCGTACATAAGGGGCGGCCTGATGATGAGGTTTAAATTTTAGTCAATTGTTGTGCAAAAAGTATGCAGTTCCATAACACTTTGTCAAACGTATTCTTAGTTTTATTAGCGCAATTTAAACATTATTTGCATATATATATATATATTACAATAGGGTTAGAGACAGATATTTTCTATATTTCTAACTCGTCTCGCAATTGAGTACTTCGGAATGTGGCTCGTAGCGATCCTTTTGATGAACGTCATGATTAATTTTGGAGGGTATCATGGCTCAAAGGAGATTTTGGAATATAAGTGCATTAATAAAGGTTTTTATCGGTGCGCCAATAGGCACTCTTTTATACTGGGAATGTCTTTATTAAATTTGTGGGCTTTTATGCGTGCTCTCCGCTTTATTGGAGCTGTTGATGTAATTTTCGGTTCCTGCTTTCGTTTTTCATGAAAGGTCCTCTATCAATTTGACGCGCACTTAAATTGGGTAATTTTATTGTCTGATCAGTTTTCTGATCTTTTCGTTATATAGTCTCGAATTTTTACTATAGAGGAGGTGACAGTGTGTCATATTCCCATTTTTTTATGAAAGTATAAGTTAAAAATATATTTACTCCATTCTGTTGGTCTAATTTGAGATATTTATCCTTTTGAGTCGTCACTTTTGTACAAAAATTATGAAATGAAATAATTAAATGAAATTAACTATTATTATATGAGCTTTACTGTAACCGTTTTTTTTTACAGCTGGTTTTTTTTGTTTTACTTTTTTCGAGCTAATAACAATAGTTCCACAATAATATTTAATTAATAATGGTTTCTTTTGTTTACGCAAATACTATACATGATTTCATAAAAGACTACGGATTTTATCCCAAATTGTAAACCAAACTATACGCGATAAAATTTGTAAAGTCTTTTATTAAATCTTTTTATTAAATAAAGTATCAACTATTAATAATTTTGGTTTAAAGCAAAGAGTCAATGAGTATATATGGAAGTCAGTTTAGTCAAAGCATTTAATCATACGGCTTACTTGTAGAAATCACCGTCAAGTGTACCAAGTTCGCCACTTTTTTTAATATGGCTTAATACGCTCAATTATTACGGCTGTATTAATTGCGGATTACAATGAGCTGTAGAAAAATATTTAAACTCAAGGTATTTCTTTTTGTTTTTCTTTTTTACATAGTTATTAGTGTAACTTACCTGTGGTGGCTGGAGCTGGAATGTCCTGTAGTCGAGCTGGACATCGGGGATCGTGCAGGATAAGTGCCGCTTGCGGTGTGACCACCCTCAGACATTGCGAATTCTGGAACAAAAACGGCACCTTGAACTGATAGCAAATGTTGAGTTATATCTCTAAAAAAATCCTAATACTTGTACAGTGAAACAGTACCTCACAAAAATTTGTTAATGACAAAACAATACTCGAGAAGCATTTATTGCTATAAATTTTTGTAGGCGCCTGTGCACTCGACACTTCTATACAAAAAAATATTAAAACTATTGTACATATACATGTTTGCTTAAATTGTATACAAATATAATTTAAAATATATCGTTAACAATTAGAAGATATTTTTTCATCAATTTGGAGTCATTAGAGGGCATGACCAACCATATAAGTACACATGTTAACAAGTACAAGTATTGCTTTCAAAATATTTTACCTACTTTTAAAATTTGTCGTAATAGTAACATTTGCGACCACATTTAAAAGCGTTAAATGTATATTTAGTTCATGCTATTTAAAAAGCAGATAATCATTGAAAGCTCAACTTACTTCCAAAGCAAAAACTCTTCAAAGCGTGACAGTTATTTCATTTCTATTTCAATAACGCTGCGCTTCATTTGCGCTTTAGAGCGAACATTTCAATGGGAAGTGCACTAGTATCGCGTATCTTATTTCTACTTGAACGGGCTTTATGCATAAGGCGCCGAGGAATCCGATTATGGCGTCAGGAGGTATCCTGTTGTGCCCTTTTAGGGTTGTGCTTTTCACGCTCCGATACGTCGAAGGCATCGCGACGACGTCGAAAATGATTTGTTGAATGTCGAATGAGAATGAGAATGCGAATGAAATGCTATCACGAATGATGTGATCCGTGATAAGAATGTTGTAGCATGATCTTTTTTCAAACGAAAAAAAAACATGTTTGTTCCATTTTCAAAAAGGACAAAATTTAAACATTTTGTGTCAAAATATATAACTTTATAGCCTCTATAATTAATTAGGGTTGGCTGACTCGCTTAAGAGTATTTTCTACATATTATCTATTAATACTGAGTAGATTCTAAAAAACATACTGATTAAGGTATGGTTCGTTATGTAGTAGAATTATAAATATTAACAAATGTTAAAGTCGTCAGAGACATGTATTCGTCAGGTAATTTCTATCTAATACGACGAGACGTTTGTGTTATTATTTATTAATAGGTAAAGATAATTAGTTTCTTCTTAAATAATAGACAACGACAACAAATATCACTACATAGCATAAAGAAAGTAGCTTTTTCTGTCCCTATATCTCTGTGTACGCTAAATCTTTAAACCTACGCAACGGATTTCAATGCGGTTTTTTTATTAGATAGAGTGTTCAAGAGCAAGGTTTATATGTATTCCAGATGCTTATAATGCAGGTATATATATTGTCAGCATAGCACCCAAAGCAGGGGCGGGTCGCTAGTTATTATATAACATTAGCAATTCCATTAAAGAGGAATTAAGAAAGAACGAAAGACTATGATGTAGTACACGAATGCACCAAAAAGTATCCCCTCAGAGTAGCATCACGAACTTGTTTCCGGTGGATCCTAGACATTATATATAACACCCCATAAAACAGTAGGGGGAGAGTGTTGAGCCTAGACGTTATATTTAAAAAAAAACACCCTAAGAACACATCGGGAGTAGGGATTCGAATTCAGCCGTCCTTCCCGTAGCATCAATCCTCGTGTCAGGATATCGACAGAGCATTTGTTTGCATTCGCCATTTTTGTCCCGGCGTCGATCCTAGTGTTTGCAATGGTGGCCGATCGATCTACGGCGCCGATCGTGATGGATGAGCCGCCCGGATATCCGGCAATGTTTGTTCTGCGTACTAGGCCTAATGAATTGTTTACCCCGATTCCGCCGGAAAAGTGCCGCGTTTTAAAAACCGGAAGTTGGAATGAAATTGGTGGGTATATAAGTTACTGATACGGCGCATTGTAAGTGATTTACCTACATTTTATAAATAAATGGTATATTATCATGATGTTCATCTTTGAGAGCCTTTGAGAGTCCACTGCTGGACATAGCCCTCGCCTAATACACCTCTACCCATTAGGGGGTTTTCGACCGTATCCCACCACGCTGGTCCAATACGGGTTGGTGGGTGGACCGACTTTTTACATGTCCATCCGACCCATGGATCATCGTACTTCTCAAACAATTGGGCGATCGGCCCAAATTGCTCTAACCAACTGGGAAACAACAATGAAAATTTGTTGAGCAATAGTATATAGTATATAAAAATTGGTATATAGTTATGGTAGTTATTATTAATACACTTTAAATAATGTTTACGCGGTAGGTCCCTTTTTTACAGAGGGCCGTCTAGGGCGATATCACTGCGGTGCCTATTTTTACCGCAAAGTATTAGTGTGAAAATACTACTGTCTACCAGCTTAAGGCGCCGTAGTTAGCGTATTTACTCGGTAATCGAGACGTAACATGCCGTGTCTCTCGGTAGGCAGCGCATTGGTGATTTCCGATGTGTATGGGCGTCGGTGACCATATTTTATTATAAAATATGATTAATCATATTTTAATATAAATATGAACAAATTTTTTCAATGTAAACATATAAGAATTAATTAATTTACTCAATAATTTAATAAGTATTTGTTGTTTAATTAATCGCATACATTTTACTGTAAATCACTTTATGTATTTGTTACGGAAAGTATATTTGACCGATGAGAATTATTCATGCAAATGCCCAACCGCTTAAAAAGCGTTTATAAGTATGTGTTGACGTCTTCTAATTGACATAAAAAGACTAACGTACGTATAACGTACGTACGTAACGTATATAATACGCGACCTAGTACACCACCATATCTAGTAATATACATTGCCGTACTAGGTATAATAGTAATATCCATCATACAGATCAAGATAACCCTAACCAAATAATACACCAGTACTCTCACCCGAATGGTCCAGATTACATTTTTAATAAAGCAGGCAGACATATGAGACGGTAGAACAACTCCCCGCTATATTAATGCCACCCGTCGAAACTCCGTGAAATAGGGCTTCCGTGGCACCGCGAAGCTCATCATACCCCGAATGTATTATGGGTCTTCCGGTATGTATAATATGTAAATAAGCGAGCGAGGAACAGGAAGATATGAAAACAAATCTGCCGTGTCACCCTCTTTCGATATAATATGTATGTACGTGCGTTCGGTTTTTGTTGTTATATTGCCATCGGATCAGAATGAAGTAGATTTAATAAAGAATAATACACAAAAATTATACTGCAGTGCACCTAACTTAATATGTATTAAAGGATGTATGATGGTAGGAAACATCTCGATGAAAATTGGTAAAATATTAAATATACGATTTCTTAGCAAATTAGCTCGGTTATGTATAATTATTGAGGTGGGCTTTTTTATGTCAAAGTAACTAGAAAGGAATAAAAAAGCACTATTGTAAAAGAATTCTCGTAAAAGCCATAATTGTACAAATTGCTATTTGGACATATTAGTGCGTGTGTCATCAAATAATACTGGTCTTGAATAGACATTTAGGATCGAATAAGGCGTTACCTTATTAAAAAAAAAAACAATTGTATAGTGCACGGAACTGTACAAGCTAAGAATTACAAATCGTAAAAGCATAATTTAATTTCACATATGTAAGTCTATATAAAATCGTGTATTTAACGACACAAGAATTTAAAAAAGGTGGGCGATGTTTCTGACACCGAAATGATTGATGACTACCTGTTAAAAACATTCCCATTTGATGTTTGTATTAAGTTTGCCTCGTTTTTAATTACATCTTGGATCCAGTTGTATGAGGGAAATGAAAATTAATCGCCCTCTAACTAAGATAAGTCTGCAAAGTTATGATGTAATGGAAGTGCCATCGCTCTACTAGCGCTTCCTAAGCAAAAATTGCGCGTCTTTGATTTAGTTGCTTATCTGCTAAGTGATCTTTGTTGGAAAACATATAACTAAAGTATTGTGTGTTTTAAAACAAAATGAATCATAGCTATGTTTTAACTTCACATTTGATATTAAATGTAAATATTTGAAGACATATATTTGTAATGTTTTAATTTGATAACCCAAATGTCACGATATATTTTTATGATGTATGAATGCGTTATAGAAGTTAATAATAATAGAAATATTATATTTTGTGCAACATTTAGAGATTATTTTAAATAAACATATTGCTCTCATTGTCATCATTAGCCTCTGTAGTTCACTGCTAAAGGAATAGGCCTGCCCTAATGCAGGCCTTCTCCACAAGGGGGTTTTTGGACCGTATACCGCCGCGCTAATCCAATGCGGGTTAGTAGCTTATTGCTATATAACTTTTAAACTTATCTGATATATAGGTTATATTTAAATTGAGAAAAATACACTTTATCGTCAGAAGAAAAACTTCATTACTAATATGCCTTGCAAAATTATATTTTTTTTTGGTCACGCCTAGTCACTTAAACTTATTCGAAACTTAACAGTTTATTTAAATCTAAGATTACCAAGCTGAATTATATTTGAATGATATATACAGGTGTTTAAAATAATATCTTCGCATCAGATTATCATAACCAAAATTACGAAAGCACACGAGGTGTCATTGAAACGTTGCGAACAAGTTCCGAATACAAAAAAAAGGTCAGACCTAATGGAACAACGAGCTATGACATTCTGACAGCTAACAGGGGCCCATAAAGCTTCTTGTCCGGAAGCCTTTATGAATACGATATGAGGGGCCATTTTTACATATAAAAATCGGCATGGAATCAGTGTGTGTGTCCGTGTGGCCTACCTTAATTTTGCTCTACGCGTCGCCCTGAATACTGAAGCGAGCCCGTCAGCTACCAACAGCGGTCTGTCCATATGAATTTACTGAAATCATTACGCGGAATATTCCCGACCTTACCCGAATTCGTACATATTTAAATGTTCAGTTATGTTCGTGTTCATATTGGATCTGTCTTCCGTTTGTTTATTCACATTTTCGTGACGACGTATATATTATGTAGTGTGTTAAAATAGTTATGAATTCAGCTTAAGCTGTTTGCATTTTTTTTAAATGAACTTATTAGCAGCCTGTCCCAATCTGCCTTTTTAATATTTTAAATGAATTTTCCTATAGTACAGCGATGGCTATGTTACTAAAGTATAATATACCTTTCTATATTTTCAGGTAAAGATTTTCAAATCAGTTCAGAGCTGAAATTCAAAATAGACGAACAATTTAATGTTCATAATCAGTATAAAATAAAAACTTACGGGCGATTACGTACCAACTTTTCATTAGCTTTTGTGAACTAATATAATCGTCATAAAATAACAAAAGATAGGTTTTCTTGTTTAAAAAAAATATTACTGCGTTATGCCAGTGCTTACTTCCGCGTGTGGTTAAAATTTATATACTCTTACATGTATAAATGCAACATAGCGGAAATATACTAACTACACGAGAGAAGACAGGTGGCACCGGTAGTGTATCACGTGCACAACAGAATTATCACTTTGTATGAGTTTCGCGAACACATCCGCCGGAACGATTCACCCTAATGTTGTTCAGAAGCCAACAATACCGGAGTAATTTTGCTTATTGCTCCTTAAATTACTTGATCTCGTTTACGGGGCCTTTGAAGATTGTACCGAGTTTTCGCGAAGTTTGTGTGTAATTTATTGTTTAGCGTCACCCTCCTCCGCTTGTTCGGCGTTAGCGTTAAACAACTTTTTAACTTCTTTTAATTAGCGGCGTGGTCCGTGATTAATGCTTCATCAGTCTATTGATACGTCATCGATATATACGTGAGATTAAAATGCATTGTAGAAATAGAGATCCCCTAATGCACACTTGCTCCATTTAGGGGGTTTTCGGACCGTATCCCACCACGCTGGTCCAATGCGAGTAGTTGGGTGGATCGACTTTTTACATATCCGACGCATGATCAGCTTGCTTTTTAGCACAAAAGTATTTTTGTAAAATAGTACAATTCAAAATTGATGCGTCAATAATTTTGTTATACAACATTAATATTTTAAAAAATAGCAATGAAGTGCTATGGAGAAGAATATAATAAAAAAGAAGTACTTCCATCGATATTTATAACTACAAGTTACAATACCGTGGAAATCCGTACACATTTTCAACGGCAGACAATACACTGCTGCGTTCAAACGAATTAAGAATTTAATCTTAACTTAAATGAAGGTGATTCCCCTGTAACTTTCGAACACAGTCGCTAATAACGAAACTTGCGGTTAATGGCGCTCGAGGGGGTGGCGTTTAGGGGGAAGGGCCCGACTGGGGGCTCGGTTGAATTTTCTAGACAATTCAATAGGAAAATCGGCCTTTGAAACTTTCCCTCCAAGATACATTTACCCGTCAACGTTCCATGAAGGCTTAGATTGATATAAATAGTGTCTTAATAGTATTGTGTTGCCATTTATCTAAGTTTTTATGGAGATAGTTGTCTTTTTTAAGGTTTATAGATAATTAGATTTTTTGCAGGCATTGCTTAAACAGCATGACACCAATCAGCCGTAAATATAATAATTAACGTTGCGTTAATTAGGAAGACGCGAAATATGGATACCGTACTATTGGTATCAATTTATCTTATACGAACAAAAACAAAAACTAATAAATTGTAAATATAAATCGCTGAGCTCATTGTTTCGACGGGAAAAATGAACACAAACATAATGCTTTAGTTTAATTAATATTGAAACATGTAATTATGCACGAACACTGGAATAATAATTACATTAACTAAGTCGGTATAAGTCATCAGGAATCTGCCTTCTAGTATTACACCCATCGATCTATCTGATGAAATTAATTACTTATAATTACGTATAAACAGTAATCTTTTGATTTCTTGTTAGTTTGAAAGGTGACCCCAATACAATAAAAAAAGGCTAGAAAATAGTAATGAAAGATTAATATATTGTTAAAATTCTACATAACTAACTTTGCCATCAAGCCGGTTTCCTTTCACAGCGATTTAAAAACAAACAATCAAGAAGAATCCTTGACAAGGACACAATCAACAAAATGTTATTAAATTAAATTCAACTTAAGCCACTGGCTGCGCACAGGTTATGCTAATGGCTTAGTAATTCACCAACTTGCCGGGAAGTTTCCCGATGAGATCCGAGTCGCCCGCGGAGAGCTGACTCAATTAGTCTTGCTCTGTTTACAGTTTACGAGCTTCTTATTTGTGTAGTTCGGATGCAAATAGCCGGGTCTCATTCTATGGGCCATAGCTGAAATTCAATTATAACATTATAGCTTAATCATTAAGATCTAATTCGCCCGTGTCACGGGGCCATAAAAGTGACACGATTCTCGGGAAGGTTCCGAATAGCTGACCAATGAGCGCCATTGTCGCCCGTCCCCTCGAAGTAATAACGGAGTACACCGCTGCGTCTCATAAAAATATGTTTAATGACATCGTAAACATACGATACGTTCGTGAGGCGTCGCTGAAAGCGTACTTTCGCTCAAAGTGTACATTATACGTATCTATAAATCTGCGAGTGTTTGCTTTTATTACTTACGACCCTAACATAATAGATCTCTTAAATATTTATGCATTATCGGAATTTGAAGCGGCGGTCCCGATGCATTAAAAGGTAACTGGCATTCATACTTTATTATACCATAAACGTGATTATTATTTGCTTATAAAAGAAATCAATTTAACGTGTACTCCTATATTATTTTTTTTAACGAATAAAGAAATTTTTAGCATCGATTAACTTTTCCCAACAACATATTTTTAGAAAACAAATGATATATCATGAAACCCAATACACATTGATTAGATTTGCGAAGCCTTTGAAGATCGAAATTAAACATCCATAGTTTTCATCGAATAAGAATGATTTCGTCGCGCCGCGCCGACAAAACATCGGCGAAGCTGACAAAATGCCACGTCAATTTACCAAATTACGTAGTAATTGAACCAAATTTCTCAGTGAAGCTGATGTAATGAAAGCAGATAAAGGGAATCGCGGAGAGCGAGAGGGGCTTATTCAATTCATTGTAGAGCCCGTACTGACACTGAGTTAAGTAGATAGTTAAGATTTTGCGGAGGGAGATCCTAGCGGCGCCACAAATGTGTACTTAGAAAGTAGTCTCGAGTCAAGAATTGGCCGCTTAAGTACCTACAGCTAAAACTTGCCATCCATTAGTTACGGAACACATTATAGTTGAACTTTTGCTGTTTGCGCAAAACAAATCCAGACACTCCCAGGTACTATTGGGATTGTTTTTATTTGTTTCTTAAAATTTAAAGCTTGGTCTAGGGAAAGTTAATAAGTGGTTTTTATATTTCCTTAATGTTTTAAATTTCTAATAATTTTGAAGTAAAGATTTCCATTACATCCGAGAAAATTTAACTATTTAATTACTTCTCCTTTAATAAATTTTGAATTAAAACATGATTCTGGTATTGAAAAACTTAAAAAATTAAAAACATGAAAATTTAAGAACAATTCTAACCAACTTTCAGTGCATTTTTATCAATTAATTTCTTCATAACTTTGTTCCCTCGATATGATATAAAATTCAAAAAACCTTAATAGTCTATAAAAAAAAAGAACATTTTCACAATATATTTTAATACAAGGCAAAATTTTCCTGTCGATAAGTTGGTTTACCTTGGTTCATTATTTTTTTAAAACCTGTTTATTTAAACATTCATTAATAAAAATAATGCTTAATTTTCCCAATGATTTTTTTAATAAGAGGTATTATTATATAGATTATTAAAATCGACGTGTCTCCGATTTGAAACACTGTTATAACTATAACAGTCACCTTTACAGGTACAAACAAGTTAAATAAAATAGAATTAAAAATAGCAACGTGCACCGCGCATACCTATTTTTCAATTCCTTATCTGTATGACGTATTGGACGTGGTCCAGTTCCACCTCAGGATTCGCAAAGAAACAGTTTCGCTTCGGGCATATGGAGGTCAGATGGGAAAATGAAATTGCTCAATATCGAAGTAGGAGTTTGTGTCCGACGCTAAAGCGGTGTCAACAACCGAAACACTTTACTGGAATACCTCTAAGGTGATACGTGGACTAAAGGCACTCTATTCGATTGAATTGAGGTGGACGGCTTGCTTGTGATTACGGTGAGCGGATGGCCCGGAATAAATGGAAACAATACAAGTTTAATATCAATTATTCCCAGCAAATGTGCGGGAACACGTCAAAGTTTAGGTCCACGTCTGAACCATTCGAAATGTGAAGTTTGGTGTGAGTTTTTAGACTGATGAAAATTCTATCTTTATATCAAAGACGAATGCGGTGTAACGTAGCTAAACTGTTTTAGTATTGCATATAATTTTTGTGTATGAATCATGTATGAAACAATATTAAACTCATGCCTATAATGACTCTAATGTCACTTTCTTTTAGTGTAAAAAAACAAACAATGACATAACATTTTAATACCGTATACGACGTACCATATGAGCAATATGTTATGTTTATGTTCGAATATGAGAGAAAATTATTCCATCCTAGATGTCCATAATTATTATTCCAACTAATTCTTGCTTTCATTACCCGTTCATATGACATCCGGCAAGATGGATGTGTCACTATCATAATCGTTGTACGTGTTCTGTTGTCTAAAGTAATTGATAGTAAGTTGTCCCTCGATGATCTTCTGTATTGACAGGTACGACGGAACTCCCCAAGTAATTAAATGATAATGTAAACAATCCCGTTCACAAATTGCTTTGCTTAGGGAAATTAACAAGTTTGAAGTTACTAAGACGGTCTAACAAGTATAAAAACAAGGTTTATATACATGATCAATCTCTCTAAAGAGATTTTACGAGCCGAGATCTTATACGAAAATCGGCACTAATCAAATGATTAATGTCATGAAATATTTTTTATAGGGGTCATTTTCGTAGTTGTTCTAAATATTGTATGTAGTCGAAGTTCTGTTAAATTTTAATTTACTTAAATTCTAACTTGATATGTTTCGTTATTAGTTTAAAACATTTTTTATTATAAAGTGTGTAGACCCAATCAATGTAAAGCAATTGTATTTTGCGGCTGGGAAAAAATTATTCATGAGAAAAAAACTTTCGTTTAGAAAATATGCAATTAAAGCTAAGCTGAATCGATGCTATGTAAAAAATATTAGTTAAATAAACAAGCAAATACTATTAATTGTTCCTTTATTTCTTGATATGATCATTGAAGGTCTAATACTAACGATATTATTATGACTGCTTTAAGCTTGAATTATTGAAATTATTATCTTGTCAATCTTCTTGTCTCTTAATTAAAAATGTATTAAGCAAATAGAAGAAACGAGAATGAAAATTATAATCGAGCTCCGTTAATAAATTGAAACGAGAAACTATTATACGTTTAATCCGTAAGGATTATCGACGCCCGATTGGAATATAAAGAAAAGGATACTCGCTCGTGAGATATTAAATTTCAATTCGGCCACCGTCCGATCCTCCGAGCAAAGCGAAATAAAATGTATAAAGCGGGAGATTATTCGAGTGATCGCATCGCCTAATAAGTTTGAGGCCGCAATGTTCGATGTGGCGGCAACTGGAAACGGCTTTCATCCCGTCACTCTTATCCACACCGCCAGACAAAACATTTCACTGTATTACATTTAGCTCGATCGCTTATGATATCTTGACGCCTTTTTGTTATTGCGCTAAGCGAACAAATGTTTTCTCGTACAGCATTTTGATTGCGTGAATGCGGTGTACCCGCAACTTTACTTTCGTATTTACTCAGTTCACTGACAATGGACGTGTTGGTTTAGTGCTGGTTGTTATTTCTGCCCCAAAGCAGTAGTATGAAAACACTATTATGTTCAGGTTTGAAGGCACCGTAGCCGCCGGATTAAATGTGTAAACGAGACTTAACATCCTATGTGTCACAGTAGGCAGCGCGTTGGGCTGGACCTCGCTGACCACATTTAATCTAGTGCCCCGACTGCTCGTCTGCCTGCGTAGCCATATAAGTAATAACCGTAGCCTAGTAGTAAGGGTGTGTGTTTTAGAAACCGGAGGTTGTGGTCGAATGTTGTGGGGACTTATTGTTGTTTCCTAGTTGGTTAGGGCAATGGGCTGATCACCCAATTCTCTGAAAAGTAAGATGATCTATTCATCGCACGGGCATGTAAAAGTTGGTCCACCCAACAACCCACATTGGGCCCGCGTGGTGGGATACGGTCCATAAATCTCCGAAAGAGTAGGGGAAGCCTATGTCTAGCATTGGACTTACAAAAGCTGATAATGATGAATAACTGTAGTGCTATTGAAGTCAATATACAAAATGCTTATAAATTTATTGCTCGCAATATAGCGAATGGTAAGCGTGAAGTATTTTCGGGATAAGAAAGCATTAGAACTTGTTGAATGTACTCTGTTGCTTGGTATAACAATAGACGCTAAATTGCAATGGGGCCTTCGTATTAATAGGATGGCGAGTTAACTGTACATTGAAATTTGACAAATAACTGATGTGGGACAGGTCTTTTCGTGTGTTTCTGTTTTGCCACCGTACAATGTTTAATAATATTTAGCGTTTCAGATACGCTGCTGATATCAATACTAATTTGTTGTCCATTAATAAAATATTCGTACATTCTAAGAACAATATACTTATGAACAAAGTATTAAAAGGTAATTTGTATACTGATTACTACTTAGACTATAAAACACTAATAGCTCGGATATAATTATAGAACAACGATCTTTTTAAAATAACCATATAAAAATCAAAGCAACTAAAAGCATATTTTTGCTAAAATTGTTCTTGCTGATCGATATTCGACGGCAGATTCTAGATCCCCATATTGTTATTTGTTAGGTGGAGGAGTGACATCAATTGATAACTCCTATTTTTGACCGACTTCCTAAAAAAAGAACATACTCAATTTGAAGCGAATATTTTTGTTTTAGTGCTGTGCGTTGTACAATAAGCTATTTAACAAAAAGTTTTGTAGTTACAAATGAAAGAGACATGAGCAATTGACTTAGTAAAAATTATTCGTATGATTACATGTGACGTCCTAAAGTAAACCACTGACAGCCACTGAAAGACATTTTATTTTTCAATAACAATATTCAATTCTGACACAGAGACGTTTTATTAAATTAGGGCATTTATAAATATTCAAATAAAACAAAATGTTAACATTGCAAGTAAAAAATATAACAAACATGTTACTTTTCACGCAGCAAATATCACACTTAAGTATAAAATATAGACTTATAGTTATCGCGACTAGAAACAATTACAACTAAAATGTGAATGTAATAATCGTAGAGCATTACAATTCACAATCAATTAATCAATTACGCTTAATATATGATAGAAATCATCTTCTAATAACCAATGCATCAACGTCAATTCGTAATATTGCAACCACTGCTATTTTTCGCGGTTCTTTAACAATTTTGCCATGATATAAAATAATATTAGGGGAATTTTCGGCGGCCATTTTGGTAGCATATTATTAGAGATGCCGCGTGTGTCATTCGTCACAGATTTTGGACCGTGAAATGACACGTTGCCTCGGCTTTCGACCGAAACTGGGGTGCG
Organism: Lamproptera curius; assembly: GCA_029286875.1. Lineage (NCBI taxonomy): Eukaryota > Metazoa > Arthropoda > Insecta > Lepidoptera > Papilionidae > Lamproptera > Lamproptera curius. The sequence continues at coordinate 754,426 of JAGSMT010000133.1, read as the reverse complement.
GTCAGGGCCTCTGCTAGTGAAATTAATTATCTTGGCCGAGCTTACCGACGAATCGGTTTATAATGTGCCTCTATAGCGACACCGTTTCCCCATTAAACCATTAAAGCGTCGAAGTAATTCGGACGCTGACTTTATTTTCATTTGGCGCCTGTTTATGAATGATTATATCTGATTATGACGATGTTAATGATGGTAAATGAATAAAAGTATTTTTAGATTACATTTTGTTTGTTAATTTTTTTAATTCAGAAATATTATACAAACTATATGATATAATTACTGTTTTCACAATGACAATCTTTTAGAATAATTTTGCTTGCTTGTTGTGTATTGGCTGTTATTAATTTTTTTTAATCCCTAAATCATGAACATCATATCAGACATAAACCAAAAAAAAAATTCTTGTTCTGTAAAGTAAAATCATGTACATATATTTATTGATACTGTTTCAGGATGTTTTTGCGACTTTTATAAGACATATTTTTGCGATAAATTTTCAAAACTATCATTATGTTAGTTATTAGATAAAATCATTATAATATCATTGATTAAACAGCGGTACCCGTTATATTAAATTAAAACTTTTATTCGTTATCGTTTTGATGATAGCAAAACTTTGCTGTTAATAGTTATGAGCTAAACCGTTGACCGTACACGACGTTTGCGCCTTCTGTTTCGTATTGTTATGTTATTATTTTCTGTTATTAAACCGCACCGACGTAATAACTTTTAACACCCCCATTGTTGTGTCTCTGTTAATTGGACAATATATATATCGTACATGTTGCTTATTATAACAGGTATTTTATATTATCTGTGAATTTAACAATATAAAAAAGTAAAAAGGTTACAATTATTTTACTTCATTTGCACTATTAAGTTGAAGATCAAAATTGATTTGAAAGCAATAAGGAGGTTGCATTATAAATATTATTATTTTTTATTTCTTTAAAAGAATTTTCTCATCTGGCTGAGAGGAAAATTTATAACAATAAAGTAAACATTACGTATTTAGAAATAATAAAGCAATAAATATATAAACAGTAAATTCATAGATACATCTCATCCAGACAAATAAAAAAAATATTATTATTATTAGTATGCTCGTCATATACTGTTTAATTTCAGCTTAATTGTTAAACAAATAATAACAATTTAAAAACTAAAAGTTGATTACTCAATGAATTATGATGATTTAGTCAATTGTTGGTTCTAACAAATGATATTTATTAGTTTTTTTTTAACAAAAAACTTCCTTTACTAACCGTTTTAATCGGAGTGATATTAGTCAGTTTTCCCGTGGTGTTGCTTAAATATTACAAAGGCCCTTGAGAACGGAGCGGGGCGTTTGAAATTTCAGTAATGCATTTGTTATTTTATTAATGACTCCGATGGGACGCTTAAAGTGTCTCCTTGCTCCCCAGCCTGAATACTAAATGCCCGTTTCCTTCCACGCGAACCCGACATTATGGGTGCCAGTCAAGAAGTCCACGTTTGCCGATGCATCATTAATCAGGTAGGATGTGGTGTTTTGACAGGAAACAATATCCCGGATAGTTAGTGAAATTCAGGAAATGTAAATATTTGGTTTCGATATAATATAAACAAGGATATCGTACTGTATAAGGGAAACATGGACGACGGGAAGAGTCTGTAATGTAGGAATTAATATCAACTAAATAAACGCGATTAATACAAATTAATACTTTCATACTCTATTGTAAATAGAGTGCGTTAAAAGTAAGACATCATTTTAAACATTAAAAAAATTGGTTAGTATGGGTTAAATGAAATAAATAAAATGGATAGTAAATATCTTGTACTTGTTAAATGTTTGTATTACATAAATATTCTACAGAAGCAAGTTATGAGAATTTTATTTTGCTTAACTGATTTAATATAGAAACTATTCGAAAATTGATACAATTTTACTTTAAGCAGGTCACAATAAAGTCAAAGATTGTTGGTAACTATTTTCAATGTCACCAAACTATTATCTACTGTGTTTTATATAAGTTTTGCTAAAGACCTTGTCTAAATCCACTAAAGTTCATTTTTAAGCACAATTTTTATGTCATAAAAAACACGTTAGTAATAATTGATTTAATTATACAATAACTAATCTTTCATATTTTTGATTTTTATTTTATTATTTTACACCAATCACGAAACAAAAGATCAATTATAATCAATACATGTTCAATGTTCAAGCTGTCTAGCAATCAGGTATAAATTATATTTACAACTTAGTAAGCCGAAAAATATATAAAAGTGCATTATCATTAGACGCACCCCATTCTCCACTCCGGTCGACCACAAAATCGTCCAAGACTATCCGTAGCAACTCAGGCCAATAACAATTTTTGTGACACTAAACACGAAAAAAAGCTTTCCCCATTTAACGTACCGCAAATGTGTGCTCCGTGTTACCGCCACCCTTAAGCAGACGTTATTAGGGGGGTGGCAGACGTACATAAAGTTTTGTAGTGATTTTTTCCTTAACGCTAAGTCACAATATAGTCACTGTGGCACCATCAGTTAGGCCTATATGTGAAGGATAGAAGCAATATCTACTAGCAGGCTCGTAGGTTTATACTCTCTCACACACACACAAAGTCATGCGTTAAGAATATTACCGATTTTATATGTGTTTTTAAATTGTAGCCCGTTATATTAAGCTTTTACAATTCTGTTTTTATTTTATGTAGGATAGGTAAAATTTGTACTTGTTTATGTTATGTAAATATAAAGAACGTCTCTTATCTTAAAAACTATGGTGCGAGCACTATTGTGCTTGATCTTATGGCAAACCACTGTAGTTAAATTTAATTTCTCAATCAATATCAATCAGTATCACATCTGTGCAAGAATAATTTTATGCTAAATTTATATGACCAGTGCTTAACGCTAATGTTGTCTGTTCGTTCTGAGAAACAATATGTAAATATTTAAAAATTTAACTAACCATTATAAGGAGTAAAGTAGTATTCTAATTATTGCGAAGTTTTAAGACTAGTATAAAATTATTCACATCATACAAAACAAAACACCTGAAAATGTTCTGTAATGTTTCTCGTAAAATTACTTTAAAATGCATACGATATAAAGGTAAACGGATTTAAGGTTGCTAATAAGACACCGGGAGAACTAAGTCACAAAGGGGGTACAAAGAGAAAAATCCACCAGGATTAGAAGGGTCAGATTAAAAACTCGCGTTAAACACAACGGACGAACGAGGACGTGGCCATGGAAGGTCCTTATTAATCGTAATTAGCAATATTTGTAAGCGGCACAAAGGCGCGTAGCCGCGGGTCACCGGTCCCCGCACAAAGGGACCGCGCGGCAAACTACAAAGGGCTTAAGCTTTTAGATGTCGCCGCTCCGAAAATTTGTTTCATTAAGCTGGCCCGGCCGACGTTTTCTTTTTGGCCCCTTTGAGCGGAAACGAAATTCCCGTAATGTAGAGTCGCATTCCGCGGCCGTTTACGTTGTATTTTTCCCCGCCATTAAAAGAGTTAAAAGGTGACACGAAAGTGTCCGGTGCTTTGTCTTTTGGCCGTCGATGAAATAATCTTTATGGCTATTAAAAAGAGACGTTTCGTTTTTTTTTTTCTAAATATGTAAGCAGTAGGTTTTGTATTACAAAGCTTTGAATTTAAATTATACGTATTTATTTTTAATATAAGTATAACTAATAACTGTCTCTTGCTTTTGCAATCTGTATAAATAAAATTTAAGGCGAAATGTTTATCATATATTTATAATAGATTTATACAATTCAAAATTAATAGATTTAAACATAAAAAAACGTTATATAAAATAAAATTTCTTTCAGATTTGATTTGAATTTATATAATAGCATTATTGTATCTATTCAAGTTTTCTAAGCCGTGCCTATTATTGCGTATAACGTTGTCAGCTTGCTCTCTGCCGAAGATATGGAATAATATTCCATATCCTTTATATATCATAGTCTTTTATACGTAAATATTACTTTAGCTATGATTTTCTTTAAGCCAAAGCAAGTCAAAAAAACTGTAGGAGACTACCTAATGTTAGGTGCCAGAAATAAGGACTCAGTTGTACTTCCGCTATTGGACCACTACCGTATTTTCGCGTAAGTTTGGCGTTAATTATATTAGAAAGCAGTATCCTTGTAGAGTATAATATCCTCGACTTTGACTTTTAATCAACGAAACGTATACTTCCTTTTCATAAAAAATACTATTTATGTCTTAAAATGTTAGTTAATGTATATTTATTAATTTAAAAGCGTAAAGTAATAATTAAATAATACAAATGTTACATTTTGGGAAATTATTGTTGACATAATTTATCATGACTGCTATTAAAGTTATTTGTTCGAGGCAATTCTTGTTACACTATATTTAAGTATACCGTTGTAAGTCGGCCCACCTGCGGTTTGTAGGAAGGTATTCGAAGGTCGTGAATACACGCGCAATGTATGCCTCGAGAGAAAGTTAATACTGTTATTACGATTGTATGTTGTTATAAAATATTTTATTTTCACTTTAAACCAAATAAATGAGTTCCTTGTGCAGATGAGCATAATTTACTTGTGATATTTATTTGACATACAACTTTAGGTTAAACTTTAAAAAATTATTCAAAATTTTTTTGCCATTGAGAATATTCAATACATTCGACCAATAACGATTTTTTAAATAATACAAATACTTTGATTATAATTCCGGGAATGGTGCTTTTAAATAATCAAAAAAAAAAAAGAGTATGTAATAAAAAATTAACTTTAACATGTAATACGTGTGTTATTTATAATCTTCTGTGATTTTCGTAAGTGTAAAACAAATTCCCTACAAATATAGCATTCCCGTAGCAGACCGGAAGTACAAAGTGGTTCGGTCGCAAGCCGATATTCCCTGAGGGTGGACGACCACCTGAGCTTTGATTTATCATCAATGGATTCCCCCAACGGGTTAAAGTTAAAACTGCAGTTTCTTATTCAGTACGAATAATTTACAGCGTCTTTAAGAAACCGTTATCATACTTCTTATAAAATATATTTGCTTTAATAAAGTAAAATGATTGGCTTATGTCTTAAAATTTAACAATCCCATAGGAATCTGAGTAATAATTAAAGTTAGTTATGAGGTTCTGTCGTACGTTTGAAGCGTGTTCTTATTCAGAAAATTCAAAATTAAAGTCAAATTAATCTAAAACATTTTAAAATAAATACATCATCATTAGCCTGTGATAGTCCACTGCTGGACATAGGCCTGCCCTAATACACCCCTATCCATTAGGGGGTTTTTTGACCTTTTTGAAAATTAATTACCAGCTAGAAAAAGTGTGTAAAATATGTTCGTTTAACTCTGTAAACTGCTCTTCGAATTTAATTATAAATTTATAACTATAAAACAACTCAAAATTGTACAGTTCTGCGTGAAAATATTGATACAAATATAACAAATTAAAGTATTCGGCTTCAATATAAAACAATATATACGACAATTCTGCTTTTTATATACATATATTGTTAGTAATAAAACGCACGCACTCTGAACGCGTGTCCTATTGTTGTTATCAGCCGACACAAATTGTTGTTCATATGAGAGCGTTAAATAAAAACCCGCCAGCGAACAAAAGGTCTACGTGAAGCAAATTATTTATGTATTGCCGCGGTAGGTCTAATTACGTTCGGCTTTTGTTCTTTGCTCCGTAGCTCCGTAGCTCCGTAGACATGAAGGCCCCGATAACGTAGGCTTTGTGGGCCACTAGTAACATGTGCCCCGATGTCTTGTCGATATATCCTTTGTGTAATATATATTATGAATACATTGAGGATATTACTAGGTGTTTCTGGATTAAATTGTAATAAAACGTTTTATGAAAAATATTTTATGAAAAACAGTTATATAAAGAATTATATATATTGCTTACTTTTGTAACCTAAGTTTTCAGTTTGTCTGACTGAGAATGCAATAAAAATACGGCTGAAGTATAATACAAAAAAATATAAAATACGAAACCGATCGCTCTATTTGTTTGGTTTAAATAGATTTAATTTATTTAATAATTGAAGACAAAATACACACCTTTTATTTTACGAGTCGTTTACACCAAAAATGATTGGTCAACAACGATTGGCTGCCGTGAAATATATTCATATCTAGCAGCCGTTCGCATAAACGGCGATAGCTTTACTTGCATGGACGACAACAGTGACTGCCAGAAGAAGTCACTTATGACCAACTACCTGAATTTTGGATGACTCCAATCGTGTTTAAAAATATCGATCATTACATTTTACATTTATTTAAACTCAATATATAAAACATAGATACATAGATTATCAGTCTGTGTAAGTCTACAGCTTGGCATAGGCATAATCATCTCCATTAAGGGGTAATATACAAAAATAAACAAATAACGTACGAGTATGCTTATATAAAAAGTAGCCTTATGTTGATACCGTCTATCTGGGACACGGGGCTACGGACAGCAAACCATTACCGGGATGTGAACAGAAGGCTTTATGCCGATAATGGTTTGCATACAGACTGATGTTGGATTAGCGAACGGAATCGACGCGAGCCATTACGTTTTGGTCTGCCCTATTAAAATCGAGATCTCCAAAGTTGCTTATAGGTCAGAGCGCCAGACTAATAAGTGTAAAAATAAGTGATATTTGGTTTCATTTACTTCACTTAACTATTGCTATCAAACATTTTTTGTTTATATTTTATTTTAAAGTAAGTAATGTAAGTAACTGAAATTTATTATATTCAATTATCACTTTTTCATAAAATGACGAAACTAATTTGGTATATGAAGAAATAATTCCTGTTTATAAACTTGTTAATAAAACTTTGCAGGTTAACTTGTAAGTTAGAATTCTATGCATTACATTATATCGCTGACGAATGACATGATAATCGGCCAATAACTCATCTGATACTTAGCGATACAAACTGGCCATAAAATGTACGAGACCCAATGAATTCGCTCACCATTCTAAGACCGTGCTACTTCTCGTTTTACCATTAATTAAACTACCTAAGATAATTTTATAGTAAACAATAGTATACCCATTAGTTTTAAAGTAGGAATAGGCAAGGATAAATTATTTACCACGCCAGTATTACCCAACCAAATCTAACTAAAAGTCATAAAGTATAATCGTTTAAGCTGTTTTTTAAATTCTTTACTGCTTATTCAAGGCAGAACGTTCTATAGTATGTGTGTAAAATAAGTCGTACATTCAGTAATAAATAAATTGTTACAAATGTTTTCACAAAGTACGATGTTTTTCAACTTTCTACACATAAAACGAATACGTATAAGTTTCAACGTTTACTCTGGTTTGAACGTTAGATAAAACGCTTCATTCCAAGTAATGAGGTCAATAATAAGTCTTTCTCAGTAGCCCATTGGGAGCGTATTTCGCTCGTGCTTTGCCAAATCGCTTATGTGTTATAAATAGAATCTGAATGGCCAAGCAAAAGAGTAATATTACTAACGCGCTAGTAACTCAAATTTTTTTGTTTCTCTTGCCAAGGATGACATTTTACGTTAAATAATAAACAAAAAGTTGATTTAAATATAAGTATTGAGTATAAAAAAATGACCTTTTTTATAACTGAATAATTAGATTATCGAGTACGCTATCGATACAACCGTTTATAAATTAATGTAAGTGTAATTAAATCGCGATTATTGATTTTTTCTTCGTATAAAACGCCAGGTCTAATCATAGACCCCAACTCCGCTGACAACATCATACTTCTAAAGTGAAAAATTTGAATTTTGACCCCGTAAAATGCATTTGTTAACTAGGTAAATTTGTGCCACAAAACAACTCCAGGCAAATAACGTATTTATTTTTACCGACGTAGATATTCAATATTTAGTTTTCAAATTTACGTTTTCAGTGCGAATATATCTGTAATCATTACTAATGCCATATTTATGTGTAATCTATCTTTAATCGATAGATAAATAAACTTGCTCGTAAAAATAGTAAGAGGGGTTTCAATATAAATAATATATAGGCATATGCGATCCGAAATTTTTACTACCATAAGCATTCAATGCTTACACGTGTATTCCAGTGTTATTTTTAAACATCAAACGGGACGGTATAAGACGTAATGTTATCGTGATCCTTCTAAATAAAGATACTACCAAATTATCTACAAGGAAAATTGCTTATGTATAACGAAAAAAATATTCGTAATATATAGCTGTCATTATTTTACAATGATAATTAACCTCATAACATGTGATAAAATATTAGCCAAAATAGTGTAAAGTATAGGTTTTTTAATTACTTTTTATAGCTTTAAAATAAAATTAATTAACTGTCTTAACAGTTTTAATGCACTCGAAATATTGCACTTTACAATACTATAATTATAGAAGAATCTTTTCAATCGGAACCAATGGTATTGACATATAAACAGAGCATTTTTATATGCTTAAGGTTTTTAAAAAGAATTCTTTGCTGCTGTATATAGTTAAGGTAAATATACATACTAAAGAATTTTATATCCGTCATTTACTTTGATGTCAAACTATATAAATCGAGGGTGTGATACCAAATTGATTCGATGATTCAGATGCAACGAGGTGTTTAGGCTGCTTTACATTAATACATCATGACCGTTAAGATAGGGCAGGGGGATAAAAGCGAGGAAAGGAAGGCATATGATATTCACAGGTAATAAATATTAGAATAGGCGCAGTGATTGCGAGAGCAGGTGTCGACGTGAGAGATGGTGGGGCTTCAATGACGCACTTCTTTAGGTTACTCGTTTTATCTCAATTTAACGGTTGAAGGCATTGATTTAACTCTCTGGATACAACTTATTTATAACCAATGCAAGTAAGTTATAGTAAAAAAAAAACGAATACAAAGGTTTAATGAGAGAACATTAATATGGCTTTAAGCCGTCTAATACTTAAGCCTATACTAATGCAAAGAATAGAAATAAATGATGAGACAATTCGGGATGTATTTGTAATGTAAATTACAACTAGGTGTGCTAATTATATTTATGTACGGCAAGTACTTATGAACAATTTTCTACGCTACGATTTTTATAAATTAGACCTTTTTGTTATTACTGCTTACGCATATTTGACATGTAATGTAATATAAGTAAATAAATTATTAAATGAATTAAAAATATATGCGGCATAGAGTAGTTAAGAATTTAAATATCCATCAATTGAATCTCAGACCAACAAAATAATTGTTGTTTTTATTGTAGATAATGTTTCTGAGTCGTAAGATGAATTTTCCGCTTCTTTATAATGTTAGAAGAAGAACCAGTGCTAATTAAATAGTCTGAAAAGCGCACAAAAGACAATATTTAAATTATGTCATTATGATGAAGCTGATAATATTTCCTTGCATGTTAATAACAATGATATAATTATAGTGTATTATTTAGTTTTATACACATACATACATACACAAACCTCAACAGCCTGTGATAGTCCACTGCTGGACATAGGCCTCCCCTAATACCCCCCCCTCCATTAGGGGATTTTGGACCGTATCCCACCACGCTGGTCTAATGCGGGTTGGTGGGTGGACCGACTTTTTACATGGCCATCCGACGCATGGATCATCTTACTTTTCAGACAATTGGGTGATCGGCCCAAATTGCCTAACCAACTAGGAAACAACAATCAAAATTTGTTGAGTCCCCGCAGGATTCGAACCCACGACCTCCGGTTTCTAAACCACCACGCCCATACCACTAGGCTACGGAGGCATTTTTATACATCAGTATATAAAACTGCAAAGTTAATACTCAGGACAGTTTAATATATATTTTAGTACTACTAAAATAAAAGACACCCGACATCGTAAGCCAATGGAAAAATGCTAAGACGCCGGGGACTAACCGACGATGTCCAAGCCAACTTTATTACAGCACTCGCTACCCCCAAGCTGTGTTTGGCTTACGATTTTAGCGTTGAATTTGTTCACGGCACGTTGCCTGCCAAGAGAGTGCGCCGGTGACGTTGGGAGCGTGAGCGATTGTCACAGGAATGATGCGCGAGGGGCGCCCCCGGGGTGAAGAGGGGCAAGGAGGGGGAGGCCTATCCCTTCCCATCGCCTCCTCCCTCCCACCACACCGCGTTATCGATTGCCCCAGTTGAGAGCGGGGCGGAAGTAATGATAGAACGGGATGCAACCACCGTCCGCCAACTACACAGGCGACTCTATAGTGCACTACACAAATATTGTTCGAGATAATATTTAATCTTGCCATTCTTCCATCTAATGTAATACCGGATAACGCTTCTCGTTCGATGCTATTAATGCGATTGGCCGCCATTATAGTTTTTAATACCGCTCCGAGTGTCTTCTATCGAGTATAATTCCTCAGTTATTAGTAGCGGGAACGTACAATATAGTCGCTCACTCCAAATAAATTAGCCGAAACTTGGGGCCATCAAAGTAAACAACTTCGCAAAGTCGAGCGTGGCAGTGACATCCTGCTTATATCCATCCGAACGGGCCCCGTAATAGCTTCCTCAATCTCGGCGTCAAAGTTCTCATAAGGCGCTTCTTAACTAAGGCGTTAGGATAGTTTGAGAGGCCTTCGGTGCGGTCTTAAAACTTGCCCGAAACTCGGCTAACTCGATCTCCGTGATCCGTCCGGCCGGCGTCAATTCCACGATGACTCACAATGCTTTATTAGCATGACAATAATTGACTTTGGAACTATGGAGTGTGTCACCGACACTCGGGCCACGATTTCGCAGAGCCGCTCGCTCCTTTATTGTTGTTCTTATTTCGGTGAAAGTTCCGATCGCTAATTAAATAAGGCGGAATGGCCATTTAATGCCCGTCGTAAAAGCGGGTTCATAAGTCATGGAGTCGCCTACCGAGGCCGCCGTGGGCGATATCGATTTTACAATAAAAGCCGACAAGCGAGTGTCTTCCTCGCGGCGTGGTAAATTGCGATAGAATCTGAGCTGAGCGTTCACATCCAATGATAATAAAGTGTAAAAAGAGTCGTCGTTTTAATGCCCGCTTTATGGGCACTTCCGGGGCCCCGCGAAGTTTAGGACGCGCCGAGATATATGGGCCGCTGTTAAAACTCCTTCGCCAATCACGGCCGCTCTTTGTTGCCGAGCTACTTTCGGACGGTGTGAAATGGCACCGTAAAGTCACCCGGCATCAAACCCCGGTCCCTTACAATGGTGTCGAACCAATATCACTCGGATACGTTCGTAAAGCGGGCAATATTCTTTAACTTCCACGTCCAACTGTAATTGATTTATTTCCGAGAACTGTGCATAAACAAAGAAGGGTCGTAAAGTCGTGTACTTAAAGGAGATAACTGTATAAATAAACTTGAGAATCCAATTAAGAAATGAGCGCGGCTCGGATTCATTCCAGTACTTACTTTATCAACGTGTCCGTACATCGCTATAAAGAGGGTTTTAGACGTAACTGTAGCTGATCTGCAATTAGAATGAAGTAAATTGGAATGTTTTGTCGCTATTACTCGGGGTGTGTTTCTCTGTACACAGTTTAGTGTAATCTTTATTGTCTTGTACACAGTAGGCTTAAATACGGTTTACAAAAACAAAGTTTATGATGTGAGGTGTTGCATTAATCCTAGCGGTGTAAGCGTAAGTTTAACCGTGTTCAAATACTGTGCAGTCCCAAAAAGTAGATATTGTTTGTTTGTGAAGTGGTTTGGCATATTCGACTCGATCTCTCTCTTATTTTATCTCTCTCATTTTATTTTGACTATAAGTTGTAAATTTACAAAAAAATATATAAATTTATGACAACTTTCAAAATCAATTAAGTTTTTACGATTTAATTAGTACTTTATAAATAAATGCCAGATAACTTAATTGATTATGAAGAAAACAAATAATAGGTGAAAAATACGTGTAAACTTAATCATAGCTCAACATGTTACAGTATTCAATTCGTATTTGTTCCTCGTCGATTAATTCAGACTAACCCGAGCACCCGACGCCGTCTTACATACACATAATGCCAGCCATTAAAGTTTTATGGGTGAACTGGCGAAATGAATACAAGAATTAGGTTAAGGACCGGTATGGGACAGGCTCGCTTGTCCGACGTGGCATGCTAATTTCATTCCGAATGAATGGTATCTATTAACTACCCGTAATAGCTTAATATCTGTTTATGTATAAACAGCTGCCTTCATACGCTTGTACTATGGCTTATAAATTGGAGGTCGTGGATTTGACTGTTGTGTGTATGTATAACAAATTTTTGTTATTGGTTGGAGCCGCAATTCCTCAACTACTGATCATTCCGATCAGATTCAATTTGTGATTTAAATAATCTTTAAGTCGATCGAGTATTTCAAAAGTTTGTCTACCGCTAATATTGCATTAGTCGTTTTATCTAATCGGACATAATCTTGAGCACTAAAATGTTTAATTGACTTGAAGGTGAATGAAACCCTAATCACCAAAGATGAGTGTATATTTGTAGTGTAAATTATCTCAGTACTTTTAGATAGCTCAAGTGAGTTAAAATACCTTAAAAACTTGCATTTCTAAGAGATAGTGACAGCCTAATGTAAATTATTTTGTAACTGATAGGCTTGTTTTTTGGTGGAAGATCTAGTAAAAATTTTCACTTCAATTCCATTCGTAGATAACGAGAAGAGAGAAATAATTGATGTGTGGTTTATTAGGTGTCCTAGTGCAATGGACAACTTTGAGACTGGTATCGTGATGGATTACAACATTCAACTTTTAAGTTTGATGATTTTTAGATTAAAGTAATGTATAAAAAGGCTTTTTATTAAGAAAATACGACACGTTCACGTTCCAGTTAAAAGGCGCCCTTTAAACCGGAACCCATATGTTATAAGCCGATGACAAATTACAATTGTGGTTGCAGGACTAATACTTTGTAAAGCATGGGTAAATAGCTGCTAGAAGAATAAAAGCATTTACATCTGCATTAAGAATAATGCTTTTATTCTGTAGCCAGTTTAATTATTACTTTTTTACACACCAATCGTTCCGCTTAAATGCAAACGTCGAGTTCGCCCGACGCACAACTAATTGCTTTGTTGCTTTTATTGTTTTTCCGATAGTGTCAAAGCCGGCCGAAAAGGGACTTTTTCGATGGTAACTTTGTTATCGTAAATTTGGTTACTGATCACTGGTGGCAAGCGAACGGTCAATCGATCAAAAGTTTTGAAATATTTATAAGAAATGCCGAGCACACGGTCCTCTATACTAACCTTAAAATTATTATTTTTTGTTGTACCTTATTGTAAAAGTAGTCTATTTGATATAGGTAAATCTGACAAACGGTTTTATATACAAAAATTGTTTTAAACTAAAATTGATGCCTACATTAAAAAAAAGTAAATCAAGTGTTGTTTAAAAATGAAAACCCTTCTCTGTTTAAGTTCTTTTTCGTTTAATTACTTGTCTACGTTATTAAAACGAAAAAGAACTGTATATTTTCTGTAATTATTGCTGTACTTTTTTATTGCGATAGTTTTATGATTCAACTTTCGCTTGGTCTTTGATCACAACCTGGACCAACAGATATTATATCGGTATATGTTCTTAATGCATATTCATTACTACTGTTGTTTTATTAAATATAAAATTTTAACAAAGTAATATGACCTGACTTTAACAGCGTATACTATTGTACGCGATATAAGCAGATACAACATGCTCTCCGTACGAAAGTTGAGCGTCGAGTTTTATGCACCGCATTTAAAATGTCTATAACTTTAAGGGATTCATTAGATCAAAATGTCATCTATGACACGATTCACGTTCATAGAATAAAGAATTTTTAGAATGCCTAATAACTTTTGTGTGGACTTAATTTGTATCACCTTCATTTTTTTTGTTGAGGTTTGAATATGTCTGATTGAAATTTAAAAATTGTTTAAAATAAAATGCTTATTGTGCTTTATTTTTAAAACATAAATATATGCTATCGCGGACTTTATTGAAGACCAATTCAAGTAGTACAATTATGTTAAACATATTTTATGAAATAAACCATAAAATATTTTTTTTTATTGTTTTGCAATTTAATCGCACGGTTGTGATTTTTGGTGCCGTATTTTTTTTATTTCTCAATATCTATTAAACTAATTATCACAAAATTATTATAAAAAATGGGACCAATGGGAAACAAATATCTGATAATATAAAAGAGAATGAACATAATCGGAACGCAGCAAAGAGGTAACTAATAAAAAAGGATATAGGCATACGCTTCGAATTTAGATTCTGATTCAAAAATAGTCTATTGGTGTTTAGTTTTGTATTCGTATACATGTTTGTTTTTTTATTTTCAACAGTATAAAGGATACGACGGAACCATATTTGTACTACCTCTTGATACAAAAAAAAATTAGATCAAAATACTACCAAATAGTCATCCATTAAAATCGACACTTTTAACTATATAAAGAAGTGAAAGGAATTTATTAAAATTTGAAATAAAATTACGATTTTTTTATTTTCGATTTTAACGAGCAAAAGATAGATATATAAGTTGAAAGTCTTGTGAGCAACAGTGTAAGTGTGAAATGACGCCTTTACGATTCGCCAATATCATGCAGCAGCGTAAGTGTTATTTTAACTTTGACTTTCAAACTGCCTCCGTAGCCTGGTGGCATATGCTTGTGTTTTGATAACTGAGGGCGTGGGTTCACTTGTTGCGGGACTTGACTACTTTTCTTATTTGTTGAAGTTGGTTAGGGCTATGTGGGCTGATCACCCAAATTTGTGTTGAGTATCCATGCTTTGAATGGGCATGTAAGAAGCCAGTCCTGTGCCTGACCCTCCGGTCGTATCGGTTAGCCGTTCCATCGGACCTTGAGAGTGAAGGAAGATGGAGTGCACGTGTGTTTGCGTGAACACTTGTTCTCTATATCATCTTCGGCGTAGTTTCTAATATTGATCAGCCAGCGTAGTCGGAATCAGCTCGCAGAATATTCACTAATTATTTTAACGAAAAAAATTGTTACTATACATTTATATTTTTAAGTACAAGCCGTTGATAATGACTGCATAGTATAAAACAAAGTCGCTTTATATGTCCATATATCTCTATTTCAACGCATTTCGATGAAGGTATATATGTATAACACATGCTTAATATAATAGTTATATCTTCTATTAGCATAGCTCCCGTGCGAAGCAGGGGCAAGTCGCTGGTGGCTTAATAATATTAAAGTGCCCGTATGGCAAGATTCAAGAGTTATAATTAGTCATAGAAATTGAAACAAGATAAACAAATAATGAAGACTTATATTTCTATTTAAAAGGAGAAATTGTCCATTACATCAAATTTAACAGGAAGGAACCCTTTTAGGCAAACAAACATTCATATAAGTACTTAAAAGTTTTTCAAGTGAAGTTTGCCAATACGCAATATTACATCTCTTATTGTCAATACAAAAGAGAGGACTTCCTGACTATTATACTCATGTCTTTCATTTAGTTTTGTTATAGGTAAAACCTTACCCTTTTATTATTTTATACGATATTTCCTCAGAATTATTTTTATCTTATGAGAAGCCAGGTAAACAAAATCTTACTGAAGTTAGAAAGTCAAGATCGAGTATTCTGGCACTGAAATCAGTTTGATGTGATCTTTAGTATTTCACACGTTTGATATGTCACATAAAAGTTTAATGGGAATTAAGTTGACCAATAGGTGTGTAACTGCCCCCGTAGCCTAGTGGTCAGGGCGTGTGCTTTAGAAACCGGATGTCGGACTCAAGAATTTTCATTGTTGTTTCCTAGTTGGTAAGGGCAATTTGGGCGGATCACCCAATTGACTAAAAAGTAAGATAATCCATCGGTCGGATGGGTATGTAAAAAGTCGGCCCTCCCACATTGGGCCAGCGTGCTGGGAAACGGTTCAGAAACCCTCTTATGGTTTAGGGGAGGCCTATGTCCAGCCTTACAAGCTGATGATGAATAGGTGTATAAATTTACAGCAGTGCTTAACGGAATAAATTCTCCTACAGTTCACTCTATTCCATCTAAGTAGTTTCTGTAGAAAACATTATGTCAAGCGAGGACGATTTTTATCCGAAAAAAAGCCTTCAAAAGTAAAAGTAGTTTACAATGCAAGACGCTAATGCTCTACTAGATATGGTGAATGCATCTCGTCAGAAAAAACCATAGCTGCAGTACCTTTCTAACAGGAAAATAATAATGTTTTCACAAAAATACTGTGCAATAGATTAAAACATTTCAGCAATACTTATCTAATCAACATCTAGAAACATGAATCATACCGAAGACGTTAAGAACCTTCAATTACAAACTCAAATCAACCCAACTAAGCCTTTGGGTAGAATTTTAAAGAGCAACATTTACCCTTTTTGCAAATTTGTTTGATTAAAATTACAAAATGGTACATAAATTAATTTAACTCTATAACACAACCTCCAGCTACGGCGATCGAGGCAGATTGACCCTCACTCACCGGTCCGATTGTCCCACGAGCGTCCGTTTTGGATTGTCAGCGTTTCAGTTGAATTACTCCAATGGTTTATATAATTATAATTTTTGTAACGCTAAGAGCTTCGTGTTACCGACATTCCTCGTATTCTTATACATATGTGGATAATGTACAGTAAAGTTTGGGAAAATGTATAGGCAACAAACTAGTAAATATTAATTGCACCGCTAGCGGTAAAGACACTAATGGAAAAAAATATGACCACTTTCAAGTGGACAAACAATAGTATCACCACATCCAAACGTAGAAGCGCCCGTCACGGTCACATTGAATATTCCCTCAGTGTTGCCGAATTAATGTATATTAAGGCGCGAGATGCATCTTGAGGGAGCTCGTTTAGGGCCCAGATATTCCGGTCACGCGTCCATTTCTTTGTTTCACTCGTATAACGAGATATTGTGATTCGCTTCTACCCGCACAGAGTAAACTCAGCCGCGAATATCTGACACGACATTAGATACACGTTTTCTTATTAAGCCGCCACAGCCACTGAATAGCAATGACTGTATCGATAACGCGCTTTCAATGCTTTTGTTGTTCACATTGTAATCTTACGATTTTCAACTGCTTGGTTTTAGTTGTTTATATCTCCTATATAGATGGTACAGGATACGTATAAGTAAATTTTAAACCTTAGAGTACGTAGTTAAAAGAAAATTATTTCTACGGTATAATGACAAATAGCATTCTACTGAGGGAAAAGGAACAGCCTCCATAGCCTAGTGGTATGAATGTGTGTTTGATAAACCGTAGGTCTAGGGTTCGAATTCTGCGGAGTCTCAACGAATTTTTATTGTTGTTTCATAGTTGGTTAGGGCAATTTGGGCCTATCACCCATTTGTGTGAAAAGTAAGATGATCCATGCGTCGGATGGGCATGCAAAATGGCAGTCCACCTACCAACTCGCATTGGACCAGCATGGTGGGATACGGTCCAAAAACCCTCCAATGCATAGGGGTGTATTCGGAGAGGCCTATGTCCAGCAGTGGAATATCACAGGCTGATGATGATAAGGGGAAACGCGGCCGATATTAATACTTCATACTTCGAAAAAGAGCTATTCGTGCAATCTCAGGATTTGTCTTTCTTTCTCCTTCTAAGACTGGTGGGCTCTAAAAAGTCACTTACATACTTGTTCACCCAAATTAAAATATTGACCGTTAGTGCTCAACACATATTAGAAAAAATAATGTATTTCCAGAAAACCAAAATGATTTTACAATGCACATTGCTTAAATACTAGGAACGAACATAACCTAATTCTTCCGGCACCTAGACTGCGAAAAATAATTAAATATTTTTGGGAGAATGAATTCGCTTTTAATACAATATCCCAGAAAACGTTCAAAATTTGACCACAAATTTTTTTAAAAAGCAGTCTAAGAAACGTAAAACACGAGTGTTTTGAAAAATTACTTTAAATAGTTTAAAATAAGTTATGTTTATATAGCTAAATTAATTCCTTGAAAATTCAAAATATTGAAAGCTTCACATAAAAACAATGTAAAAACACTTTAATATACACCAGATCCTTAAACAATTATATTTAATTATCAGAGCAATTAAAAAACTTTTATTACGATCATTTAAACTCCAAGAAAACTTTAGCAATAATTATGTCGGTCACGTACAGGATTCGCGGTTAAACAGTTCGTAGTTCATGTAATGTTAACGTTCGCAATTTGAATTCCACTGCAGAAACTAAAAAAATGCTTACGTTCGCGTTTAAAGACGAGCTTCGACGAAAACATAAGGAAGAATTTCTGCTTGCATTTCAGGTGAACAAAAGGTATAGCGGAATTTACGTTGGATTTAAATTTTTAAATATTTTCTTCATCATCATCATCCTCATCATCAGCCTGTGTCCACTGCTGGATATAGGCCTCCCCTAATGCACGCAACCGCTTTCATCTTCGGCTATTCACATCCAACCCTCACAGGCCACTTTGTAAATGGCTAAACTACATCTTGACGCTGGGCGTCCCCCACGTTTGGCCAGTAGGTATATATAATATTTTCTTTACCAAGTCGAATCGAAAACCTTATTTAATAATACTGATTTTCTAGGATTACATAGTGTTTACTTTATTTTGTTTTCCAGCAATTGAATATTATAAAGCTTAGGTTCACAGGGTCATTCCGTGACAAAATAAACTTAAATCCTTAAAAAATAGTCAAACCCAATAATTTTAAAATATAATAAACATGATTGAAATCACACAGTTTTGGAGCTACTTGTTGCGGATCTATTACGTTGTTGCTTAATTAAACAACCATTTAATAATAATTTGGTATATGATAAAAAAGCGGCCCCGTGGCCTAGCGGTGGGTTCGAATCCCGTGGGAATACAAATTTGTAATTTCGTTGTTTTCTAGTTGGTTAGGACAATTTGGGCCGATCACCCACTTTTCGGAAAAGTAAGATGATCTCATGCGTCGGATAGGCATGTAAAAAGTCGGTCCACCCACCAACCTGCATTGGACCAGCGTGGTGGGATACAATCCAAAACCCACAAAAATATCACACGCATTTTTTAAAACGTATACACATAATTTAATCTGTTATTCAATTAATAAGCATTTAAAAAGTTTAACTATTTGAAATAGCCTAAATTTTTAATCTTCACCGTTATTGTTCGTCGTCGTCGTGTTCGCCAAAGCCATTTAACTAACTACCGTCAAAAGTTTCTATATTATCCGTACTCACCATATCTCCATTTTCATAAAGGCAATAAAAAAATGTTTAATCACGCAAACAAAAAATACTATGCTTGTAAATTATGTTTTATGACATCTACGAGCACAAGCAAATATCCAAACATACAGTTAATGTATGTTTAGCTAAGGTTGATCAATTTAATTTAATATAATTCCTGTGAAGCAAATGATACGATTTTTTATTTCTAATTTCCTAAGCCTGCGGCAAACATTTCGTGGATTTGTTTCAATTTTATTAGGCTCATTTGCATTGATTACCGAAAATAACTTATAAAATCCTTTGGTCATGTAATCCGTCCCTTTAATATACATACAATTAATACACGTATAAAGTTTTTGTTAAAGCATCACATATGAAAAAATAACGAAGATTCAATTAGTAATACAACAGTTTAAATATTTTAAAGAACTATTTCTAGCATAAAGCAAAAATGGAAATCACGCTATTCATTCCTCTAATTGCATTCTCAAGCTATTTCTGGTGCAGATCCCTGTCTGTTAAATCGAAACCACTTCCTGCGAACAATTAGTAAACATCCGCTGCAAACAGGTATCTAATTGTAGAGCGCTTGTTCCAACAACAATTTCAGCTAATAGCGTAAATGATCCGTTTCAATGTTTTGAACTCATCTGTTCTATACGTATCATTGTTGTTCCTATAAGTTTCATAAGTAAAAGAGAAGTTTCGCAAAAGAGCAGTCTTCCGGCTTAGAGGGCGCCGTTGCTAGCGTAATTACTAGGTTACACGAAACATATCATGTCTCTTAGCAGTGAGCAGATCTTAAGCTGCTTTTCTAATGGGCAGGGCAGCTATTACTTACCATCGGGTAATTCTTACCAAGATATAAAAAATGGCGTATCACGTCATGTAGAGAAATATAAAGAAACAATATACGTATGTGCATAACATTTACTTCTTTTATGGATCACAAAGCGGAAACCCATTGATGCTTGAGTAAAATTTCATGGATCGGGACAAAAAATATATTATTATATCTAAAATTAAACAACATTCAACTTTTCCTCAGGGTCACCAAATAATCTGTATTATACCGCTAGTTGCATTGTGTACGAACTATTTTCAGGTTTCGAAATTTAAGTAATTAGCCCCTTTCTTCAGACGAGTAAATGTGATATATGATTACGCTATTATCAGGCAAAGTTCGAATAGTCAGCCACGAATATCTAAAAACATTTTTATTCTGCCTTCATTAATCCTACAGTCCAGATAAGTCCAGTCTAATTAAAAGTTTTAAGAAAAAAGGGAATAAAACTTCTAAGTCAATGTCAAGTAGTCGCTACTGAAAGATATTAATTTAGAAAAAACTCATCATATGAGTGTAAGGTATACGTATATCTACATTAAATATGATTTTCATCACAAATATATTTAAAATTACAAATTAATCTGTAATTTATATGACAACTAATTAAACAATTAACAAACCTTTTGTATTTAGACAGATGACATACATTATTAAAGATCGACAATTGTTGCGTTTAATTTAAAAATAAAAGATTTGAGTCCAATACACAGTGGCAGTGGACTAACACAGGCTGATGATGAAATACCCACTTATAAACAACTACAAGATTTTATTACATTTTCTTGTTCAATGATTTTGGCGGTCAGTTCGTTTATAGTGACTTGTTTTTTAAAGAGGTTAAAATGATCATATTCTGATGATTAGTTTTATTTTTAAACAATGATAGAACCACATGCATATTATGGTTTAATTTAATAATAAAATCAATGAAAATGACCGTTATACCGTAGTCTACAACACTAATAAACTTTATGTTAGATGTTTAATTTTTTAAACTTTAGTTTTATTTTATCGTTTGTAATTCTCTTTTTTTTCTTTATTTTGATTTCGTCAACACAATAACTTTAACTACAAAAAAGAAAAAACGTTTATGTAAACCCATCTACCTTTATCTGCGCTGTGAGAAAAACGGAAATCTGTAACTAGGAGTAGGAACTATTAGTATAGACCTATGTAACTCTTAACTTAGTCCTGTTGATTCCATAATAACAAATAAATAAAATAAATAAAATTTTAATATTTTTTTCTACTCTTAAATAATATAATTGATAGTTGAAGAAGACATTTTACAAAACATATATAAATATAATAATGTAATGTTGTAGACGAGTTACGAGTAGTGCTTTTTTTTTTTTTTTCGGATGAACTCACGTTGGTGGAGTTAACCGCTACAACCGGGTGGTTCGAGGGGCTGTGCAACTTTAAGTGTGCACAGAATTCACCTCTATTCTGTGGCTTAGTTCCGAGGGACCCCAGAAGGGGGACCTCGGCTCGGGCTGCCACTTTGTATGTATACCGTAAGCGTGCTTGATCGAGGGTGCCCACGAGGGCCGAGCCTCGGCTCGATCAGCCGCTGGTCTGGTCCATGCCTATACCCGTTAGCAACACTTATCGAGGGCGCCCCGGTGGGCCGAACCTCGGCTCGATAGGTTGCTTTAGGACTTAATACTGGGAGTTTAATTTAACGGCCCTATCTAGATCAAAAATCGGCCTTGTACGTGCCGACATCTACTGAACGGAGTGAACTGTTGCCCTCGACGGCGAGGGTGGTGTGCGTTTTGTCTCAGTGCTTTCACACGTGCTTGTATGATGGTTGTTTCATCGTCCGTGTCAAGTAGAACATGGCGCGCCCGCCTATGTTTTTTACGTTTCCGTAGTGCGTTGCTTGGTACGTAAGCGGCGGCGCTCCGTACCAATTCGTTAGGATGTTGCGAAGCCGAGTCAAAGTATCTGATTGATGGTTGTTTGAGGTATTCGCGGATGGTGGGCAATTCCCAGATCCATGTGCAGGTCATGGTTGCGAAGGTAATAAAGGCGCACCCGTGGCCCTGCGCATGAATCTGTTTTGCAGGACTTGAAGCTTGTCAATGTGGGATCGTTTTGCATATACAAAAACGGGACTGGCACATGTTAGGATTGGACGTATGATCATCTTGTATAACAGAACAGGCGGCCGAGGACGAAGGCCGCTCTATTTTTGACCTGCGTTGTGTGCGGGCCAAAGGTTAGGTGGTGGTCTAGGATTACCCCAAGGTATTTGGTCTGGCTGA
Organism: Lamproptera curius; assembly: GCA_029286875.1. Lineage (NCBI taxonomy): Eukaryota > Metazoa > Arthropoda > Insecta > Lepidoptera > Papilionidae > Lamproptera > Lamproptera curius. Next base: position 732,089 of record JAGSMT010000133.1, on the reverse strand, counting down.
CCCAAGGGATGGGGCAATCAAGGAGGCGGACATTTGAAGGGAGGCACGGCCTTCGTTTCCGAGAAAACAGAATGGCCGCGCTTTTGGAAGGGTTGATTTCGATCCTCCATTTCCGAAACCAATCCCCTAGGGTCTTGGCTGCGAATTGGAGTCTCTCCGATAAGCGGATAGGACATTGAACGGAAACATAGATGCAGGTATTATCTGCGAATAAGGCGGTGTTTACAAGTTTGAAGGAAGGGATGTCGTTAGTGTAAAGGGTAAACAACACAGGGCCCAATACAGAGCCTTGAGGTACGCCGGCTAGGACCTGGTGTGGTTGTGTTTTAGTGCCTTCGACGCGGTATCCAAACGTTCGATTCCGGAGAAAGTCTCGTATGATGAGTACGAGATGGTCGGGCACGCCGAGCTTATATAACTTGTATATAAGCCCTTCGTGCCACACTTTATCGAACGCCTTCGCCACGTCGGGAAAAAGTGCTGCTGTTATTAGACCCTGTGTCATTTTGGCTCGGACGTGTTCCGTGATACGATGGACTTGGTGGGTGCATGAGTGTTTGGCTCGAAATCCGAATTGCACTGGAACAGGAAGCCCTCTCGAATTCATGAATTCGTGTAAGCGGGCTAGGATTAGGCGCTCGTAGATTTTCCCAAAGCCTTTGAGAAGGCTAATGGGACGGTAGGAGGTGGGTTGGGAAGGTGGTTTACCGGGTTTTAAGAACCCTATAACTTCAGCATCCTTCCAAGTGTTTGGGAAAATGCCCTTGGAAAGAGCTGCGTTATATATGAGGACAAGGAGGCTAATTAGGTGAGTCGGTAAAATTTTAATTACGCGGTTTGAAATTCCATCGGTGCCCGGGGCTTTCCGTGGTTTAATGTTTTTGATAATTGACTTGACTTCACTTTCCGTTACCGGTGTAGTTATGTCGCGTGGAGGGATTTAGGTCAACCGGTCGACCTCGCTCTCTACCTTTCGGAGGTGAGCGGCGTCGACCGGTTGAGTGCTTGGCGTGCATTGGGCCTCGAGGCTGTCGGCCAGGCATTCGGCTTTTTCCTCATCGAGAAACGCTAGAGGAGCATTGGGATCTGTAGGATTGTTGAGAGGCGGCATTGTAGGGAGTCGCCAGAAGGCGAGATGTGAGGGATGCATATTGCTTAGATCGTTATCCCACCGATCGTTCCTGAATTCAGCTATGCGCGTCTTGGACTGATGTTCAAGGGCGCGCAGCTGCCTTCGGTTACGCTCGGTCGGATACCAATCGTAGGCGCGAATCGCCGCCCTCTTGCGTCGCAAGAGGTCTTTGATGTCGTTTGGCAATGCCCAGCGGGGGTTATCCTCCACCGGGACTTGCCTCGAGGAAGCCTCGACGACACTTTGGACATGTCTTGTGAGCGCATGAGCAGCGAGATTCGTGTCATCAGCGCTATTTAGGACTTTAGGAATGGAGTCAAGGTGGGGTGAGCTAGTGCAGTCTAGCTGGGTCTTCAGCTTGCGCCAGTCAAGGATGGTTTTGTAGTGATGTTGGGTGAGTCTGGAGGTCCTAATTTGAGGATAACGGGTCTATGATCTGAAGTTAGGTCGTTGATGACCTCTATGCCTCTGAGAGCGAGGTTGACATTTTTGAGGAGGGCAATATCAAGCACATCCGGTCTGTGGTTCACATTGTGTGGAAAGTGCGTTTGCATCAACGGAGCAACGACACTGAAATTAAGTTTTTCGGACAGAGCGTCTAATGATAAGCCTCGCGGGTTGTTACTATGACTATTCCATCGGGTGTGCTTGCTATTGAAGTCGCCGGCCAAAATGACGGCGCCTCCTAATGATAATAATTTCTCGAAGTCGGCTTTCGCGAGTTCGGATGTTATACTGCACGAAATGTTTACAGAAGCTATTGTAATAGGCGCGTGCCCCGTTATCTAGCCATAACCTACAGATCGAGGCCTCTACATGCTTAAGCGTCGACAGCGTGTCGATTGCTACGCAGTGCAGTGACTTTTTATAATAAATGAGAGTGCCGCCGTGTGAAGCACTGGTCTTGTCATTTCTTATGATGTTATAATTAGCTATTTTCGGATCTCCTCTTCCGGGCTTTAGTAATATCTCCTGCACCAGTAGAATGTCGACGTCGTTTTCGCGGAGGAAGTTAGAAATTTCGACCTTTTTATAGTTCGCGAGGCCGTTTGCGTTAAAAAAGACTATGTTTACTGCGCGTGGCTTTAGACGGCCCGGGCCGTTCGAAACATTAATGGGTGTATTATCCATTATGTCCCGTAATGAGGTCTACTAGTTGCCTATACTTGCGTAGTATGGCAAGACGGGCTCCGAAGTTACCTATTGCGGCGTCGAATTCCGCGGTGAGACGATCGAGCTCTGCGAAGTCGATTTTTGAGTTAATTGCTCTAGCTGCTCCCTATGGCTGCTATGGCTAGCGTACTGGGGCGCGCTACGCGGAGCGCTAGGTGGTGCGCGTGGTGCGGCGCTACGCGGAGTGCTCGGCGCGGTTTGAGGCGGTGGTTGTTGTCATACGGGCAGCGGAGTGCTACGCGGAGCGCTGGTTGGCAGTTGCCACGCCGGAGCAGGTCGGAGTGGCGGGAAGGATGTTAGGGATGGCACCTGGGGGCGCCTGGGTACGGATGGGGGTGGAGGCACCTTACGTTTGGGTGCTTTGGGGCACCCAAGTTAATTTGCCGTGTGGCCAGGGTTTTGGCAGTTGACGCATGCCGGCGGCTCAAAGGTGAGCAGGATGTCCTTATCCCTAGGACGCGGACAGTCGGGGGTGCCGTGGTCGCCGAGACATTTGACGCAGCGAGGTCTAGCGTGACAGTTACGGGCCGAGTGCCCGTACATTTGGCACGAGTAGTGCGATATTAAAGAGTGCTTACGCCCTGATGGTGTACCTTCATTCGTGGAGGTCGGGCTAATAGGATCCTCGGTGCAAAAATCGTAAGTATCTATTATGCGAGTAGATAATACTTGTAAGCTTTGAGGTTATTTGCTGTTGTTGCAACGGTCTATGTTCCTTTACTTTTGAACTCAAATTATATTTTACTAACTTAACAAAACCTTATGTTAAATACGCTATTATAGATATATTGATAGTCAACACTAGTTAATTATGAATACTGCATACTAATCTATTTTAAAATCAGCCATCTATGAATTTATTTTAGTTTTTCATCAGGCAATCAGGTAGAAAGTATTTGAGTCCTCGCTGGATTCGAATCCACGGCCGCAGGTTTTTAAAGCGCAAACCTACGAAACTATGAAGGAAATTAAGACGCGCGATATTCATGAAATTGGATTATTTCCTTAATATTGTTTCTAAATAATTACATGACATTACTTAACCGGTTTAATTTATGTATGAATGAACAAAAAATTTAACCACTTTTTTCTTGCCTAGCTAAAAGAGAAGCGTGAACTATTTATTCATGATATTCCCGATGTAATGTACGTTCAAGCGAAGTCGTGCTTAGAAATTCGCAGCGCTGAAGCAAAAAAATATTAGCTCGCGTTGGCGTATTAAGACGAGGTTCGACGGAGCCCCGGGATGGAATTTCCGCTTGCATAACAGGTGAACACTGAAAGGCTGTTTCCTGCGGGAATGTTACACGGAAATGTACTACGGGCGGTGACGAAAATGCGGGGCGAGTAAACCGGTTCCGTGAAGTCGACGTCGCGCGAAACCCATAAGGATTTCTCGGGACTTAGGAAATTCGATTGGAGACTGGAATAAAAGGCTATTATAAAGGTTATTTTCTCACATTTAAAATCTACAAAAGTTAAAGTATTTTGAAATATTATTTTAACTAATTATAAATATCTATTAATGCAGACATAATTTGGACCGATTGTATACACACGAGCTAATAAAAAAATGTTCGTTTAATAGCTAAACAGTAGATAATTGTCTTTTATCTGTAGATGAATGTAAGATACACACTTATAAAACAAATGAAAACATACTTATATTATAGTGCAGAGATAAGGAAGATTACATTTGAACGAGATTTTTTGTTTTGCTTAAAACTTTTTTATATGATTATACAAAAAAAAGGGCGAACAAAAGGGTATGTTTTAGACGGTACGGTTACATCAGACATTTTATCTACTTAAGAACCAATCGAAAATATCAAACGATCACTTATTTTAAAAGCTCCTACGTAATAACTTATAAAAGTACTTTATTTAAGTGTCAGTAGTTATCAAAGGGAATTTGCAACAAAGAAAATTCCATTTTCTCGGAGCGTTTCACCTCTATTATAACCTTGGTTGGCAGTTATTACTGGTTGTTACTTGGATGAAAGATAAAACCGGAGATCACGCGATTCATTCTTCTAATTGCATCCACGGGCTATTTCTCGTGAAAACCACTCTGTGTTAAATGTAGACCACTTCCTGAAGATAATTAGTAAACATCCGCTACGAACAGGTATCTTTAACTTGTATCGAACACTTAGTGTGTTCGCAAAGTTTGCAATTTAACATAATATTATAAAATGTGTTGTTCTTGCGACATTCCAAAACTATAGTATATTTAATTTATAACTTTCTTAAAACTCAAAATTAATAGCCTAATACAAATTCACTACTAAAAACGAAAAATATTAAATATTTTCAAGTTTATATATATTACGTTAATAAAATTGTGAATTAAAAAAGCAGTCAAACTGTTATCATCTTAATTCTTATTAATCTTAATCAGTTATTAATTGATCCGGCAAACTAATATTAAAGCAGTTTAATTAGCCGACATGCATGTTGTTTTTATATGTAAATGTCAAAATATGTTTAATCGTCGAAGTACTCACAATATATCATAGTTTACTATCTCGCGCAAAAAAATAACCTTTTTTACTAACTAGGTCAGACTCATACTGCTTATATAACAAACAACAAATCTGTTGGAAACGCGATCCTTATTTTCTCAGTGGCATAAGAGAGCCATTCTTCTCTTGGAAGGATAAGGTGTCAGAAGGGCGCACCTCAAAGTCCCGTTCGTCCTTCTAAGTGTCCATTAAGGCAGAGACTGAACGCCGTAACCCTATATGTTTGACATACGGCGAAAGCCCAAGGAAAATGGGCCTGATAACTGCGCCCCTTTCAGGTTGGTCCGATATTCGGGTTACGCAGACACATTTTTATAAGATAACAATGTATACGATTCACTAATGGCTGTGAAGGTAAACAGCTCCAACCTATTGCTATTTGCAAATTAGGTTATCTTATTTTATTCGTTTAGGGTAAAATCATACAAATATTTTGATAACAATTAAAGTAAAATTACTTTTGTTAATTTTTGACTATACTTTTGGCTACTGGGTTTTATATTGGATAACAGAGAAATAAAACTAGAAAAAAGACAAAAAATTAAAACGTTTCATAAAGCATTTATTTACTTTAAGGTTATCCATAAATGAGAGAATACTGATGTTATTACAGATAGCAAAGAACCTTTTTACAAAAATCAGGACATTTCAATATATATCTGAGGTACACCTTACATTATACATTTTCCCGAAATAATATCCATTCCAGAACTCCATCGCAAATTGAATGTAATAGCAGACAACGCAAATATTGGCATGCCCCAATAAAAACGTATTCGATTCATTTAAAATAGAAACGCTAAAAGTTATTCAAACGCCACCAATTCAGAGGAGAATTTGACTAGACGCCATTCAGACGGTTCTTAGAAAAGTTAAGTTGCTTCTGCCTGAGATATTTTAGCAAAATTACGTACTTTGTGTATTATATTCGAGATATCGGTATATTACCACAGCGGGTGGGTTCGTCTAGACGACTAATAAGTGTTCTATAAATTGATACAGTTGGTCTTGATACCTGCCAATTGATTTATTTTTAATATGGGTACGTTTATAAGAATATACATACGACACAATATTATTCAAAGAATATAATAAATGTATAAATTTTATGGACTTGACTTAACATTGATTTTGTTAACTTACCAAGTTAACATGTTTATGTTTGAGTTGATGATGTATAAAACAGAATGTTAACTTAGTATACATGTAGCTAGGACAATGGTTTTTTAAGGCCAAAAGGCGTTTTAATAACTTGCAATTAAGACGTTGTCACTTAAAATTTTGAATCACTATCGGACAAAATCCCCAAAAATTTACTACTAAAAACATAACTTTAGAAATTAGGCAAGATGTACTATCTTCAATTTTTATATGTCAATAACTAAGACCTCATAACTTTTTTCGTCAATGCTATTAAGATAAAATATTAATCTAGTTTTGTTTTCAATTCGTCAAGTATGAGAATCGAAAATAGGTTATAAGGGATCCAATATAGTTTTTACTACGTAATTCCATGTGTACTCGAAAAATCGAATGATACTGGAAGATAATGCATTAATCATACTCGAATCGAAAGCGCAATTGGAAATGGGGGAAGATTTACGAGTGAAACTGAATTTCCCTATTGGTCTGTACCGTTTGCGGAAACTCTTCGAACACGAACATTATTGATATTAGATATCAATCCATGAGTTCAAGCTTTTCCCGTGTTTGAAATTGTATCCTTGCGCCGCGTTTGTTCTTGTTTGCGGAAGTATTGTGTGGCGAGCCATGTATTTGAGAGTAGATAATATATAGTGCATGTTCGCAGTTTTCAATACGCGATTCACATTTCAATGGCTACTGGACACTACGAGTAGTTATTAAAATTTGTTTCGTATATACTTTTTTCGTAAATTAAAGTTTTAACTTCACTTGTGTTATAAAATAATTTATTTTATCTGTTTTAATTGAATCGAACTATAGTATACATAATTTGCCTTAAGGCCTTAATGCCTGACGTACATAATGTTAATCAAAATCATCATCAACCTTTTTTGTACTGTGCGTCGCACAAAAATTATTTCGTTAAACACGTCTGAACACAGTAACAATGACGGTGTTGGAAACAATAGTTTTGGTCGTCTGGGGTACAGTCAACTACGAGCGACATGTTCGTAGCGGCAGATAACGGATGCCATTCATGAAACCCACTGGGTCCCGCATTTCAACGGTGCTTTAAACTCACAGATATGACAGTTTCACTCATAATGGGAACGTTGAGCAGCCTCGAAATTCAAATGTACTATGGGCGGGGCAAGAGTTTGAAGAAGCGATATTAATTTTATGCTTATATAGGATTTATATTAGTTCTCAAACAAAAAAGGTATCAAATATTTAAGAACATAATGCTTAATTAAAACACATCTAGGTAGAGACAATGTTAATGCATTTTTTTTAAATTTTAACATTCTTTGATGTTCTGAAAGACGTTGATTAGAAATGTATAACAACGTTGCTTTTTAACCCTTTTCTTGATAGTGTATCTGTAGAGATACACCAGAAGTTAAAAAAATCTAGTGTTATTATTTTTAAGCGAAACCATCATATTTTTTTAAGAATATTTAGGCCATTTCTTAGTTTCGGAAAGCAAATTAAGTTTTTTGTGTTGTTAAGGCTGATGAGCTGTCAAACTTCACTTTAGTTCAAGTTCCAACATGTTGCCTTGCAAAAAGGTAAGAAAAGTTATGATTTTTTCTTGTTTTTTTGTATTGAATGATGTGTTAAGTTATTAATTAAAGATATATTTAGCACTAAAATAATTTCTTTGGAATTTCTTTAATTTTCTGGTTGATGCTTGTGTCTTTTTTAATGGATGTATCTCCTCGTGCACATTGTCAAGAAACTAACAATTGTATATATATTTGATATGTATCTCATGGTACATACTGCTAGCTTTAATAACAACTTTTACAAAATTGTCATGTATCTGCATGTGCTCACTGCCAAGCTGTTCATATCGCTATGCATGGCTTATTTTATATTAATTGTAGGTCCATATGCTTTCAAGTGCTAGCAAAATACTCACATTGGTGCCAAAACACAGTCAGCAATCAAATGATGAATAAAGTTCGGATTCTAGAAGTGAAGTCGAGAATTTGAATCTTCAAAAACAAAAAAAAGGCCGCGGATCTTATTCACGAGCAGTATGCAATACAAACAAAGTCTGTATTGTCATTGTGTGTTATTAAAGTTACGTGCTATGAATATTGTCATTGTGTGTTATTAAAGTTACGTGCTATGAATATTATTTTTATATTCAAAAAAATAAAATTCTGCCAAGTTAAGGATTAAAATAGATTAGTACGATGATGAAAAAAACTTTATCGTACAAAAAAGATTATCAAACGTATTTTAAAAATTTATTCGCTTTAGACTTCATCTTTGACAATTAACAGAAGTTTACGGGGAGTCATTTTAATAAAATTTTGGCGCCTGCGTAAATTTGTTGAGTCCCAGCGAGTTTCGAACCCACGACCTCCGGTTTCTAAAGCACACGCCCATACCACTAGGCTACGGAGGCAGTATATATATACATAATTAATAGTATAATTTTAGCCAACTATTGCATTAAAATATACAATGAGAAAAGTCTTTATATCTTTTATACTATTGTCTTTTACTAAAAGCAAGAAGAAAAATGACGAAAAGTGCAATCGTGCTAAGCGTTGCAAAGTCTACGATCGACTATCATAAAATGTTCAACTCGCCAACATATCGATGACGTAACCCATTGCCTATTTATGGCGACAGAAGGGATCAATTTGCTTATACAGACGTTTTGCGACAAATTACTGTGTTCGCGTACGGCGGATTATGTAAAACGACTCCTATTTGTATGTTAACTAATGGCGAGTGTCGTAGAGCGGGTGCTACGGCAGACATTGCGCGGTGCGGTATCAAACTTGACGTTCATTCGATTCTATGGTGTCAAATATAGATCATCTTTTATAGGCATATTTTGATGAAACTATTTATAACAAAAACCTGAAATCCTTTAAAATCGTCAGTTAAAAAGATAAACATCATTACTCAAATAAAAATGCGGCTCAATAACAATTTAGGAGATGCATCTAATTAATTTAAATAAAGTGCTGAAATTTGCAATACTTGGTGGATCAAAACTATTCAACTACGTATATTTTTTAATATTTAACTCAAACTCCACGAGAATTCTATTCAGGTTTGATGGACAGCGACAAGGGTATAAACGTGAATAAAGTTTTGCCAAACACAGCTGAATATCGGCCTCAGGCGCTCTAGATTGCAGCATTCAGAGTTGTGTTAAATGTCAGTTTATTGTTGTGCTTGTAGCATGCTTTTATAAATTCAGTTGGAACACTTTAAATTTTATTTTATTTAAAGACTATTAAACTTTGGTAAAACACTTACACTTATATAATTAATCGTCCATTTAACTTTATTATGTTAACATACAATTTTGATCAAAGATACCTCATATGTGTTTTTTTAGCATAGTAAAAAGATTTTTGGCTTTTATAGTTAACCATTGCTCGTTCAATCAAAATATGATCACTTGAACACAAGCAAATATTTCTATTAAGCCAAATTCTTTATGTTCTCCGTTATAGAACTTTCATTTCATATCAAATGCAAGGTCTTTGGATATTTTAACTCAAGAAACTGATGTAACTTCCAATCAGGTAGTTTATTGCAGTATTTCTTGAATCAGGTAAATGATTGTATTAACAATATACTTAAATTATTCTCATAACTGTAAAACCTTAAAAAGTTTAGATCTAAGAATATATACTATTTTAATATAAAAGTTGTTATAGAATAACCTATATATTACCACTATTAAAAAATGTAATTGAGATTTTTATTAATTGATTCCTCATATCGTTCTAAAAGGATTTTATAAGTATTTTAACATTAAAACAAGAAAAATCTATCAAACCTTTAAAAGAAATGTATAGCCAATCGTTCTTTTAGCTATTGTTACATTTAAAACATACTATGGATGCAACTAAGACTGCCAGTTTCAAAGCCAGTGTCAAAAACTTTGAGTTTTGTAAATTAATTCGGCTGTCCTGAGCCATAACATAAACTATCAGCGCAGGTGTCCCACTTCTGCTTAACCCGCTCCGATTTGCATTTCGATATACTCCCACTAATTTAACTTCACCGGTTGTTAACTCAAACTAAACAACGTGTGCAATCTCTGGCCCGCGAGAGCGAAACTGCTCCATGTTATGTTCGTATTATAGCGACAATTACCTGGCTCCGATTACAAAGTTTGAAATTGCCACGCTAAGCCGTGGTCAAATATTGTGCTAGATGTTTGGATAAGAAGGAGAATGATATAATTTTAATTATATCTATAGTGAGCAAATGCAACACGTAAAGAAAATGATGCTAATAATAGTCTGTTAACGCCTTGCCAATTTAAAAAAAGTACACCATAAAATAGCATTAATACAAGAGATATGTTCGATACATGGATACCGTCTGGGTGGGTACCACCGCGGTGCCTATTTCTGCCGCGAAGCAGTAGTTTGAAAACACTGTTGTTAACAAACAATGCTGTGTTCCGATTTGAAGGGCACTGCAGCCATTATTTACTGGGTAACGAGACTTAGCACCATGAATCACGGTAGGCAGCGCCTGGCGATACCCTGGTATTTCAATGTTTTAGGCGTCAGTGACCCTTCCATCAGGTGGCCGACGTTCGTCTGCCTGCGTATGTCAAAAAACATATAGAAATGAAAAAACAGTAATCGATAGTGAATGGACGACAGCAATCATCTTGACTGTTGTTATAAATTTCAGAAAAATTTATATAACTTGGTACACCTTACTGAAATTAACATAACATTGTCGTGCACTGTATTAGTCTATGCATCGTAGCTTCTCGCTTCAATTTTAGGGTTTACTTGCCCATGCTCACAGCGTTGAAACAAATAAAAGCCATTGTGTAAGATGGATTATGTAGCAGTGTCCATTTGTATGTAAAATAGTGACGCTTTGATCGAACTAGGCCCTCACGCTGTCGCATTATAGCTCTTGTTAAGTTACTTTTTATAAATCTTATCCATTTTGTTACCACAAGATGTTTTGGTGTTGTAAATTACTATAAAACCAACTATCAAAATTTAGGAAGGGGAAGTTTCATTTTCAGTTCGATAAATGAACGAATTTCTACAAAAATAAGATCTGTAATAAAAACGCCTTTACTTCTTCATATGTTTTAGCACTAGTTGCAAAATAAAAATGTCGGATTTTTTATCCAAATTGTGTCTAATATTTTTGATTAGAAATCCGAGGATCCGAAAAAACTGTAAAACATACAAGTAGTCAGAGGACCACACTGGAGCAGTAATTTATTGAGTAACATTATATAAATTTACTTACACATTCTAGATTCATTAGAACTAAAAAAGTTGTTGTTTTGCAGGTCAGTCAGTTATAATTGTAGAATCTGTCGGCACATCTCATATCAAAACTGTTAAATGTATATCTATTTTTGAATATTTACCGCTAACGCAGTGCGAATTAAAATGGGTTTTAAGTTCTCTCAAACACTGCAGAGTATTAACTATCGCAGGCGCTTTTCATTGTGCCTTATTTGCTTGATATATACTGTAAGAGCTTAACCCGCTGCACCCGCTGCACTAAAATCTATTATTATGTAATATATGACTAGTAGACTTTTACTGTCGCATTTAAAACAGGAGATCGTTATAAGTTATTTATGGATATGTCCACATTGTTTTTACGTGAAGAAAACCGATAAAAAATCTCTTACCGTCTTCAAATATGTTATAGCTAGTGCAAGTTCATAAACACACGTTCAACTTAAATTTGTTTCAAAATAATGTGCTAATGTGGATATCACAATGTATCACATTCCCTGCATATAACAGTAGTTTAAAATTTAAACATTTATACTGTACGTACATTATTCAACATGTAGATATGACCATAGACCCTGTTAAGTGTCTGAAACTTAAGGAAAACTGTAAAAGAAATTAAACGTGATAAAATTCGTAAAGTCTTTTATTAAATAATTTCTAAAAAGTTATAATTGTAGCAAATTATTGCAGTAATATTAACAATGAAAAGTTTTAACTTTATTTATATATACGTATAACTGTTTCGTAGCCTAGTAGTAAGGCGTGTGCTTTTAGAAACCTGAGGTCTGGGTTCGAATCCTGCTGGGACTCAACAAGTTTTCATTGTTGTTTTTTAGTTGGTTAAGCATTGGGCTGATCACCCAACTGTCTGAAAAGTAAGTCGGTCCACCACAAACCGCATTGGACAAGCGTGGTGGATACGGTCCAAAAACCTCAAATGGAGAATATAGAACCCTCCTAAGAACATAGGCCTCCCCTATTGGGTAGGCCTATAACCAACAGTTGATTATTATAGGCTTATGATGATGCTATATACATATTAGTCTATTTCAATATTATTGAACACAGAATTTTTACATAAATATGTCAGTTGCATATAAAATAATATTAAGTCACTGATTTTAAACATTTTATATTTATAATAAATGTAACAATTAACGTTGTTCAAGTTACGCGTTACGCGCTACAGTTTTTAAATAAATATACGACATAAATAAAAAAAAACGATACACAATATAGTAATTTTGTGCATGACGCAGTTTTATCTGTTATATATTGTCGTCGAACAAAAAATATTTCATTAAACATAACTTCAAGTACGGTGTGCGAAACAATAGTTTTGGTCGTCTGGCAGTACAGTCAACTACGAGCGACATGTTCGTAGGGCAGATAACGGATGCCATTCATGAAACCCACTGTCCGCATTTCAACGGCGCTTTAAACTCACAGAATGACAGTTTCACTCATAATGGGAACGTTGAGCAGCCTCGAAATTCTCATGTACTATGGGCGGGGCAAGAGTTTGAAAAAGCGATTTTAATTTTATGCTCGTATAGGATTTATATTAGTTCTCAATCTACAAAAAAGGTATCAAATATTTAAGAACATAATGTTTAATTTAAACACACCTACGTAGAGACAATTTTAATTCATAAGAATGCATGTTTTTAAATTTTAAAATTCTTTGGTGTTTTGAAAGACGTTAATCAGAAATTTATAACAACATTGCTTTTTAAAATAGATTAGTACGATGATGAACAAAACATTATAGTACATAAAAAGGATTTTCAAACGTATTTTAAAGCATTTGTCGCTTTAGACTTCATCTTTGACAATTAACTAAAGTTTACACGGAGTCATTTTAATAAAATTTTGGCGTCTGTGTAAATAATCCAAACGTTTGACTCCCAAGACGGAGTTGTCCATCTAAAACGTAACAATAACTTAAGCTGATGGTTTTGTTACAAAGTAAAGGTTATCAGTGCACTACAGAGAGCATCTTAACTGTTTTGTTTCCCGGTAAGGCGGCAACTGAATGGCAGCAATAACAACGTGGAGAACGATGTAGTGATATTATTACAGAATACCTCCTTTTATCGTATAGTAAGAAATCGTAGCATTGAATATATCTACGCAATTGAAATAAAACCAAATTTTATATAATTATAAAGGAAAGATAGCAATTTGTCGCTGATAGGTGTATACGGTACTGCAACAGTCTCCGTAGCCTAGTGGTATGGGCGTGTGCTTTAGAAACCGGAGGTCGTGGGTTCGATACTCGCTGGGACTCAACAAATTTTCATTGTTGTATCCAAGTAGGATTTGGGCCGGTCACCCAATTGTCTGAAAAGTAAGATGATCCATGCGTCGATATAAGGTGCAGAAATAAAAATATTAGCGAAGACAAAGACGTGTTATCCATATGAAGAGTTTTTTTTTAATATTTGGTACAGAGAAAGCAGATCCGGTTTCTAAAGCACACGCCCATACCACTCGGCTACGGAGGCAGTATATATATACATAATTAATAGTATAATTTTTGCCAACTATTGCAATAAATATATACAATGAGAAAAGTCTTTTAACACTAAAAAGCAAAGAGACAAAAAGTGCAAGTATCGTGTAAGCGTTGCAAAGTGCTACGATTGTCATCATAAAAAATGTTCAACTCGCCAACATATCGATGACGTAGCCCATTGCCTATTTATGGCGACAGAAGGATCAATTTGTTATACAGACGTTTTATGGACAAATTACTGTGTTCGCGTACGGCGGCTTATGTAAAACGACTCCTATTTGTATGTAGACTAATGGCGAGTGTCGTAGAGCGGGTGCTACGGCAGACATTGCGCGGTGCGGTATCAAACTTGACGTTCATTGGATTGTATATTACATATATAGTCATCTTTATAGGCTTATTTTGATAAAACTATTTATAAAAAAATCTGAAATCCTTTAAAATCGTCAGTTAAAAAGATAAACATCATTACTCAAATAAAAATGCGGCTCAATAACAATTTAGGAGATGCATCTAATTAATTTAAATAAAGTAAAATTTGCAACACTTGGTGGATCAAAACTATTCAACTACGTATATTTTTTAATATTTAACTCAAACTCCACGAGAATTCTATTCAGGTTTGATGGACAGCGACAAGGGTATAAACGTGAATAAAGTTTTGCCAAACACAGCTGAACATCTCGGCTCTCAGGCGCCTCTAGTATTGCAGCAGTCATGAGTTGTTTCAATGTCAAATTTCGTTTATTGTTGTTCCGCATGCTTTTTATAAATTCAAGTTGGAACAACTTTAAATTTTTTATTTTTATTTAAAAATTGTTAAACTTTGATAAAACACTTACACTTATGAAATTAGTCGTCCATTTAACTTTATTATGTTAACATACTATTTTGATCAAAGATATCTCATATGTGTTTTTTTAGCATAGATTTTTGACTTCTTTACGTAAGCCATTGCTCGTTTATATTATCATATGGTCACTTGAACACAAGCAAATATTTCTATTAAGCCAAATACTTCGCTTCTCTGTTACAGAACTTTCATTTCATATATCACATGCAGCGGTCTTTGGATATTTTAACTCAAAGAACGATTGTAACTTCCAAATAGGTAGTTTATTTCTAGTAATTTCTTGAATCAGGGTAAATGATTGTATTAACAATATTCTTAAATTATTTTCAAAAAACTGTAGAAAACCTTAAAAAAACGTTTAGATCTAGAGAATATATATACTATTTTAATATAAAAGTTGTTATAGAATAACCTATACATTACCTATTAATATAAAAATGTAATTGAGATTTTTATTAATTGATTCCCATATCGTTCTACAAAGGATTTTACTAAGTATTTTAACATTATATAAACAAAAAAAATCTATGAAATCTTTAAAAGAAATGTAAGCCATACCCGTTCTTTTTACTATTGTTACATTTAAAACACATTTCGCGGTGCAACTAAGACTGCCAGTTTCAAAGCCAGTGTCAAAAACTTTGAGTTTTGTAAATTAATTCGGCTGTCCTGAGCCATAACACAAACTGTCAGCGCAGGTGTCCCACTTCTGCTTAACCCGCTCCGATTTGCATTTCGATATACTCCCACTAATTTAACTTCACCGGTGTTAGCTCAAACTAAACAACGTGTGCAATCTCTCCGTGAAAGCCAACTGCTCCATGTTATATTCGTATTATAGCGACAATTACCTGGCTCCGATTACAAAGTTTGAAATTGCCACGCTAAGCCGTGGTCAAATATTGTGCTAGACGTTTGGATTAAGAAGGAGAATGATATAATTTTCATTATATCTGTAGCGAGAAAATGCGACACGTAAAGAAAATGATGCTCATAATTGTATTTTAACGCTTTGCCAAAAGAAAAAAGTACACCATAAAATAGTGTTAATACAAGAGATATATTCGATATATGGAGATCGTCTGGGTGCCTATTTCTGCCGCGAAGCAGTAGTGTGAAAACTGTTGATAACAAACAATGCTGTGTTCCGGATTGAAGGGCACCGTAGCCAGCGTATTTACTGGGTAAACAAAACTTAGCAACCTAAGTCTCACGGTAGCAGCGCGTTGGCGATACCACTGGTATTTCCAATGTCTATGGGCGTCGGTGACCACTTACCATCAGGTGGCCCGACTGCTCGTCTACCTGCGTATGCCAAAAAACAAATAGAAATGAAGAAAACATTAATCGATAACGAATGGAAGATAGCAATTGATCTTGACTGTTAAGTTAAATAATTCATATAACTGTTTGGTACACCTTACTGAAATTAACATCATAACATTGTCGTGCACTGTATGTACTGTCTATGCATCGTAGCTTCTCGCTTCAATTTTAAGTTTTACTTACCCATGCTCACAGCGTTGACACAAATAAAAGCCATTGTGTTAGATGGATTATGTAGCGGTGTCCATTTGTATGTAAAATAGTGACGCTCTGATCGAACTAGGCCCGCACGCTGTCGCATTATAGCTCTTGTTAAGGTACTTTTTATAAATCTTGTCCATTTTGTTACCACAAGATTTTTTGGTGTTGTAATTTACTATCAAATCAACTATCAATATTTAGGAAGTGGAAGTTTCATTTTCAGTTCGATAAATGAACGAATTTCTACAAAAATAAAATCTGTAATAAAAACGCCTTTACTTCTGCATATGTTTTAGCACTAGTTGCAAAATTAAAATGTCGGATTTCTTATTTAAATTGAGCTCGGAATTTTGATTAGAAATCCTTAAAATATGTTATAGCTAGTGCAAGTTAATAAACACACGTTCAACTTAAATTTGTTTCAAAATAATGTGCTAATGTGATATCATAATGCATCACATCCTGCCTACAACAGTAGTTTATAATTTAAACATTTATACTGTACGTACATTATTCAACATGTATGTATGACCATAGACCAAAGCGTGCGTTCCTTGACACTTAGAGTCAATGATCACGTGTGGTATTGACACTTGTAGCAACCCTAGGGTGTCAAGGAACGATACGTTTGATTTGTATAATATTTAATTACATTATATATAATATTTAATTACATATTTAATTATAATATTTCTTCATATTAAACTGAATATAAGTTTAGTATTCACTTAAATTAGTGCTATGTAAGTCTGTTATAAGCTATTTATAAAATGTATTACAAATTGTGCAAAAATCAACTCAAGCATAACCTCAACAAGTGTCTTGACTACGTGTACTACTTCAAAAATCGTACTATTTAACACAACTCGGACTATCGTATTTGTTACATACAAAGCTTTAAAACAATCGTAGATATTAGCATTTATTGTCACATACATTATACTTCTCATATGTGAGTAACGTCTATCCACACACACTTGGCTTGTTGGTATTGCTTTGTTGACAATCAGTGGAGTGAAGTTAATCAACCATTTGCCGCAGACAGCTTCTCTACGTTACACTATATAAAGTGTTCTTTATTTAACATAAATAAGCTTAGTCTTGCTATTTTAGTGCTCAGGTGTGATATTGCTTTCAGCAAATAATACTCATCGTCCTCAAAATGATGACCGCAAGGCCTCTGCACACGGATCAGAGGCTCAACTGAAAACAGCACTGAAAGAACTAGAGGCATCAAAAGGCTTTGCTCCAATTGCTACAGGATAGAGGATAGTGGAGAGAAACCAACTTATAATAGGAGAAAATAATGAACTAAAATCGAATTAGCAAACCTACACCCAGTACATGGATACTGTAGCCCAAAATGACAAACTACAGGTAACTTTGACAAATTTTGATCAATGAGTGGAGTCCATAATCAGGCATTAGATAGAATAACTCACTTAGAACAGGAGTTAAGGACTCGTACAGGCTTCTAAACAGTTGAGCCATTATAATAGATTTCACAATAAAAAACAGCCTGCATGATGAGCAATGAGCACTAGCTCAGACTGTATTGTGGGTTTGCTCTAAAGATTAATCAAGGATGATTCAATATGTGTATTGATAAAATAGCCAATCAAAACTGAGTCAAAATAATATGAAAGTACAAAAGTTTGTTAATTATTAGAAAAATTCATGCACACAAACAACAAAACATAAATGCTATTATCAAACAAAAAAAGCTGGATCTAATTAATACTTGCAAAAAATAAATTTAATAACATAGTAGAATCACTAAATTCAGAAAAAAATAAATTACAAGATAATATTACAATTTAGAACAGTCATTGCAGAATTTGTCGTTGAAATATGAATGTGCTCAAAAGAAATACAGGAGCATATCATTGCATTAAATAATTTAGTAGACAGTAGTAAATTTATTGCAGAAAGATTTGACTCCTTGATGAATGGTCATTTCAATTCAAATTGCATTTGTAATTCAGGCAACTTAATAGAAACTGAGTCACTGAATAGTGATCCAGTAATGCACAAAGCACAAAGTTGTTCAGACAAGAAAATAGTGTCGCATCAACATAAACATAATACATTAGTGTTTAGTGATAGCATTGGTAAAGGATTGGGCAAACTTAAATAAGCTCCTTATTAGTAGTAGTACTGTTATAAATCGCTTGACTTGCGAGGCCACAATACATAAAATAATTGACACAGTATTAAAACTAAAATGAACAGTGACACAACTCTTATTATAATGATAGGTAATAGCACTCAAATTGAAAACATGATTTGATTTAAGCTTTACCAATTGTCAACCTTAAGGTTAAAAAAGATTATATGGTGTGTTTCATACACTGTGTCCATTAATGAAAAACTCAATAATGAAAAATATTTAAACTTAATCAGTATTTACATCATTTGACATGTAGATCAAATGACGTTTTCAATTGTTTGACATTAATAAATTCATAGTAATCTTATTTTGACTCGGATACTATTTATCTGCCAAAGAAAATTAAGCACAAAATAGTTAAATTATTCGCCTATAACATTAATAGTGACTATGCAGTTTTTAATAGGCTTTCTTTTAAACTGAGGTTAATTCATTTTTAGTAATGTAAGGTTGACAACAGAGAACACAATATCTAACTGTACAAATGTTTTTATCAAACTATTAATCGGTTCTCTGGCAAAAGTACTAGATATAGAATTATTAATAGAAAAAGATAATGTAGAATGTTTTGTGCTTCTACTGAGACATGGCTTAAAAAATGTGTCATTTAGCTTAAAAAACTATTCAGTTGCCAGTATATTCAACTCGAGTAACTGCTATTGGAGGTGGATGCCTTATATTACACAAAAAATTGTTTTAAATTTAAAGAAAGGAAGGACATCACAGCATACTCGGTTGAACGACAATGAGATTGTTTCAGCAGAAAATGAACAGTACATATTTTTATGTGTGTATAGACCTCCTCTGGTGATGTTGGACATTTTTATAATATTATGGAGGATGCTCTAAGAAAAATTATTAATTCAAAGAAGCATATTGTAGTATGTGGAGACTTTAATATAGACATTCTAACTGATTCACCGCACACATTGCAGTTTTAACTCTATTTAAAAGCTTCAATCTTCAATGTGTTTTTAATGAACCTACTAGATTAACACCATCTTGTGCCTCTTGTATTATATATGTAATGTGTTTGTAAATTGTAAAGTTATAGAACGGGCTGTCTTAAGCGGTATTCGTTCAGATCATAAAGCCTTAAAATACAGATCCCTTTAAGTATTCCTATAAGTAACTTTCCTATCTTGTATAGACCTATTACCAGGAACAGAATTAAACAATTTAAGAATAAGGTAAAAGCTAAGCTTCCAAACCTAAAATTGACTTTGGATCCTGATAAAGACTTTGGAGCATTGTCTAATATTATTTCCAGTGAATACAATGCTGTTTTTACTAAGAAAGTTATTACAAGGCTAATAAAAACTGAATTTCAGTGACTGAGGCTACATGGGAATTAGGCGTAGAGGATTATTTATATTTATTGTACAATCAAAAATCATTAACATCTAATGTAAAATTCATAACTATGTGAGGATGTACTCAAAAAATATTTAAACAAGTTTGTTTGATGGCTAAGGCAATGCATTTAAATCATAAAATAAAGTCATCCTCTAATAAAATCAAGACTACCTGCAAGTTATTAATACGGAAACAGGTAGAAACACAAAACAGAGGAATGACCTAGAACTAAATGTACAGGGTAAAACTGTTAAGCTTAAAGGCTGAGGTAGCTAATGAGTTCCAAAAATACTTTACAAACATAGCTCATGAAACTACAAAACACTTAAACTCTAGTTCTGATTCAGCCAATTCACAACTAAAACTATTGATAGACAATGTTTCCTGATTTTAATTTTGTAATGTTAGCCCTATAGATATAGTGAAGGCGTTTAATAAAATAAATAAAAAGAAAACAGAAGACTTGGGGTTTATCAACATGGGCAATAAATTTAATAATTCAAGATATATCCCCATATTGGCCATAATATATAATGCATCTATAAGTACCTGTAGATTCCACAGTTAATGAAATTCAGTAAAATAGTACCAGTCTTTAAATCGGGTTGTACAGTTAATATTGAAAATTATAGACCAATCTCTATACTGCCAGCACTTTGTAAAATTTTTGAAAAATTATGTTAGAACAACTTTAGTACACTTTTATAAACATGATATTTTAAGTGATCACCAATTTGCTTTTACAGAGGTAGGTCAACAGTAAATGCTGGTATAAAGTTGGTCTCTCATGTTCTACGGGCATGGAGGATCCTGCATTCTATTGGAATCTTCTGTGATCTTTCCAAGGCTTTTGACTGTGTGGACCATGACATATTAATCAATAAGCTAAAGTATTACGGTGTACGCGGTTTGGTCTTGATTTTCTATCTTCTTACCTACGCAATAGAAAACAATATGTAAACGTAAATGACACTCTGTCATCTGACTCCTTGTGCGGATGGGTGTTCCCAAGGATCAATTTTGGGACCTTTTCTGTTCCTGGTCTATATAAATGACTTGCCTCTAGTAGTGGAGAGGCTGTCTCGAAGTTGTCCTTTGCTGATGACACTTCTCTGCTAAGGGTAAAAAGAAATGACCATAACGTTGAGATAGCAAATAGGGCAATTGATATTGTGTCAAACTGGTTTGCGTCCAATAACTCAGTACTTAACGCGAACAAAACTAAATGCTTACGTTTTACTCTTTGTAAGTTCTCCTTCCTTATTTTACATAAGCTCTACTACATTTCTTGGATTTTCTATTGATTCCAAGATGCAGTGGGGAGCTCATATTGACAAACTCTCTAAGAAGCTAAGTACAGCAATCTTGCCATACGCAAGATTAGGCAGCTAACTGACGAGGCAACTGCAAACTAGTTTATTACGCGTACTTTCACAGCCTTATGTCCTATGGATTATTATTATGGGGATCTGCAGCCTGGTTTGAACACAATATTTATACTACAAAACAGGCTGTTAGGGCAATCTACAATCTGGGTTCACGGGAATCTTTACGTAATGTTTTAATAAAACTGAAATTTTATATATATATTTGAAAATATTATGTACGCGCGTCAAAATATTCATATGTTTGCTAAAAGTTATTAGGCTGCGCAGGAGTCAACTGGAGCCCTAGAGCTACCCAGATTTAGACTGACCGAACCAAAAATCTTTCATGTATAATAGTATAAGAATGTATAATAAATTAAATGCCTGCCAAACGCAACTGAATGATTCGAGCTGAAAAGTTGTCAAAACAACGCTCATAGAAAAGCTTACTATTCTGTAATAAATTATATTGAGGACCAAGATGTGTGGAAATAGTTTATATTCTGCGCTTGCAAATCCCCTGGTAACTTAAAAAAAAATGTATTGGTCAAATTTTGTAAATACTAATATTAAAAAAAAAAAAAAGCGCAGAGTTTCTTGCCGGTTCTTCTCTGGACGGGTCTGAGTTTGTAACCGGTGGTAAATGGATAATTTTGACGTTCATAAGTGCTCAGTAGAGCCTAAATTGAATAAATGATTTTGACTTTAACTTTGACTTTGAGACCCTGTTAAGTGTCTGAAACTTAAGGAAAACTGTAAAAGAAATTAAACGTGATAAAATTCGTAAAGTCTTTTATTAAATAATTTCTAAAACAGTTATAAAGCAAACTATTGCAGTAAATATTAACATTGAAAAAAGTTTTTAACTTTATTTAAATGGATATTATACATATAACTGTTTCCGTAGCCTTGTACTAAGGGCGTGTGCTTTAGAAACCGGAGGTCGGGGGTTCGAATCCTGCTGGGACTCAACAAGTTTTCATTGTTGTTTTCTAGTTGGTTAAGGCCATTTGGGTCGGTCCACCCACTAACCCGCATTGGACAAGCGTGGTGGGATACGGTCCAAAAACCCGCTAATGGAGAAGAACATAGGCCTCCCCCTATTGGGTAGGCCTATAACCAACAGTTGATTATTATAGGTTTATGATGATGCTATATACATATTAGTCTATTTCAATATTATTGAACACAGAATTTTTACATAAATATGTCAGTTGCATATAAAATAATATTAAGTCACTGATTTTAAAGATTTTATATTTATAATAAATGTAATAATTAACTTTGTTCAAGTTACGCGTTACGCGCTACGGTTTTAAATAAATATACGACACAAAATAAAAAAAAGGTTCCACAACATAGTAATTTTGTGCATGACGCAGTATTTATCTGTTATATATTGTGCGACGAACAAAAAAATATTTCATTAAACATAACTCCATATTACCGGTGTGCGAAACAATAGTTTTGGTCGTCTGGGGTACAGTCAACTACGAGCGACATGTTCGTAGCGGCAGATAACGGATGCCATTCATGAAACCCACTGGGTCCCGCATTTCAACGGCGCTTTAAACTCACAGATAATGACAGTTTCACTCATAATGGGAACGTTGAGCAGCCTCGAAATTCAAATGTACTATGGGCGGGGCAAGAGTTTGAAAAAGCGATATTAATTTTATGCTTGTATAGGATTTATATTAGTTCTGAATCTACAAAAAAGGTTTCAAATATTTAAAAACATAATGTTTAATTTAAACACACCTAGGTAGAGACGATGTTAATTCATAAGAATGCATGTTTTTTAAATTTTAACATTCTTTGATGTTTTGAAAGACGTTGATTAGAAATGTATAACAACGTTGCTTTTTAAAATAGATTAGTACGATGATGAAAAAAACTTTATCGTACATAAAAAGATTATCAAACGTATTTTAAAAATTTTTTCGCTTTAGACTTCATCTTTGACAATTAACTGAAGTTTACACGGAGTCATTTTAATAAAACTTTGGCGTCTGTGTAAATAATTCAAACGTTCGAGTATTTTAACTGTTTCGTTTCCCGGTAAGGCAGCCATTGAATGACAGCAAAACAACGTGGAGAACGATGTAGTGATATTATTACAGAACTTAAGTAAAAATCGTAGGATTGAATATATCTACGCAATTGAAATAAAACCAAATTTTATAAAATAATAAAGGAAAGATAGCAATTTGACGCTAATAGGTACGATCACCATCTTAAAAAAATGTTCTCAACTTGTCAACATGGCAATGACGTAACCCATTGCATATTTATGGCGACAGCAGGATCAATTATACAGACGCTTATACAGACGTTTTACGTCAAATTGCTGTGTTCGCGTACTTCGCTGTGTAATGTACTTAAAGTTTCTTTAATACTTTAGGCGCGTATTTCTTCTTACCCATGTAAGTAAGAAGTTTACGATATCTTATGAAGTAAATAACGCGTAATTATTAACTATTAGCGTATTATTCAACTTTTAAAGGGCAGTCAAATATAAGACTTACACAGGGGCCAGATTTTATTTCGTATTTAAGTCTGTTAACCGCATCGCACGTAGAACTTGTCTACATAATGATTAACTCAATCAAACTTGACGTTCATTGGATTATATTACATGAATAATAAGTCATCTTTTACAGGCATATTTTGGTTAAACTATTTATAAAAAAACCTGAAATCATTTAAAGTGGTTATTTAAAAAGATAAACATCATTACTCAAATAAACATGCGGATCAATAACAACTCACTAGATGCATCCTAATAATTTAAATAAAGTGCCAAAGTTTGCAACACTTGGTGGATCAAAACTACTCAACCACGTATATTTTAAAATATTCAACTTGAACTCTGCGAGAGTTCTGTCCAGGTTTGATAGACAGCGACAGGGGTATAAACGTGAATAAAGTTTTGCCAAACACAGCTGAACATCTCGGCTCCCAGGCGCCTTTGGTATCTATTGCAGCAGTCATGAGTTGTTACAATGTCAAATTTCGTTTACTGTTGTGCTTCCACATGCTTTTTATAAAGTCAAGTTGGAACAACTTCATAAATTTATTTTTTATTACATTTTAATCAAACTTTGATACTATATTTACACTTATAAAATTAGACGTAGATTTAATGTTACTATGTTAACTTACAGTTGTATCAAAGATATCTAAAGTGCGTTTTCTTAGCACTGTAAAGAAGGTTTTGACGTCTTTGCGGAAGCCATCGCTCGCTAAGACTAATATTTGGTCACTTAAACTTAAGTAAATATTTCACTTAAGCCTAATTTTTATTAAGCTTCCATTTTCAAATAGCGGTTTTGGAAATTGTTACTTAAAGAACGATTGAAACTTCGAAGTAGATGGTTTATTTCTAGTTATGTTTTTGAATCAGAAGAAATGATTGTATAAACAATATTCTCATGAACCTTTAATAAAGATTGATCTAGAGAATATATACACTATTTTAATCTGAAAGTTATTATTTATTATTAGTTTAACATATTTATATTATACTTATGTAATTAAGATTTTTTAAACAGATTCCCATAACGTTCTATAAAGGATTTAACTGAGTTTTTTAACATTATATTAACAAGAAGAACTATCAAATCTTTAAAAGAAATGTAAACCATACCCGGTTCTCTTTACTGTTGTTACATTCAAAACACATTTCACGTCACAACTTAAGCTAACTGCCAGTGTCAAAAACTTTTAGTTTTGTAAATTAATTCGGCTGTTCTAAACCATAACACAAACTGTCAGCGCAGGTGCCCCACTTCTGCTTAACCCGCTACGATTTGCGTTTCGATATACTCCCTATAATTTAACTTCACCGTTTGTTAACTCAAGCTAAACAACGTGTGCAATCTCTGGCTCAAGGGAGCCAAACTGCTAATGTTATTTTCATATTATAGCGACAATTACCTGGCCGCGCTTACAAAGTTCGCAAATGCCACGCTAAGCCGTGGTCAAATATTGTGTTCGATATTTGTTAGAAGGAGAATGATATAATTTTAATTATATCTAGAAAATGCACATGCGACTCTTAAAGAAAATGAGGCTAATAATTGTATGTTAACGCTTTCCTTATAAATATGAAAGAGTGCAGCGTAAAATAGTTTTAATACAATAGTTATGTTCTATACATACAGAATTAATGGAAAAATAAATCGACAGTCAATTTATCTTGATTGCTTTCGCTAGCTTCTCGGCAGTCAATTTTGGGTTTTACTTGCCCAAATAAAAGCCATTGTGTTAGATGGATTATGTAGCAGTGTCCATTTGTATGTAAAATAGTGACTCTTTGATCGAACTAGGCCCGCACGCTGTCGCATTATGGCTCTTGTTAAGGTACTTTTTATAAATCTTGTCCATTTTGTTACCAAAAGATTTTTTGTTTTTGTAATTTACTATCAAACTAACTATCAAAATTTAGTAGTTTTTTAAATCGATAAATAAACGAATTTCTACAAAAATAAAATGTGTTATAAAATGCGTTTACTTCTTCATATGTTTTCGCACTAGTTTTATAATTGAAATGTCGGATTTTTTATCTAAATTGTCTCTTACATTTTTTAATAGAAATTCGATCAATGGAAAACACTGTTAAACATGTAAGTAGACAGTGGACCTACACTTGACAGAGCAATTTATTCAGTAACATTTTTTTAAATTATTAATACGAACCAGACCCATTAGAACTAAAAAGTAGTCCTTTTGCAGGTCATTTTAATGTAAAATATTGATGTGTTTAAGCTTAATAATCATGTTTTTTTATAGCCTTTTAATGCTATCATAATTTTTTTTTTTTTTATAGCTTACGCAAAGACGAGCAGTGGAGCCACCTGATGGAAAGTGGTCACTCGACACCATAGACATTGGCAATACCAGTGGTACTCGCCAACACGCTGCCTACCGTGAGACATAGGGTGTTAAGTCTCGTTTACCCAGTAAAATGGCTGGATAGGTGCCTTCAAACGAACACAACGCAGTGTTTTCACATACTGTTCTACATGGCAGAAATAGGCACCGTGGTGGCTCT
Organism: Lamproptera curius; assembly: GCA_029286875.1. Taxonomy (NCBI): domain Eukaryota; kingdom Metazoa; phylum Arthropoda; class Insecta; order Lepidoptera; family Papilionidae; genus Lamproptera; species Lamproptera curius. The sequence goes on along the minus strand of JAGSMT010000133.1, from coordinate 705,996 downwards.
AACCAGACAGGTCTCCTGCAAACAGGGACCTACCACGTGAATAATACTGCATGTAATGTATGACTAGAAGACTTTTAACTGCCGTACTTTAAACGAAGAATTTTTACATAAATGTGTCAATTGTATATAATATAAACTATCTTATTTTAAGGATTTTACATCAATAGTTTATCTAATAATTAACGTTGTTCGTTACGCATTCCGCGCTACAATTTATAAATAAATATAGGACATAAAATTAAAATATTACAAAATTTAGTAATTTTGTGCACTACACAAATCATTTAAATATTGATAAGTATTTGTCTGTTATATGTTGTGCGTCGAACAAAAATATGTCATTAAACGCGACTCCACAATGCCGGTGTGCGAAACAATAGTTTTGGTCGCCCCAGAGGGTGCAGTCAACTACGAGCGACATGTTCGTAGCGGCAGATAACGGAGGCCATTCATGAAACCCACTGGGTCCCGCATTTCAACGGCGCTTTAAACTCACAGATATGACAGTTTCACTCATAATGGGAACGTTGAGCAGCCTCGAAATTCAAATGTACTGTGGACGGGACAAGTGTTTGAAAAAGCGGAATTAATTTTATGCTTGTATATGTTAGTTCTAAATCTATATAAAAGGAAGAAAATTATATTTAAGGACATTATGTTTAATTTAAATACAGCCAGGTAGTGTATAAAGTTAATTTTTTAAGGCAAAAATATTATCTAAATCTTAACTTTTTTAAGTTTTTGAAAAGACTACATTTGAAAGACGTTGATTATAAATATTTAACAAAGTTGCTTTTTAAATTAGATTAGTGCGATGGTAAAATTTACTTTATCATATATTAGAAGTTCATGTTATTTATTTCAGTAATTTTATAGATTAAGTCGTCTGACACTTAAATAATGTTTAAAAGAAATGCATTAATTAAATTTAGGCTGCTGATTTTTTGACATAAATGTTTAAAACTGAATAATTTCCAAGACGGAGTTGCTCAGCGAAATACACGTGACATACGATGAGACTACGGTTTCGTTACGTAATAAAGGTTATCAGCGCACCGCAGAGAGCATCTTAAGTGTTTTGTGACCCGACGAGGAAGCCACTAAAATGACTGTAACAACAACATAGAGATAGACTTCGCATAGTGGTATAAATAAATATAATTAACACGTAAATCTTACAATTTGTAACAATACTAAGATGTATAACGTTCAATATAGCCTTATTTTTTTATAAATTGTCCCCTAGGCTTAGTAATATGGCGGATACATATCACTTCTGAATTATTGTGCTTAATTCAAGTAAACTACAACTTACTTGGCCTTAAAAAAAGTATGTTGAAAAAATGTAGGAAAAATCACCGTTGAACTATTTTGTCGTATCCGAAGAGCAAATCGCTACGAAGCCTCGTAATACGTAGAATAAAAATAAAACTACAAGCGAATAACATCGGACGAGACGCACCGCGCTACGTCAGCCGTAGACGCCGTCGTAGCACCCACTCTACGGCACTCGCCATTAGTTAACATACAAATAGGTGTCGTTTTACATAATCCGCCGTACGCGACGGCATTAATTTGTCGCAACAGATGTCTGTTTTTATAAGTTATAAGGGAATTGATCCCCCCTGTCGTCATAAATAGGCAATGGGATACGTTATGGCATTTTGGCGAGTTGAGAACATTTTTTAAGATTGCGATTGTAACAAAATATGCATAACTCTTACCATACTTGCACTTATTGATATTAATAAAAAATCTTACGTTTGAAGGTTTTCTTGCTGTTATTATTTTTCGTAGTAAATTTGCAAATAAAACGTGTATTTACAATACATTCACAATTGAAACGTTAAAGAGGTATTTGTATTTTGTACATTAACAACAGAAGATGTTGCCTTGCATTCGTATAATCACAGATTAAAACGCTGTAGGATTTAAAAATACGATTATAGGTTTGCGTAGCGCCAATACCATTCACAGTCAAGGGCTAGTCAAAGTGGTTCAGATATAATATACCAGTTTTATTGCGTCATATATTAAATCATATGTTTCGAATATATATGCAGCAATTATAATAAATAATGTTTATTACACTTTGTACTATAAAATGTGAGAGCTAATTAAGCTATTAAATACCAAAATATAAACGTTAACGGCTAGATTTGATACAAAAACGTTTTATGATAGTTTAACGTTTACAGATATCAACCAGTAAATCGCAGCTAAAAATGGCTACGAATAGTGATGCTCTGTAGTGTTTGGGAGAACTTTATCCGAGTTTAAAGCCACTTCACTATCTATCAAAACCGACCGAATTTATATGTGTTAGCTCAGAACGTTCAAAAATTCTTGACATGTACCGGTTTATATAAGAGAGCTCTCAAGAAGCCTTAAAATTATAACTGCATAAAACTGGTGCTTTAGTTTGACACCAGTTGCACTAGTAACCAGGAAGACGTGGTTTGTTTTAACGTAATAACAATACGGGATAAATAAGTCCCTTTCTGTATGGTGTACTATCTAATTGAAGATTTCATCGATAATTTTTTCTAGTTCTTCGAATCCTAATTTAATTTGTATGTAATTTAGAATTATTGTGAATGCCTACCGTGAGTCTACCACGTTGTCTACTACGTTGGCAAAATTTAAAAACAAATTAAATTATTAATAATATAAAGAAAAAAACTTTCCACAGCAAAATGAACAGGGATTTTTGAACATTAGAAAAAATCCTTTAATAAGAGCAATAAAGCGACAGCGCGCGAGCCTAGTTCGATCAACGCGCCACTATTTTACATATAAATGGACATCGCTACATAATCCATCTAACACAATGGCTTTAATTTGTGTCAACTCTGTGTGCGTGGGCAAGTGAAACCCGAAATAGACGGGAGGTGCTACGCGTGAGGAGACAATTCAGTGCACGAAACTGTTATGTATGGTTATTTGAAAAGGTAAGTAAACAGTTGTAATTTGTTCTGATATGCCTTTATTTTTATCATTCAAAATGTATTCTCCATTTGCTGTTGGTTCATTTATATCGAAGAAAATAAAAATTTACGCCCTAATATTTCGTATTTGTCAAGGCGTTAACATACAATTATTAACCTAATTATCTTTACGTGTTGCATGTGCTTATTCTAGATAAAATTTAAATAAATTATTCTGGTTCTAAGCCAAACAGCTAGTCTAACATTTGACCACGGCGTCGCAATTGTAAACTTTGTAAGCGGCCCCAGGTAATTGTCACTATAATATGAAAATATCATGAAGCAATTTGGCTCTAGCGAGCCAGAGATTGCACATGTTGTTTAGTTTGAGTTAACAAACGGTAAAGTTAAATTAGTGGGAGTATATCAAAATGCAAATCGGAGCTGGGTGCACGTGCAATGGGGCACCTATGCTACCAATTTGTGTTATGGCTCAGAACCGCCGAATTAATTTACAAAACTCAAAGTGTTTGTCATAGAATGTTTTTGACACTGGCAGTTAGTTTGAGTTGTGCCGCTATATTTGTATTTAAATCAGTTATTTTATCACAATATTTAGACTAAAACAGTTCATATATTCTTTAGATCTATTAATCTTTTTTAAAGGTTTATAAAAATAACATGAAGAACAATGTTTATACAATAATTTATCCTAATTAAAAAACTAACGATAAATAAACTACCTACATTGAAATTTTAATTGTTTTTTGAGTTGCAAATTGAAAAGTCTGCGCCCGTGACAATTAACCTCTTGAAAATAAAAGCATAATGATAGAGTAGCTAAGTGCACTTAATAGAAATATATGCTTGTAATTGACCAAATATTTAATAGTTTTACTGAGCGGTGCCTTCCGCGTTGTCCAAAACCTTTTAAATATTTAAAAAAAAAAACATGTCACGTTCCTTTGATTAACCATTAATGTGTTTAATAGTGAAAAAAAATATCTAATCAAAAATAAAAATATTAGAAAAAATTATGTAAACATTAATCCTGTAGTTTACATCTAATTTTATAAAACGACGAAAGAGACGCATACAAATTTTTGTCGCGTTAACATTTGACATTCAAACGATCTATGACTGCTGTAACAGATACCAGGCGGTAAGTCGATGCTAGAGGCGCCTGGGAGCGGAGATATTCAACTGTGTTTGGCAGAGCTTTATTAGCGTTTATGCCGCTGTCTATCAAACCTGAAATGAACTCTCGCAGTGTGCAAATAACATATTCAACAATATCTGATGTTTAGTAGTTTGGTCGTTTACTATACTTTGTAATAATTTTAAAATTTATTTCACAATGTGGTAACTTTGTTGCGTTGTGTTTTTTGAAGCTGATTAATTATAAATGAATAAGTAATTGTCATACACACGGCAGCACAAGCGTTTGAGGAAACGGATGTAACATTGCTCATATAGTGTTTAGCGGTTAACGTGGTTACTAAAATTAGTTCCTTAATCTACAAGAAACAGAGGCGTATTATGGGACAGTTCGTTATTTTATAAACAAGATGATATAATTTAACAGCAAAATTAAAGCATTTTACCTAAACCCTGAAGATTCTTTAATGTTATGGAAGAAACTGATTAGTAGTGTATAACGATGTTGTTTTTGAAGGATAACTGCGTTAACGATATTATTTATTTATGATATTAAAGGTTCATCTTAAATAATTCCTGTAATTTAATTTATTCAAGTTGTAGTACAATAAATATGTCAATTTAATATAAAATAATATTAACTCATTGATTCCAAGCATTTTATATCTATAATAAATGTAACAATTAACGTTGTTCAAGTTAGGTGTTACGCGCTACAATTTATAAATAAATATACGACATAAAATTAAAATAAAATATAAGAAAATATAGCAATTTTGTGCTAATTAATTACATATGGATCAGTATTTGTTACATGTTGTGCGTCGAATAAAAAAATATTTTATTAGACACGACTCCACAATGCCGGTGTGCGAAACAATAGTTTTGGTCGTATGGGGTACAGTCAACTACGAGCGACATGTTCGTAGCGGCAGATAACGGATGCCATTCATGAAACCCACTGGGTCCCGCATTTCAACGGCGCTTTAAACTCACAGATATGACAGTTTCACTCATAATGGGAACGTTGAGCAGCCTGAAATTCAAATGTACTATGGGAGGTACAAGTGTTTGAAAAAGCGAAATTAATTTAGTGCTTGTATTTGACTTATGTTAGTTTTCAGTCTACAAAAATAGGTATTAAATATTTAAGGACATTATGTTTAATTTAAATATAATGCCCTTAAATATCTCTAAATATTGAATTAAGACGTTTAAAAGACGACATTTGTAAAACGTTTATTAGAAATGTATAAAAAAGTTGCTTTTAAAAATAGATTATTGCTGGTATATTAACTTTGTCATATATTAGAAGTTTATGTTATTTATTCCAGAAATTTTATCGATTATGTCATCTCTGAAATGAAATGACGTTTAAAAAAATGCATTAATTAAATTTAGGCTGCTAAATGAATGACGCAAATATTTAATACTGAATAATTCCCAAGATGAAGTCGCTCAGCGAAATACACATAACAATACGATGAAACTATAGTTTTGTTACGGAATAAAGGTTATCAGCGCACCGCAGAGAGAATCTTAAGTGTTTTGTGCCCCGGTGAGGCGGCCACTGACAGACTGTAACAACAACATAGAGATCGACTTCAACATAGCGGTATTATTACTCAATAACTTCCTTTTTTTTATATTCTAAATTGATATAAGATTCATAAGTGTTTACTCAAAATTTGTAACAAAACTAAGACGTTCAATATAGACTAATTATTTTAATACATCATCGGACGGATACATCATCAGACGGATATATATCACTTCTGAATTATTTTGCTTAATTCAAGTAAATTGCAACTTATTAGGCTTTAAAAATGTATGTTGAAAAATATAGGACAAATCATCGTTGAGATATATTATCGTATCCGTAAAACAAATCGCCACGAAGCATCGTAATACGTAGAATAAAAATAAGAGTACAAGCGAATAACATCGGATAGGTCGCACCTCACTACGTCTTCCGTAGACGACGTCGTAGCACCCGCTCTACGGCACTCGCCATTAGTTAACATACAAATAGGTGTCGTTTTACATTATCCGCCGTACGCGATGGCAGTAATTTGTTGCAACAGACGTCTTTTTTTATAAGTTATAAGCGAATTGATCCTCCTGTCGTCATAAATATGCAATGGGTTACGTCATTGCCATTTTGGCGAGTTAAGAACATTTTTTATGATTGCGATTGTAGAAAAATGTGCATAGCTTACCATACTTGCACTTATTGATATTTATAAATAATCTTACGTTAGAAGGTTTTCTTGCTGTAATTATTTTTCGCAGTAATTTAAAAACAAAACTTGTATTTACAATGCATTCACAATTGAAACGTTAAAGAGGTATTTGTATTTTGTACATTAACAACCAGAAGATGTTGCCTTGCAATCGTATAATCGCAGAATAAAATTCTGTAGGATTTAAAAATACGATTATAGGATTACGTAGCGCTAATACCATTCACCGTCAAGGGCTAGTCAAAGTGGATCCGATATAATATAGCAGTTTTGTTGCATCATATACTAAATCATATGTTTCGAATACAGCATTTATAATAAATAACGTTTATTACACTTTGTACTATAAAAATGTAGAGCTTAATTAAGCTATAAAATACCAAAAAATATAAACTTTAACGGCTTAGATTTGATACAAAAACGTTTCATGATAGTTTAACGTTTACGGATATCAACCAGTAAATCACAGCTAAAAACGCCTGCGAATGGTGATGCTCTGCAGTGTTTGGGACAACTTTATCCGTGTTTGAAGCCGCTTCGCTTTCTGTCATAACCGACCTGAATTTCTATGTGTTAGCTCCAAACGTTCAAAATTTCTTGACATGTACCGGTTTATATAAGAGAGCTCTCAAGAAGCCTTAAAATTATAACTGCATAAAACTGGTGCTTTAGTTTAACACCAGTTGCACTAGTAACCAGGAAGACGTGGTTTGTTTTAACGAACAACATGGGATAAATAAGTTCCTTTCTGTATGGTATACTATCTAATTGAAGATTTCATCGATAATTTTTTCTAGTTCTTCGAATCCTAATTTAATTTGTATCTAATTTAGAATTATTGTGAACGCCTACCGTGAGTCTACCACGTTGTCTACTACGTTGGCAAGAATTTAAAACAAATTAAATTAATAATAGTATAAAGAAAAAACTTACCAAGAAAATGAACAGGGATTTTAAACATTAGAAAAATCCCTTAACAAGAGCAATAAAGCGACAGCGCGCGAGCCTAGTTCGATCAACGCGCCACTATTTTACATATAAATGGACATCGCTACATAATCCATCTAACACAATGGCTTTAATTTGTGTCAACTCTGTGTGCGTGGGCAAGTGAAACCCGAAATAGACGGGAGGTGCTACGATGGTGAGACAATTACAGTGCACGAAACTGTTATGTTGTTAATTTGAGAAAAGTGTAAGTAAACAGTTGTGTAATTTGTTCTGATATCTTTATTTTTTATCAGTCAAAATTTATTCTCCATTTGCTGTTGGTTGATTTATATCGAAGAAAATTAAAAAATTTACGCCCTAATATTTCATATTTATTAAGGTGCTAACTATACAATTATTAACCAAATTATCTTCACGCGTTGCATGTGCTTATTCTAGATATAATGACAATAAATTATTCTAGTTCTAAGCCATACATCTAGCCTAATATTTGACCACGGCTTAGCGTGGCAATTGCGAACTTTGTAAGTGGAACCAGGTAATTGTCGCTATAATATGAAAATATCACAAAGCAATTGGGCTCTCGCGAGCCAGAGATTGCACACGTTGTTAAGTTTGAGTTAACAAACGGTAAAGTTAAGTGAAGAAATGTATAACAATGTTGCTTTTGAAAATAGATTATTGCTGGTATATTAATTTTGTCATATATTAGAAATTTATTTATTCTTGTAATTTTATCGATTAAACATCCTGGTAAAACGTTTAAAAAATCATTAAAAAATTTAGGCTTAAAAAACGCAAATATTTAATATGAATAATTCCCAAGATGGAGTTCTCACAAAATACAATAACAATACAGAAACATGTTTTTGTTACGGAAAAAGGGTTATCAACACACCGCAGAAAATCTTAAATTTTTTGTCCCCGGTAGGGCGGCCACTGACAGACTTCAAAAAAGGATCGACTTAAATGTGTATTATTACTTAATAACTTTTTTTTTATATTCTAAATTGATATAAGATTCATAGTGTTTTTAAAAATTTATAACAAAACTAAGTTCAATATAGCCTAATTATTTTAATACATCATCGATGGATCATCATCAGACGGTATATATCACTTTAATTTTTTTTTTAATTTGGCAAAAGTCCAAAAAAAATTTAAAAATATGGAAAAATATCTTGGATATTTTTCGTATCCTAAAACAAATCCCCGGCACGTAATACGTAGAATAAAATAAAATTTAAAAACATGGATGGGTACCTCACCGTCTTCCTGACGACGTCGACCCCTCCGCCAAACTTCCTCCCTTGTTTTGCCCAAATAGGGTGTGTTTTCTAATCCACCGTACGGCGCTAATTTGTTCTACAGACGTCTGTTTTTGGGTTATGGGCAATTGATCCTAATTGCTAAATTAATGGGTTACTGTCCATGTTGGGAGTTAGGCTTTTTATGATTGCGTTGGAAAAGTGCATAGCTTTCCCTTGCCAATTGATATTTAAAAAATCTTACATTGAAGGCTTTTTTAATTATTTTCAGTAATTTAAAAACAAAACATTTACAATCATTCACAATTGAAACTTAAAGACCGGTGGTGGTCCCCAGGAGGCCGTCGGGGTACCACCCCTGCCCTATTTTCCAAAGCAAAAGTAAAACCTTCTGTGTTCCGGGTTTTGGGGCCCGTAAGCGTATTTACTGGGAAACACCACCCATGTCTCACTGGGGCGGTTGGCGTACCCGGATTTGCCAAGTCAGGGCGTCCGTGACCCCCCATCAGGTGGCCCGACCTGTCTGCCTGGGTATCCCAAAAAGGGGTAAAATTGCGTTAAATAAACGCCTAAAATTTTCATGTCCTGGTTTATCGCTATATATTATGATATGATGGGTTCTTTCTTAAAATTTAAATCGATCTTTTCTATTTTTTAAATTAAAACATTTTATTATAGTGAATAATCACATTTGTTTACAAAACCCATAAACAATAACAGAATGAAGATGTTGCCTTGGTTTTATATAATCCAAAATTAAAAGCTAATAAGTTTAAAAGATTATGGTTTGGTAGGAAACCATTTACCGTCAAGGGCGAAATGGTTGAATTAATTACCAGTTTTATTTCCCATCATAACAAAACTTTGTTTCAATATATAACATAATAAATTTTTTTAACCTTTGGCTATAAAATTAAGGGTGTAAAGTTAAAAATACCTAAAAAAAGGTTAAAGGTATGAAGATTTGATGCAAAAACGTTTTATGATATTTAACGTTTGAGATATCAACAGAAATCCCTAAAAACGGCTCAATAGTGATGCTCGGTGTTTGGGGAGCTTTTTCGAGTTTGCCACTTTATTCTATCAAAACCACCAATTTCTAAATTTTAGCTCAAACGTTAAAATTCTTACATGTGGGTTTGGATAAAAATTAAAAAAATATAAATTGATTGGCCCTGCGTTTGTTGTTTTTAGTTTTAACACTATTTTTTTAACCAGGAAGACGTTTTTTTCGTAATAAAAATGGAATAATAAATTCTCTTTTGTTGGTGAACTATTTAATTGATTTTATCGTTATTTTTCTAGTTCTTTGAATTTAATTTAATTTGTATCTAATTTTGAAAGAAAACCACCGGGTTGGAACTTTTTTTTCAAATTTTAAAACATCCTCTTGGAAATTAAAAAATAAATAGGTAAAATGTAAACGAAAAACCACCAAAAATGAAAGGGATTTTGAACATTGAAAAAGATCCTTAAAAAAAAAAGCGACGCGCGGGACCTGTTCGATAACCCACTACTTTACATTAAATGGACCCCATAACCATAAACAATGGCAATTTGTTCCCTTGTGGGGGAAACCCGTAGATGGGAACGCTATGACGGGAGACAAAACCTGCAGGACTTTGTATGAACTGTTCGAATTCTATAAAACAGTCAAAATGTATTTTCCTTTGGTTTGATTTATTTTTTTATGATCTAAAACCCGTTATATAAGAAGATGAATTAAAACTTTTCGCTCTTCTTTTCTTTTGTCAACTTAACAACAATTTTTAACCAATTATCTTTACGTTTGCCAGGTTTATTCAGATAAAATTAAAATTTTTCTGGTTCTAAGCCAAACATCTAGTCCCTTTTTGACCACGGCGTCGCAATTTAAACTTTGAACGGCCCAGGTAATTGTCACTATAATATGAAAATATATGAAGAATTTGGTCAGCAAGGGGTTTCAGTTTTTAAATTTGAGTTAAGAAACGGTGAAGTTAAATTAGTGGAAGTATACCGAAATGCAAATCGGAGCTGGGTTAAGTAGAAGTGGGGCACCTGCGCTGACAGTTTGGGTTATGGCTCAGAACCCCGAACTAATTTACAAAACTCAAAGTTTTTTGTTTTTGACTTTGGTTTTTAAGTTGTGTGACGAAATTTGTATCTAAATAGGTAATATATCAGTTTTTCTATCACAACATTCAGACTTAAATGGTTAATATATTCTTGAGATATATTAATTTTTTTACTGACGAAACTGTTATCTTATTCGAATAAGTGAATTCAATGTACATACAAAAATTTATTAGATCAAAGGTCTTGCTGTGTAGTCCTTTTTTCCTAATATTTTTCTTCCATTTAATTTAGTTGTTTATATGATTTCATTCCGGATTGAAATAAAAGGATAAACTAGGATCCCTTAATACAGTAGGGTTAGGACCTCTTGGTTTCTAAAAATTTTATTTTATATTATTGCATATATAATTTTATGATGCTATAAAATAAAATACTTTAATTTTAAGGTCATGACTTCTTTTTTACAACTAGAGTTCATATTAAAATACTATAGGCACACGAGTTGGGTCGTAAATTCAAAATTTGAATTTAAAAACCTTCAATTTATTTAAATCATATTAATTTATAATAAACCAAAGGTTAAAACATAATTTAACTAATAGCTTGCCTTAGTCTCACGTGGAACAAATATCTCTTTAATTTAATTTAAAATCTACTTTATTATTAAAATGGTTTAAAAAAGTTAAAAAATTTCCAAAACTTTTTATCACACCATATAATGTATAAAAGTTTGAAACCGAATAAAAATATGGGTACAAGCGAATAACATCGGATGGGGCACCCACTACGTTTAGGAAAGCTCGAACCACGCCACCCTCACCATTATTAACACAAGTAGGGGTTGTTTTAAATCGCCGGGGGCGACAGTAATTTGTCAAAACGTCTTAAAAAAACGAATCCCTCCCTTCATCCCAAATTAAATGGTTATTTTTGTTTGGGGTTTAGAACATTTTTTATCATGGTGATCGTAGCACTTTGCCTTGCGCTTTTAAAAGTTTTCTATTATCCTTTTTAATTTAAAACTTTCCTCATTGGCATTACCTACAGCAATAGTTTGCAACAATAATAACTTTTTATAATTTAAACGGTTCACAAACGTAATAAATTATTAACGTTTAAATTATAAGCTAGTGTTGTAGGCTGTGAATGTGATGCATGTGATCATCTACATGAGCACATTATTTGGAAAATTTTAGTTATGTGTGTCTATTAAGTTGCATTAGCTAAAAATATTTAAGAAGCATTTTTATTTTCTTTTATTTAGGCAACAATAATGTAGACATATCCATAACATGTCTTTGTCTCTTTTAATATTTTAGTCCCGCACCTTATAACGATCTACAGTTTAAAATACGGCCGTAAAAGTCTTCTAGTTATACATTACATTTGCACTATAATGATAATCATAAGAAAGCTATAAAATAACAAAAGCATTAAGGTTAAAGTCATCAATATATTTCATTTAAACGTTTTGTGACTGTTAAACTCATAACATATATATCAAACAGTAAGTGGTAGCTAAAAACGCCAGCGAATGATGATGTTCTGCATAGTTTGAGAGAACTTTACACGCGTTTAAATCGCGTCACTGTCTATCAAAACCGAGCTGAAAATCTGTGTGTTAGCTCCAAATGTTCAAAAATTTCTCGACATTTCGACATATACTTCGAGATGTACCGACAGTTTTTACAATTATGATTAACTGACCTGCAAAACAATTATTATTTTGGTTCTAATAGTAAATAATTTTATACAGTAATTTATTCAGTAACAATTCAGTACTTCCCACTTCAGTAATACTGAATAAATTACTCCTTCAAGTGTGCAATTTTTATAACGTGTGTGCAGATTCTAGACATAATCAAAATAATATTATTCTAGTTCTAAGCCAAATCTAGCCTAACATTTGACCACGGCTTAGCGTGGCAATTGCGAACTTTGTAAGCGGTCCCAGGTAATTGTCGCTATAATATTAAAATAACATGGAGCAGTTTGGCTCCCGCGAGCCAGAGATTGCACACGTTGTTTAGTTTGAGTTAACAAACAGTGAAGTTAAATTAGTGGGAGTATATCGAAATGCAAATCGTAGCGGGTTAAGCAGAAGTGGGACACCTGCGCTGACAGTTTGTGTTATGGCTCGGAACTGCCAAATAATTTCCAAAACTGAAAACGGCGGTTGTAGTATAGTTATTGACACTGGCAGTTAGTTTGAATTGCGACGCGAAATTTGTTTAATTATGTCGACAGATATGTAAAAGCAGGTATGGTTAACATTTATTTACAGGTTTTGATAGTTCTTTCTTTTATAATAAGAAAAAAAAATCCACTATAGAACGGTATCGGAATCAGTAAAAAATGTTAATTACAATCGTATATAAATAAGTAATATATAGGTTATTCTATCACAACTCACGAACTAAAATAGTTGATATATTCTCTAGATCTATTAATCTTTTTAAAGGTTCAAGAAAACATCATTAAGAATATTGTTTGTAAAATCTTTGTTCCTGACTCAAAAAACTAAATAGAAATAAAGTACCTGCTTTGAAATTTCAGTCGATCTTTGCGTTACAATTTCTATAGACCGCGCCTGTGACACTTGACTAGAATGACGGCAACAAAATTTAAGGTCAATTACAGAGAAGCTTAGAATTAGCTTAATAGAAATATTTGAATTTGTTTAAATGGCCAAATATTTGATAATTTTACCGAGAGATGGCTACCACGAAATCAAAAACCTTTTTATTATATAAAAAAACGCATTTCAGACATTTTTAAGCAATCATTAATGTAAATTAACGTTCAATAGCGAAAAACATTTGAAGTAAATCATGAAAAAAAAATGTTTAAAACTCAAAATAATAATGTTAAAATAAAATTTTATGTAATATTTTAACGCATAAACTTACATCTAATTTTATAAGTATAAGTGAATCATCAAAATCCAATAATGTGCAACTTCAACTGCCGATTAACCGTTGCGTAGTTTGTCAGGTTGTGTGTATACTTTCATGAAATAAATAAATTTAAAACAATCAATGAAATAAAAAACTTTGAAGTCGTTCGATGCAAACACAACTATAAACGAAATTTGACATTGAAACGATTCATGACTGCTGCAACAGATACCAGGCAGTAAGTCGATGCTAGAGGCGCCTGGGAGCCGAGATATTCAGCTGTGTTTGGCAAAACTTTATTCGCGTTTATGCCCCTGTCGGTGTCTATCAAACCTGAATAGAACTCCTGTGTTTTACGTTTAACTAAAATTTTGTATCTCATTCAAATGATTGGCATTCGTCTATTAAATAAATAATTGTATAAAAGTTTAAGTAACCATATATTTATTGAACAAGTGTATGCAATGTAAAATTACGTGTATAAAATATTTCAACTGCTGGAAATTATTATCTGTACATAATTTTAAACTCATTTAAAGTTTAATACCTAAAATCAGTATTAAAACATCCACGAAACTATCTGCAAAGATATTGGAATAAATGAAATTAAGAAATTGTATCTATTTAACCTTGCGTAAGTTCTCGCAATCATATGATATTAATTTTTAAAGTCTACAGCCAATCTTAGGAAGGCATAGAATAGCTTTATGAGAAAACATTTCATTGGTATGAGATAGATAGTTGTGAAGTATAATATGATATAATGTGAATCTTGTTAATTTTTTCATAAACTTTTTTGACTTTATCTTAAATTTAAAACTGTTTATTAACTATACCAAATATGATATTTTAAAATAGATAGAACAGTTGCGTATTCCAACATCTATGTAGCACTGTCGTCTGCGGACAGACAGGTTCGATCTACGCATCACTATTTTACATATAAATGGACGCTCTACATAATTCATCTAACACAATGGCTTTAATTCGTGCCAGCGTTGTGTGCGTAGGCAAATGAAACCTGAAATTGACGCGAGGCGGCAGACGGTGTGACAATTACAGTGTACGGGAGTGTTTCGTCTGCGAGTCTAGTTAGGTGCGAAGCAAATAAACGGTGTATTAACACTAGGTATTCTTATACAGTGATTTATTTTCTGCTTGTTTTAATAGTCTTAATTATATTTTAATAATATAACTGCCTCTGTAGCCTAATGGCAAGGGCGTGTGCTTTACAAATCGGAGGTCTTGAGTTCGAATCCTGCGGGGACTCAACAAAATTTCATTGTTGTTTCCCAGTTGGTTAGGGCAATTTGTGCCGATCACCCAATTGTCGCAAAAGTAAGATGATCCATGCGTCAGATGGGCATGTAAAAAGTCGGTCCACCCATCAACCCGCACTGTATCAGCGTGGTGATACGGTCCATACCCCCTATTGGAGTCCAGCAGTGGACTTACACAGGCGTGATTATGATGATGATGACGAATATAAGTTGTCCCTAAAAGTTCCATCTATTCTTCGATATTAAAGGTGTAGGTAGGTGATTTTCTTACAAAGTAAAATCACAGTTCTTTTTGCCTTGAAAGAAGCTTGATGCACCTTAGCCAATGTAAGTACAGGATAAACTAGGGACAAAAGCCAACAGAGACGAATTGCGCTCCTTGCAATACAAGAGTGGAGCTGCGGCTGGAGCACCCAGCGCCGGCCGTCAAACAATAGACCATACGCCCCGTTCTTAAGTGGTGGCTAGAAGAGACACGGCTCCCTAACATTCCGCGCGACGCAGGTTCTCTCGGACACGGCTGTCTCGGGAGGTACCGTGCCGCGTGGCTGGTAGGGAGCCTACAGAGAGTGCCACCACTGTGGCGTAGTGCCGAAGAGACGGCCCAACACGCGCTGGAAGAGTGCCCAGCCTGGGTCGAGCAACGCGAGAGCTGCGTAGTGTCTGGGGCACGACCTTTCGCTTCCGCCGTAGTGCGCAGGATGCTAGAGAGCGAAAGGTCGTGGGGCGCCGTCCTTGCTTTTGCGAAGACGTGATGGCCTGAAGGAGGCCTCGGAAAGGGACAGGAGGCCATGAGCGCCCTGGCTATCCGCAGAAGAAGGCCAGGGCGCCGAAGAGTAGCGTAGCGCGCAACCTTCCCCTGACACTGAGCCCTGGGCGGCCGGCAAGAGGGTGCCGCCGCCCAGAGAAGGGCTCAAGAGGGAGCGCCGTGCTGTTTGTTCCGGCACAGCGCCTAAAGCGACGTTCCGGTGTCCCAACACACCCGGTGAGAAGAGGCCCGAAAGAGGCGAGGCGTCGCGCCGGGTCGCCGAAGACTGTCATCAGCGCCCGCGGCCCGGCTACAAGCGACAAGAGAAAGGAACAACGTTGGTTTTTAGTGGGTATACCGGCTGCTCCATCTTGGTCCGGGGAGCCCAATATCCTCGTTGCCCCTCACTTTGGCGGCGGGAATCTCGTAAGCTGGATTTTCCAACGTCAAAAAAATAAAAAATAAAATAAAATAAAAGGGTCAAAAGCCAAGGCCGTACGGAGGCAATTAGGTTTGAGGATCTCCAGGAATATTTTGTATTAGAAAGATGTATCACTTACTTCCAGGTGAATGTCAACTTTCATTTTACTTTATGGCTAAAACGGAATGACCGGTTTGACTGTCATTGGTAGGCATGTTTTGAACAATATACGTATTTTGAAATGTTGTATATGTAATAATTTATTTCAGATATAGATAGAGAGATAGAGATAGAGATAATTATAATAAAGATAATAATATGATACACAAATTACCTTAATTGCATAGTGACGTTGCTTAAATGCCTAATGTAAGTTTTACTAAAATACCTGATAACAACAATAGAATCAGACTTAAAACAAACAATATTTTTAATATGGTATTAAAAATATTAAATTATTTTATATAACATCAGTGACTTTGCTTCCAATGTAGGTAACATACAAGTAAGTAAAATCAAATATTATTTTAATCCAGTTATATTTGAATAACTTTATTACTTGAGCTTACTTCGTAGAGTGTATTTGCACCATGAAAATGACAAGAAGCAGTTAATCTCTCACGACCCAGAGGTTATCCGGAGAACAGTTTTAGTCAACAAACGGTGAAGTTAAATTAGTGAGAGTACATCGAAATGCAAATCGTAGCGGGCAAAGCAGAAATTGTGCACCTGTGCTGACAGTTCGTGTAATGGCACGGAACCACCAAATTAATATACAAAACTCGAAGCTTTAGCCGCGTTTTAGTTTTTGACAGTGGCAGTTTGCTTTCACCACGGTTGAGTAGCTTAGCTGTAGTCCCGGTGTAATTGTTGAAAAGCACAAGATAATTAATATAGGTAGATGTCCACACATGTTGTAGCATAAAAACAATTTGAAATCGAAGAAATATAACACATACAAAATTTTTTAGAAGTAATGGTTTCGAAATCTTCTTACGCTCTTTTGTGGCTTTTAGTATGTTGTATCGTTATTTTATTAGTAAAATGTTGCAAAACAATGTTTTATTTGCATTAATAAAGCTACTAAAATTTTTGGAGACAAGTAATGGTTTAAGAAATCTTCTTACGCTCTTCTCGGCTTTTGGTATGTATTATCGTCATTTTATTAGTAAAATATTCCAACAGAATGTTTAATTTGCATCAGTAATGGCTTATAAAACTTTTTAGGGCTAATGATTGAAGTAAGCGTCCATTATTGGGCCTTAAAAGTTTAATTTACTCAATAAACTATCTGTTTCTGTATAATAATGAAGAAGTGGATGCAGGTAACGTGTATGTATGTGTAAAAAAAGCGATATTAAACGGAAACTAGATGAAACAACATAAGGCGAATAAAGACCGAGCGCCCCCCGCTAAGCGTGCTTCAAACAAAATCCGGGGTGCCTCGTTCGTCCTTTGAGCTGCAATTTTCGACGACCGCTGCCCGTGACACCTGGCCAACGATACGAGTACTACGAACAAAGGTTAAGTAAATGCTTACTGCAAAATGAAACAGGAACAATCGTTGGTAATAATTATTGTTCGTTTACCTACTGATATTTAATTGGTTCACGAGGCGTTTAAAAAATAGACAGTTCTTAATGCGCCTATCTACTAGAGTTTGTCAGGGCATATATATTGATGCGTAATGCATATAATGGTGGAATAGACTAAACTGATGGGAGAAACGGTTAAGAAATGTTTACACTTACGAGTGCCTAAAAACACGACAGTGTTTGATTTAACCAACCTAGAAAAAAATCTAGAAAAGACTAACCTTTTAATCTATTTCTTACAATTTGATAATTTTCATGCCCAAAAACTTTATTATCCTAATAAGAAAAATAAATTGACCACCCAACGTCTATAATTTTTCTTCTGTAGTACAAAAAGCAATATTTATAATGTTTAAACTATGTTATAAAATTTTAAACATGCGAATTTCCGATTAACTGTACCCTTCTTCATTCTACTCTCTCTCTTTTCTTGACTCTCCGTCCACATCTGTCATACTTATAACTGTCTAGCGTAACAGCAAACACGTCAAAACTCCAGAAGTAATTACAGCATCATAGGAGTGCACGGTGAATATTCCGCTAGCATTACTTTTTAACGTCGACACAGGTGAGTCGGGTCCAACGCCGTGTTTAATAAGTACGACCTCCAGCGGTGTGAGCTACTTTGAAACTGGCCCCCGCAGTTGGCGATGACATCCCTTTGAAGATAAAGTCGGGATAATTTCGCAATTTTCGCATCGCGATATATCCGCGAAGCGTGGCTTTCAGTTCGCAGAACCAATTTATTCTTGGGCTTGCTTTAATGCTTGTGATATGTTAGTTGTGAGTAATGAAAAAGATGCTATTCATTACTTTAAATATAATTAAGATATTGTTCGGTATAACTATGTAAGTTATGGAAATAAGTATAAAGCTGGTAAACTTTTAATGTGTCTGATTTAAAAGAGAACGAAACTATTAAAAGAGACTCAATAAATTATGGTTTACACCAAGTGAATCTATAATATATAGTTTTTAAGGTTAATAGCATTAACCTTAAAAACTATTGTGATAATATTAACGGTAACACACAAAATGCGTTATATTAAAAGTTGTGTAATCGTGTATATAGGCTTGAGGCTCAGTTTACAGGGGCTCATAGGTAGTACAGACGATACCAATATAATTAAGACCAATAATAGAAGTTATTCCCTATTATTAAAATAAAAAGAAATCAATGGTAGGTTTTAATGTTAAAAAAAATTTAATGATGAGTTTTATAGGAGAACTTATTTTACATAGCAATTTATATATTTTTGAGAATTATTAAACATATAATATGTTTAATAGTAAAGTTATTTTTAGGTAATTATTGTATCTATATAGTACAGTTGCGTGTTAATATCCCTCAGATAATAACAGTCATATCACATGCATACTTTATTAACTACGAATCAATAACCTTTGAAATTTAGTTTTCACACGCAATCATCGACGTTACCTGTCTATAAATTATTCATATATGGCTAACTGTACGGTCGCATTTTAATATGTAAAATAATATAATTATTACACTATTACAACGCACGTTTTGTTGATGTAGTTAAACTTGTTTAATAATCTAGCCAACTTTGGCAATGTTCGGACAAGTAAAAAGTCAAAGAAAAAAGTAATTAAGGACCATATGTGCCTAATAAGAAAATTATTCAAACGACCGGTAGCGGGGTGTACTCTATATAATTTAGTTAATATGTCCATATGCATACTAAGCCAATAAAAGCAGGTTAAAAATATGATTACAGACTTTGTCCGGAGGTCGGCAACGCATAAGTTATCAACGTTACATCTTAACAATCGAAAATCATGAGGGTAAATACAGGGCAAGGTCTATAATCTGCTCGCAACCCTCTTGAGGGTACATTCGACCGACTCGCTCGATGGATTCGCGTTGTAGGTTAGTGTCATTCAACTTCAAATTTTTGGGAATGCCTAGGGTGCATATCGTTAATAATCTCGTATTATAATACATTCCTTAAAAGTCCCGAACTTTACTGCATATATGAAACCAGAATGAAAAAAAATTAAAGCTTGTTTCGTCCGTTTGTAAATTTTAGTTAAGATTAAATTATTGCTCAAAAATATACTAATCTTTTAATTTCTTGACTATATTAATTTTATATTGTACTATATACTATATAAAATTATTATTCTATTCAATAAGTTAAACAACGGCTAAGCTAGAAAAAGAAATAATTTTTATTCATTGAAATTCAAGCGGTACGTCATTACAATTTATATACGCGCCATTATGCACAACCGAATGTTTTCGAAACACATTAAGATGCAATCACTCCAAGTGCCTTTCTGCACATGAGCACGGAAGTGCGTCAAATATGACAGCCCTAAACACGAATTTGTCACTATGATTATGTCAAACACAGAAATAATCCCGTCATCTATTTGGCGTGTGACGCACCCCTGCTTTTCGGGACTTGCAAATTTGGGGAGGCAGAGGCCGTGACAGCGAGCGTTTGAAAGGAAAGATTATAGGATGCTTTGTGTAGGTGATCAGAGATCGTTAAATGGGTGATGTTTGCAAGCTGTGGGGGTCGGGGCCGGTTGGCATGGTTAATAATTCCAAACTCAATGCGCCCCGCAAACATGTCGGCGAGTGCTCGTAGTTTTTTTCTCCTTTGGCGTCGTCTGTCGCGATAGCAACAGGTCCGGACAAAGGCGGACCTTTATATAAGTATTCGATTTCAAACAGATTTCATGGGGGAAGTTTATTGAAACGAACCCTTATTTTTCGTTAAATGTCCAGTTTGAAATTTATATATTTTATATGAGAAGATTTTATTAACCGATTCAATAACTATCTGAGAATAAATAGAAGTTGCATCTAGAGATAAAAATCATTGTCGAAAGCCACAATTAAGGAAGCTAATGTTTTTCAGGAGAATTTTTAATTAAACGATGTTAACATGTACGTCTTTTGTTTCGAGATTATTAAATTTTGAGCAAAATTCTTGTCGGGAAAAGGGCAGAAAAGGAAGCGCGGCCGCAAGGCAGAAGCCTAATTAGAACGAATTTTGGAATTCCTATTTTTTAAAACAGCCGAGAACAAGTTCGCGTTTTCTTAATTATTAATCAAAAAGGCTCAAAGATTAAAGTTTGTAATGCTGTTCGGAAGTTAACCACGACTTTAGAAACAGGTCTGTTGTTATTTATTGTTCTTGTTTCAGTTATAAATTCACAAAATATTTGTTCGACTGCCTTTTCTTTGTATTTAGGTATCAATAACTTTTATAATACTTATCGACAGTTTATATCACAGATGAATTGGAATAGTTCAATTTGCTTTCGCTGTAATTGTGATAATACGTAATTATATGTTTCAGAGAATACTATTGACTAAAACTGTAAGTCTGTAGTTTATTTTGTTATATTAAAGTATATTAATATTTTTACTAAATTCTGTACGTATAAATGAAAATTAAAAACAAAATAAAAGAATTTTACTTCAATATTTCAAAATATCCCCCGGTCCAAATAAGCAATAGGGTAGGGGACGGTTTCCTGATATCGTCGCTTCAAAACCGATAGAATTTTTTCAGAATTTTTTGTCGTGGGGGAAGTTTTTTTCTCCGGAATTCAATTATGTAAAATGAGTTACTTAATAAATTTTTATAATATAAAATCTTCTTGGTGCCTTTTATAAATATTACGATCAAATATACAAGATGTTTATTTCAATTTAGATCGATAGATTGTATTCAAGGCTCAGGAATACGATACATTTGAATTTTTTTAAATTATTTCAAATATTTTTTAGTCACTCAATATTAATGAAGGAGATCTAAATAACTATGATAATGAGCTAATCAATAAACTTTGGTTTTTGGTCACAGCTTAACTTTTACGAAATTTAAATATTTCTAAGCTTGAATTTATATGTTTTTGTCTTTAATAATTGCATACAGTAGTAAGTATGACGTTGATTAAAATATAAAGTAAAAATAACATTAAAAAATAATAATAAACTATGAGATTTTGCCCAAAACAGATAAAATATAGATTTCTTTTCACTATCGCAAAGGATAAATGCAAGACTATAAACAATTTCATCTTGATATGTTCTCTTACAATAAATATCTACATATTAGAGGATATAAATAATCAAAATGTGTTAGTTATAGATGTCTCTTGCTTACGAGGCATAAATAAATAAAAAATGCCCCTGTCAATGGAAACAATAAAGGCGGCTTCATCAACATGCATAAACATCGTAACACGCGGAATGGACGTCATCTCCATAAAGGCGCTTTATGCGGTTCAAAGTTACGTTTTAATCAAACTCAGACCACGCCTATCCCTGTCATGTTGTATTTATGAGTTGTAAAGGCACACGTCCGGCGTTTGGTGTGTATTAATAACACTCGCGTGTTCACACTGAATTGGGTTCGGTAGTCACATTGACTATAGGTCAGTGGACAGACCAAAATTCAATCTTATTCTTAAAAGAAAACCCACTTACAAGCTTAAATCTGCGAATAGTTTAATAATTTTGACAAAATTAAATGCATGTAGGTCTTTGGACGATTGAATGTTAGAACTAGTAAGTAATTACCAATTACCAATTTAGGTAATTGTAACAAAAAGGTAAATAGGTGCAGTATAAAAGACATTTGAGACTACAGAAAGGCATAAAAACATTGTTTTTTTTTTCTGAGTATGGGTGTACATAAGCAAGTAATGAAGAAATAAAAATAGAAAAGTACTATAGCCTTAATCGGCTTTTAAGGTCGTATATTAAGTAGACAAAAATCGTTTTACTTTATTTCTTATATTTCTAGTTCACTTAAATATTATGTATACGTATTCGAATTAAAAAAAAAGTTCCTAATGGAGAAGGGAGGGATATGTACGCAGTGGACTAACACTGGCTGATAAACAAAGGACTGCAAATACGTCACTTGAGCGATTTTATAAGGCTATGAACAGAAAATTATAAATAAGGTTTTACAAATTTTATTACGTTGTATTACTGTACAATTATTTAAAATTATACCCGAGTTTTTAAACCCTTCGCGTAAGCAATATTAATTAAAATAAAGTATTACACTATAGTGGTTTTGTAAATTCAAAACACAAATTTGGTCTAAATTTGCCGTAGTAATGAGAAAAGTTACAAAATCAAATAGGCATTACATATGTAAATTTATTTCTCCAGTGATTTATTGTCACTTTTAGATTTTCAATCAAACTATTTAATTGCCGACCATAACGTAGAATACAGTTTTATTAATAAAAACAGCTATGTCAAGATATTGACACACATAATCTTTCTAAATCTCAGTTACAAATCTAGGCCACGACATGTGTCCACAATTTTCAGTTTCCCAACATTATATAGAGTACACTCGGTTGGTAATACAGCGTTGGTTGCGACAACGTTAATACGTTTACCCCGCGAAGTGGAGTAAGCCGCTTTTCAAAGAGAAGAAGTTCACCTTCTTAAGGAAGTATTTTTTTATTCACAGGCTGCTCTCGCAATTGAGCCGGTATGAAATTCTAGCAATTTCACTGCTTACAATGTTCACCGCATAAAAGAATCTTCTGCAAGGTATTAGACTTTGTAAAAGTTGCTCGATCTCTTTAAAATATTAATAAATATCTTTTAAATGTCAAGATGTACTGCATTACATTTACTGCATTTTTAATTTTAAATTATATTGCATTGTTATATTATTACGAATATTATAAAAAAGTTAAAAATGGTTTCGTTTTGAATAGATTCCAAAATTACTGTAAGTATTTAAAAGATTCCTTCAATAAAGCTATAAAACCCTTAAGTCACATAGGCTATTCTCTATCCTAGGACAATTCATTCCAAAATTGTAAATAACACGGGCAGACCCGTGTAAACACAATAAGCGAGCCTGTTAATCAAAATATCGTCATCAATAACTAGACAATTAAGAAGATCCTAAAACAAATAGAAAAATAATTCTACTTCGCCCATCACTTTGACTTTGTACCGGGGATGGGCATTATTGCTAGCATTCAAAGCGTGATATTAAAAAGGTAATTTCGCCGAAGCGGACACGGCCGCCGGTCATTTACATATCGCGTATCCGGCGTCAGCATTTTCCTGCGAGCCGTTTTATTTGCCATAGGGGTCATTCCCTGACACTCGCACATCATTACGGGCCGAATATGACATAACGGAATGTTGTTACGTGACGCTGGGGGCAATATTGGGACGGCAAACATTGGTGACGTAATGACGTCGGCGTTTTAATGATTGTTTATCAATTTCGTTTTGTGCTCTTTTTTTTTACTGAACACGGGGGATGGGCTTTTATTATTCAACCGGAAAAGCAAACGTTTTATGTAATATAAATTTTAATTGTGTTCATGGCTTTGTGTAATCAATTAGTAATCAAGGTTGATTTTTAAATAATTCAATAAATGTCGTGAGTACACTGACTGAGTATGTCGACAACTATGATCTAAAGCTAATAAGTTATTTTGAATGAAACTTCTATTAGTTTGACCTTGCAGATAGAAGACATGTGACACTATATCAGGACCAAGGAAGATCTTGAAACTTTTCGAACTACTTAACCCAATACGTCATAGTGTCGTCACGCATCTAGCGTTCTTTTCTTTAGATCAAAATCTATATATTAAATTGAATCCTCCTTACAGTAAACTAGCGTAAAAAACATGATTGTTATAATTATTCTATATAAATAAAGTCAACACCGGCCGACTTATTTGAGAAATAAACTTCGTTCGAACTCACAAGACGCGCCAACCAGTATCTCACAAGTTGGAACCGAATGCGTACGGGGGTTGTGATAACGCTTGAGGGGGTGTAAAAACAAAGCGATTCGCGGGCGTGGGCGAGGTAATAGCGTGGATCATTGCTTTTTCACTTGGTTACTCAGATGCGGACGAATGAGGTCGTTGACGAGGACGGCGGGGACAATCGCTGAGCATTACTCAACGTCGCCGCTAATTGAAAACTCCGCCGGGTTCCATTCGAATCGCTATCAGTTGGGACACCGCGAGTTGTATTTAATTGTGTCTATCAAGCCGCGTACATTAAATGTTTCAGATAAAACACTGATTAGAATTTATTACAATTGAATTTAAGACTTTAGATGCAAACAAAGAGTATGAGCACATATTGGTCCTAGACAAAATGTATGTAAACAAGAAAAATTTTAACACCTGACGATTTATGTCACCGCACTATAAATCTCTGATGTCTTTTAAGGTATTTATTTAATTATGAATAATCAAGAATTATTATTTAAAATTTACAAATTAAAATTTTATTATTTTAAATGAAACAAGCCAGAACAATGAAAAAGTGAAAGAAAAATGTAATAAAAACTCCATATAGCTTATTTCATATTATCACAAATATAATAACAAAGGGACGTGGTATCTTCCGATGAGTCTACCAAACTAATTCCATTTCACGTAATAATTGGAAGTAATCAAAAGTTGTTCGATACCAATTAAGAATCCCTTCTACATAAATACCCTTTAAGTGGCTCGCTTTGGAGGGGGCGAGAGCTAAAGAAATACCCGATATCGGAGAGCGAAGAGTGGAAAATTATAAAACATTAGAGTAATAAGACAGCAGCAGGGGTTTAAGCATTAATCGTTTAAATCCATAACAATAAAATGGAGCTGGCGTGAGAGCACTTAAGTTGGCAGGAGGGTTGGTTTTAGCCTTCATTCTACGGGTATTTCAAAATATATTTTGCAATGTTTACTATCTTAAACTCATCATTTTAATCGTAAATTTGTTACTATTGGACACTAATATATGTAACATTTAAACCATATGTTTTCTCTCAATAGTTTAATTTGTCCAATGAAAATGCTAGTGGATTGTATAAACTTTTCTCAGCACAAGATTGTTTAGAGTTTTATCGTGAATCCTCTTTAAGTACTATATTGAGTCCGGTAAAAGTAAAATGGAATTAAATTTTTTACACGTTTCAATATATGACCGGCTAGAAAGTTAATAAATAAACGAGGGGTAAGAAACTCACCAGGACTTATCTTTTTAATTGTAATTTTTTTTCATGTATTATCACAATGATTACGTAGTTTGTACAAAAATTACTTATTATTTCTTTTGAAAGAACCAAACAATTTGGATGTGCGAAGTTTGTTATGCACCCCCTGCGGTAGCAAACGTGGGTTTGTAATAGCTATGTATTTATAGGTATACAAACGCACATATGTAATAAATATCACAAAAAAACACTAAAATCAATAAAGAATGGTCATTTCGAGTAATAATGGCGGCATTGTAGAAAAATTTACTGTCAAATTCCATCTGTGAAATATTTTACAAAAATTTAATGTTACAGTCTTTAAACAAGTTTGTAAAATTAATGTCGGCAAAGATTTGTAGAGGCAAGTTCCGAAAGTTAAATAAATAATAAATCTCTTGGAAGAAAGTCTGAAACTTTAGTCTAAATATATAATAGATTCGGCAGACACTGCCAGACGCACACTGTCTGAAGAATTCTTCCGAAGTCAATATAAAATTCACATGGCGTACTTGCTTACAAAAGCAAAGAAATATCGAAATTTGTTAGGTACAGCTAGCTGCTATAATGTCTTTCTAAAATTTGTAAATTATACATTCAACGTACATCAAAAAAAGGTCAAAGAATATAAAATAAAAACCTCCTCAATGGCCTAGTGGTTTTGGCCCCTATTTCTTACATAAGACGTAGGTTCCAATCTGCGGTAAAAAAGGTGTGTTATCACGTGTAATCTTTTTTGAAACCGTATGGTTACATGTGTCAATCCCTTCTATAAAAGTAATATATTTTATAGGTCGCTTAAGCATGTTAGAAGTTGTCGAGACTGTTTAGCAGTCATTATAATCCATACGTTTGTTGTATTTTAGGCTGTAAAAATCATAACCTATTCCATTGTTTTTAAACTTCGGAGTCTAATATTTTCGATAACATTTTGGTACATCTTGTAATATTTACTCAGCGTTTGAAATAAATTCCTATAAAACCATTACTTTTATGACGACATGCCTGCCACTTTTCAAAACACTGAAATGGTCTGAGATATTTTATAAAGGTACATTTTTAAATTGTATTAAACAGAGACACGCTTGAAAGTGGATTTGGGTTGTTTTAATTAGCTTTAAAAATACTTTTCAGTATTTATTTAATACGTTTATATTATAACCGTTATTTAAAACATATCAACAGATTCCGTCTACGATTTTAGTGTACATAACTTTGAGACATATAATGAAATTATGAACTATGAGAAATAAAATAATGTTTTACCCAATTGTCTGAAAAGTAAGATGATCCAGGCATTGGATGGCCATGTAAAAAATCGGTCCACCCATCAACCTGCATAGGACTAGTGTGGTGGGATATGATCCAAAAACCCCCTATGGGGAAGGTGTGCATTAGTAAAGGCTTATGTCCTATAGTGGACTAACATAGGCTGATGAGGATGATGATGATGATGAATTTTTATCTATCGCGAAAACTTTCTAATGCTGTTCAGCGAAATCTTCGCAACAAAGAATTTTTCGGAATAGATAAAGTTTGAATGAAAGCTAGTAAAATAGTTACCAAAGTAAAGTCAGTATTTGTATCAGTAGTTGGGGTCTAAATGGTCGTGTATCCACCGTTTTAAAGTATTTAATAGTTTTTTTATTATCCCTCCAAAATATATTTAATAACCAGTTTTGCTTCACAGTGAAACAAGACTAAAAAGTCGACCCAAAAGTCCGTCCGTCAACGGGGTCAAATTAAATCACGAGGCACCAGGTCCATAGAGGGGCAATTTCCGCCTCTGCGAGTTTCATTCATTTCATTCGACATTAGCGGAAAGTTGCGGACTCCGGTGTTGGGGTGGGGGCTGAGCAGGGGAGGGGGGGGGGGTGAGGAAAGTATTAAAATATTTTAAGCAGGCCATGAATATGCAAAGACACGGCCCACGGCAGCCGGCTAACGATTCTCACGCCCTCGGACCGTTCGCTAATTGCGAATGTGAACGAACACTTGGCGGGTGTAATTGCTTTTTGTGCCACCTACGTATTTGGTTGCCGATGAAATCTGCGAAAATGTACGATCTGATGACGGCTATACAGTGAAAGGATGCTGGGCAGAGCTCACGTGATTATTATAGATTACATCAGCTTATATTCAAAACATTTAACTATTCTAATAACATGTTTTATGTATACTAACATGTATATAATATAATAACGTTAATTATTGATAATGAAGTAAGTATAATAATGTATAACGAATGACGGTAATAATAAGTACTAAACAAAATATGTACAACAGTTTTAGAACTGAAATCATTTGAATGTTTTATTTTATTATCGATATCCCTGATAATTATTGTTTTTAAAATATAACTACAACTCTTGCTAACAGTGTTTATTTCCGTTATTAAAATGCTTTGATTTATCAGTAACTATGCCTTAATACTTTCTTGTGTTTACTTCATATGATTTGATAAAAGTCTTTACGGATTTTATCGCGTTTAATTTGTTTTACGATTTTCCCGACGATCCATGGTCACGGGCAGACTCTGATTAGACACGGACTGCCTTAGATAATGGACCGACTATGTTTTTATTTATCTTTTAATAGAGAAATAATGGCAATTAAAAGAAAAAGTAAATAATAATAACTGTACAAATAATCCTTACTATCGAATTTTCATACCAATCAACACATATAATTTTTATTTTAAAGTTTAATTCGTTGTGGAACGCGTTCACTTGTAAGTTTTTTTCTTATAGTATGAGTACAAACTACCAAATCTGTTTATTGAAATGCTAACAGATAATTTTACAAAAATAATGAATTTACACCCGTGTTTACCAAAGTCTAATTAAATAATGATTCATTAATATTTAATGATAACGAGTTAAATAAGGATAAAATATCTTTTGGATGAATACTGAAAAGAAAACCACGAATAGCCTTATTGTAAGTATTTGTTATTAATACTAAACATAAGATTTTTATATACAAGAGTGAATTTTCTTTGCTTCATACAGCAATAAATTTATAACGAACTGAAGTCCCCGACGTTGAATAAAAACTCTCTACTTAAGAAATACTGCTTTAAAAATTTGCAACATTCAACGGCAACACTGAGTGTATTTGTAAATATTCCAATACTGAATTCATAAGTCCGCATTGGAAATGTATACCAAGGCATTATAGAAAAGGGAAACTTTAAAGCGGGGAGTGGAATTTAACAAGATCGGAATCAAAGTGCGCTTCCCTGTACATTAGTTGTTTAGTCGAGGAATTGAATTCTATAAGGCCTTTTCAAGTGTGATTAAGGTTAGATTGAGAAGGACGGACGTATCCATTCAATTAACGCCACTCCGGGTTCAATTCTGACGCCACAATTTGTTGCTACGTGGGGCAACGTTCGTATACTGGCGAGCTTTGCGGACTAATTGCTCGGTTCGTGACTAAAATTTAATATTTTCGTTATACCACATACATCAAAGGCGAATAAGATGGGGTTTTGTACGATTGTCCAAAAGTTTTGAAGCATAAATTTTTATACAGACAGTTATTTGCGCGATTTTGTACTTTTGATGTATCAGAAGCGTATTTGCGATTTATCAATCTAATAGATTTTCGTATGTTAGGTTTTATTAATACCACATATTTTTCAGTT
The DNA here is from genome assembly GCA_029286875.1 of Lamproptera curius. Taxonomy (NCBI): domain Eukaryota; kingdom Metazoa; phylum Arthropoda; class Insecta; order Lepidoptera; family Papilionidae; genus Lamproptera; species Lamproptera curius. The sequence goes on along the minus strand of JAGSMT010000133.1, from coordinate 676,780 downwards.
AACTAGTGAGAACAGATAGAAGTTTAACACGATGTATTCGCTTAAACAAAATGATTAATTAAAACTAATTAGCTGAAGAAAATACGTTATAAAGCAAATTATGTAGTATGTACCACTACTTAATGTGTATTATATAAAGCTGTATTAAATTACACCAGTTACAGTAAACATAGTGAGTAAACATAGTCGGTAATTGTATGTTAAATTACAACGTGTAAATGTAGCGATGGCCAATTGTAGATGTAAAATGTTGGATCCAGAAGCAATCTCTGCGAATGGTAGACGTTTCGCAGGCCACTTTACTGGGGTGCACTTCCGGGGAGGAAATCACTGTAATTTGTTCAGAGGACCGGTTGCCTGTAAACTGTGCATAGACGCATTTATTCCATGGTCTACTTTTTATGAAAATGACGTTCCATTTTTTACTTATTTTAATGGTAAAAAGTAAAGAAAAAGGTTTAAAAACGCATACTTTTGAAGTTAACCCTACTTGTATGATTTTAATTCATATTAGCATTTATGTTCTTCGGTTGTGTGTGTATATATATACTTGAAATAAAATATTTAAATACAAATTGGTTGTAATCACTACACGATAGAAATATATCATAGCATATATTAATTACCTAAGAGAAATACAATATGTTGAAGTTTGTAAGTTCCCATTTAATTAGATCCTGCTAGCGAATTACCATCACCGTGACTTTATTTCAAGTCTATTATATTAAAGCTGAAGGGTCTTATAATTGTAAATATATAATTAAATTTTATTGCTCGCGCGAGATATGTAAAATAATTACAAATATTATATATAATATTATTAAAATGACTAACAGTAATCTATGTTTGCTATACTTAACCATCAGCCTTATCAATATAGTGTTTATTTCCAGGTACCTAGACATGTGTTATCTATTTATATAAAGTACCATATTATCGAAATATATTTGAACTGTAATCACAAAGAATAAATGTCTTAAAATGTTTCTCCGAAACCAAGTCTTGCTTCTGTAATTCCATTCTCGTGTACCGTAGATTCGTATGTATCGGGAATCGTCGAATCCAAAGGCGTCTGTAAATCTGATCATAAAAATAAATCCCAGCAATCAAATCGCGAACAGCGAAAAAAGTAAGGTTGTTTGTTACTTTACGGGGCATACGAGAAAATTGCCTGGAACTATATAGTCGCGGGACGAAAAGGTTCCTGGACCATGAATATAAATATGTGCGGGCGCGATCCGACCTTGTTTAGCTGCGATTCAGGGCTGGGAATGAAAATTAGGTATGAGGACAGTGTTCAATTTATAGGAAATTGGATTCCGTTCTAGACTTTGCTGGTGTGAATTTGGAATTTCTTGAGTTTTTCGTAAGTTTTATGTTTAAATTGTAGTTATTATTGAGTGCTAATTGTTAGCAGCGATTAAGCTGTACTAGCTGAGGGCAAAGCTAATATGTATATTTATATTATATATTTTATTGATATAAAAGAAATAGATTTTACAAAGGTATGTGCTGATTTCCGTCGGTAGGTATTTTTTTATTGTTTGGTCTTTTTGAATCTTTTTTTAAAGGCATCTAGAGATTCTATATTGATTTAAGTTAATGCAATAATTAATGATTGTACTTAATAATAAAAGAGTCTAACATATGCTTAATTTTTCTCCAATAAGTTTCTGACGCAATAATGATTTTTTTTCATTCATCATCATTCATCAGCCTGTGTTAGTCCACTGCTGGACATAGGCCTCCCTAATGCACGTCTTCTCCATTTGGGTTTTTGGACCACGCTGGTCCAATGCGGGTTGGTGGGTGGACCAACTTTTTACATGCTCATCCGACGCACGGATCATCTTACTGTTCAGACAATTAGGTGATCAGCCCAAATGGCCCTAACTAAATATGAAACAACAATGAAAATTTTTTTCCATTGAATTTATTTTAGTTTAGAAGTATTATACAAAAGTCATGTAAAGATTGTCATAATAAATATAAGTGTCTCTGGACATCCCTAAAATAGGGTTGAAAGGCAACTGTAACATAAAAATGCAAGAAGATGAAAACAGACCCCGTTCATGTTATTTTTGTTCAAACAGACATTTGTTTGTAGCACCCAGGGAAATGGGAAATACTAAAATATTATTTCTCTAAAGCTGCCCGTTCGAAACTCAAATATAGACAATTATTAAGTTATGTAATTGAAAAGTAACCATTTAATCTATAAAGTTTAGGGGCTTTAATTTCGTTTTCTAAAGAAAACACGCATGATTAAAAATGTGCTTTTTAATTTTTAGTCCTCATTTTTATTTGTCACTTATTTTAATCAATCAATCGGTAGGTTCTTTGTTAATTGTGAGAGGATTATTGTTAAGTGTTTTGTCTTTCCCATTCGTCCTTAAAGATTGTGGTAGATTAGGCCGCCCCAGACTCTGACTAAAGTAACTCTTAATTGAACATCTATATAAATAGATAAGATTTGTGTGTCCGTTTGTAATATTAAAATAAATGTGTTTAAATAACTATGTTTTAGGTATAAAACCGGTACATAAACATAATAACCTTTTAAAAAATTTCTCTGTCTGTCTGACTGGTCCCATTTTGTCAGGACTTTTACCAGAAGATACGCGACGATACTCGGAGTTACTTAGTCTAACTATTACCACGCGGACGAAGCCTTGGGCTACAGCTAGTATAACATATAATAATGAACATACTGTAATCGTGCATAACGATCACTCGAGTAACTGTACTGTAACTGTATTTGTTAATAATTTACTAGTCATTATTATATTTAACGGTGCATCAATAATTGTTTCGCGTCCCGATTACCGAGACATTACCCGAGATAGGATGTTGATTCTCGAAGATGCCAAAGGAGGTGTTTGCCAGATTTATTAGCTTCCATTTCGATTTGTTTACTCAGTTGTTCAGATCCAATTACTTGGCACTGTTTCTGTACTTAATTAAAGGGACGCTTGATTACTCGCCCGCTGAGGGGCTTTGTATAATTGCTATTGTTTAGCAAATGAAGACAAATGAAACTTTAATTTAGGCGACGCTGTCTCAGTCAGACGCGGATGAAGAAATGCCGTGAATGGGATGTGCTCGTTCGCTTGACTTCAAATTGCATACCTTGACGTGTGTGGAAATGATTTTAGCGATGAAGACTAGAGATAAACTTTGTAATATCAACACTTGCTAACATTCTTTGTCTTATGACTTTTCACGTTACTGTGTATAGCATTTACTTAGGTGCAAATTCTATGTAACTGCTTTTGTAGCCTATTGGAATGCATTTTTATAGAGCTGTACTTAATAAACTTAATAGATTATCCATGTTCAGCAAAGGTCTTCTATGAAATGTAAGGTTAAAATGGATGATAGGCGACTAGGCTAGTCTTCGTATATATTATAAGTGCCTGATGTTGAAATTAAATTGAGATCAAACACTTACTATCATGGCTGGGCACTTAAAAAGTTTTGAGTTGTCTTATTGTGTCATAAATATAACAAGATTTTGCTGCGCCTGATTTTCTATGGTTAAAAGCAAAGTCCTAGCATCAATGTAGATATTTCTTCAAAAAATATAGTTTTTTGATTTTGTACAATGTATTTTTTATCAAGAAAGGTTTTTCAGTTTGTAGATATAATTCAAAGTTAACTTAATAACTCACATTGACAAATACTACATATATATATATATAAACTGTTTAATACATTTCCCCTAAGCATCGATTAACTCGACACGCTGCTATGTTTCATAATAATAAACAGAACGTCAGGCATGAAAACAACTATATAATTCACAGCCGTATACCGAACGTTACTTAACTAGAATTCGCCTTGTCCAATTTGTTAAAACTTTCAATTCTTCGCTGGCTCATTAATTATTTTCTCGTGGAGGTTGATAAATGAAAATAGTTCGCGGGAGCACTTTAATTATCGGCAATGGGCCGCTGTTTGTTTTGGGCCGTCTCCAGGCCCCCGCGGGAATAACTCGATTCGGCAACGGACGGGGCCCTCTTAATAGGCCGTAACTGCGTTCGCCTCGGAGCTCTATCGGATTACCGGACGGGAGGAAATAGTGACGTCACTGGACGTGTGGACTAGTGTATAAATTGCGAAATATTTTTGTCTTAAACAAAAAAATTGTTTTGAGTACTATGTACTCTAATAGAAATTTATGCCAGCTGTTATTAAGCGCGACACAACAAGTTAGTTTTCTTAACAAAAGGATTGCATTATACTAGACTGAAATAACTGGAAGAAAACGTGTTAATTTCTCATAATGCACGTCGAATTGTCTTAATTATGTTGGAATTACATTATTCAAAAATGGTTTTATGGAAACATTATTATATTTATTCATTATTCTATCCTTAGAAATCAGAACATAGCCTAGTAAAACTTTCACGGGGAAAAATCTAAGTTTTGCTAAATTCATTTAAAATTTAAATTAAGATTTTATTAATAACAATACTCGAATCCATAAATTCTTAATATTTAGTTTATCTTTTAATTGTTTACAAAAAATGTACAAAACGATTTTAAATTCTCAATAATTTACAAACGTAGGCAATTATACTTCAACGTGAAGAGTAAATAGATAATTGTATTCATGTTTATAAATGAATTGTAACATAGTTTCGCAGCGTCACGTACGTTAAATCAGTTCCAGAAAGTTAGACAATAGACTGAATTTCATTTGATTTACATTCAGTTATAGTAAATGAAATTTCCTGAAGTAGAGCTATTTGAAATGGTTAAAATTGTCCCTAACTTATTTTCGTCGCATTATGTTACAAAATTGCATTGCTTATTTTTATCCATATATTTATTCAATTCTTTCTATTGCTTAACAAATACTGTAATAATAGTACATATAATGAAATATAACTATTTTTTTTATTTACTGTATTCATTTTGACGTTTCAGACCGTTTGACTGTAATTGTCTTAAACAGGAATAGTTGTGAGGTAAATCAGCTAAACAGTTTAATATAATGTTACCTATTTCTTGGGTCTATGTCAGAAAGTATTAAATTTGATTCATAGAAAAGTAGAGGTACGAAAAAAACATGTTGCCCTTATAATTGTAACCTGTAGATTTAACTGTGTTGTAATTATATTATTAAACTTTCATTACCATAAATAAATATAAAACAATGTCTGTCTACAGTTATATAATGTAAGTACACATGAACGTGTACGGTCACGCTATCGCCACGGTATGCACGTTACGTATAAAGTCCCTAGCGCTTGTTTTCAACTCGTTGAGATAAACCGGTTAGGCTAACTACGAGCTCACATGGACGTTGTTTATAGCCGGTGGAGCCGGGCGTAACAACTTGTTTAGGGGTGGCACGAGCGAAAGCGGAAGCGTTTATACAAGCGGTAGCGTTAAAACGAACGGTAGCTCTAAAACGAGCGGTAGCGTTAAAACGAGCGATAGCGGAGAATGCACGTCACTAAAAGCGGAAGTAACGTTCTAGTGGAAGCAGGGAAATGCAATCGCATAAGCGCTAGCGATTAACGTAGCGGAACCGATTATTGACAGAAAACGCTCTTGGTAGCGGTCATCGTTACTCGCTTGGGAAGCGAGTCAGTAATTATATTTGGGAATACGGTGCTGACAACGCGTACAGGCTACCGGTTTAAAGTTGCTGTAGACGATTTTGGTCCTCTGTGAGATATTGGCGTATGTCTGAATAAATTTTGTGAGAATTCATGTGACGGCATATACACACTACATGGTTACCTGAAAACTGTTTTTTTAAAATACACGTGCTATATATGTGATTACTATCTGGAATTAAGAGAAAGTTTTGATAATTACCTAATATAATGTCCGTATCCTCTATCTATCTATGTATGTTTGCGTCTTTGATTTTGGTATTTTTTTTAGAAGAGATTAACTGATTATGACTCCATCTTTTTCTCTTAGAGAATTTGTATATTAAATTAATTCTGTATTCTATTTTTCTTGATTAAGTAAGGAAAACGTAATAGCTTTATAGATAGCTCTTAACTTATCTCATACCTACCTAAAAGTCTTCTTTTAAATAAGTTCTGATTTTCCATATACTATAAAACCAAATCTGAACAATAGCTGTGATAACTTTTTCTTGATAGTCCGCTTTATAATTCTCAAATTTTCAAAAGCTATAAGCGTAATCTTTCAAACGCTACGCACGTTAACATATTTCACAATCATTACGAACGATGAACACAACGAGATCGCGCCAAAAGTTACAAAATGAAAGCGATAATTCGCCAAATAAGCGCACACTTATAACTGAAATTACTTAGGCGCGTTTCGAGCGTTTTCCTGGAGTCCGACATCAACACATAATTCACAGCAAGATTAAATGCCTCTTGGACTGTCTGCCGGAAGCCCCGCTCCATTAGACGGGCTTGGTCCTGCGAACTTGGGGAACACTCTTTTGTGGGCCCGACAAATAACGCGGAAAATTCTAGTTACGGTTCTTGAATTTTAGCAACGTTTGTTTTTAGTCAAATTTAGACATGTTTTGTTGTTACTTGATCAGCGTAGTAGGGTTAGATTAAAGAAAAATTATCTAAAAGTATCTGTTTTCTCTAATACAGATTCTTTCAGATAAATTTTAGAGGTATAAACCGTACTATGAGTATTATTTTAGGAATATGATATAAAAAGGTTTAAGTTTGGTAATTATATTTTGTTTTACATTTCTGTATTGTTTCCAAATTGTTCTTGTTATTGCATGATGAATATAGGAACTATTGAATATGTTCATTAAAGTGTTGCAACATATGGATACAGAAAATATAAGTAATTATTTCATTTTGTTCTTATAGACAGAATTTCCTGCCCCGTGACCATTTTATTAATGTTTCAAGGATCGATGCAAAGTCTCTATTTATGAAAACAATAATTACGCTCTACTTGTAAGAAATGCGATACTGCGTTATAATACTATTTATATGGGGTATTTTATCCAAGTTTTTAAATAGAATACAAGCGGTTGCATAGTACTAAATGCTGTAACACAGTAAGGGCTTAGAAACAGGATAGAACCACTTTATTCGGTAATATGTAATGTGCAACATTTCACGTTAAACCCAAACTTTAATGACATTTTTAAATAATTAATCAAAGACTTACTTACATGTAGTTTCCATTTAATTTTAGATAACGGATACAAAACAGTTAAAATACAAAGTTTTAAATTGTTTTCAAACTGCATTGACTGATATAAGCTGATTTAATTGAAAAATTACCGTTTATAACATTTTCGTTTTATACTATAATCGACATTGTAATATCCTGTTCAATATGGCAAACTGATTTTAAATGTTTGTCATCTGTATTTCGCTTTAATTGTGTGCCACAGAAAGCTAAAAAAACAAAGCATGGAATATATTGAAAGTAATCATTGTAATCTTAATATGTAACAATTAAAAAAACATTGTTTCATTTGCATGTTTACAAAGTTACTTGAGATGAGTTTTTTTAATTTTTGACCGACTTCTCAAAACAAATCGAGTGCCTCCTTCTTCTGGGAAGATGGTCAAAATTTTATTTGTATATTTAATTTCACATACAAGTTGTTGCATTATTTTTTGTTCCTTGTACGCAAAACGTGTCATAGACGACATTTTGATGAAATAAATACCTTAAAAGTTATCAGAGATTTAAAATGCGGTGGCAGAAAACGCGACGCAATTTCGTACGGAGAGCACGTTGTAACCTGCTTATAACGTATGTTATTGCGTAAAATAGTCATACGCTCTTATAAGTCAATTATATTTTTTTGTTAAAACTTTGTATGTTGTGATGTCTGCAAAGATTTAGATTTTTTTTAAATTGTTTTATATTCTTCTCTCATCTGGGTGTTTTTATATATGTTTGTAATATGTGTTAATTTTTGCAAAACATTAATTCTATGCATTTAGTAGTCGTCTAGTATTTATAGTAAAAGCTTTGTTTAGGACTAGATGAAGTTGTATTATTCGTCTAGAGATGTTACTATTATTAAATTAATTTGTGTGTGTGCACAGTCAAGTTGAATTGAGCTTTAAAACTGATGTAAATAAAGTAAGTAGCACATTTATTGAAAAATGTTATATGGTTAAAAATAATTTATCAATACTACAAGCACCATTTCCCATGATCATATTAATACAAAAACGACTTGTATTTAATACAAGGTAAACATTTCAGCAGGCTTCACCTTTATATAGAAGGTGAAAGCGTTATATTAGTCTTTCATGCTCGTTTACTTACTTTGTGCCCAATTATCTTACGATGCTTACATTTCAACAAGGGTGTCAAATTAACTTTGGCATTTTCGTGGAAGTCTCTGTCCCATGTCAGTCGGGTATTATATTCCCCGTCTACTTAGTCAACATTATTTAACTTGGACCAATCAGAACTTGTCAGGGGAGTTTCCAAAATATATTGATGGAGGGAAATTAATAAATATTGAGGTTAAAATTTTAGACGTTTTTTTAATAATGAACCATCTGGTTAACTTAGTATGCCTCGGTTGCATGAATTGCCTTGGATTAATGTAGAAAGTGCTTTAGTACTCCTTAAAATACCCTTTATACCCCTTATATATGAATAATGTTAATACAATTATATCTTTACACACAACAACGCTAGTGATGTTTTGTACTTCATGTAGTTTCGGTGCCTGAATGTTGAATATTATTTACATGGCTGTAAACTCTATAATTTCACAGTCATCTGTTAAAGTTTTTGGTTTACGTTCAGTTATTATATTTTGAATAAACTGTGTGATATCGCAAATTATTGTTTTTATATTTTACGATACGGAAAATCTATTCGTGTTTAAATATTCGTATACATTTTATTTTCAATACTGATTCCGTTTATGAAACATTTTATCCAGCTTGATGACGTAAAAAACGGCTAAAGTTTTGACAACGTCGGCTTATCATATCTGAAAGCCACCAATATGTAAATGTTTAAACGAAATTTTTTGAGGTATTTCCCAACAAAATAAAACCGTAGGGTTTCTAATTGCGTAGTTGCATAATTTTTGTTGCAACGTGTGTTTATGTAAATATGATTCGTCCGTAACGTATACGTTAAAGCTGCAGAGAGTTGTGTTTGTAAATAAGTAAACCTTTTTTACAAATAGAATAAGATAGCATTGTTGGAGAAGCACATAATTGTAATGCTACATTTACGTACGTAACATTTATATTGACTAATTAATTTAATAATAACAACATATCTAGACGAATAATACAACATCATTTAGTTCCAAAATGATCAAAGTTTTTAAAGGATAACTAGGTGACTGATAAATGCTTATATTTAATTTTTGGAAATAAATACGTATTATACAATATTATAATATATATGTCAACGCCCAGACAAGAGTAAAATACTATCTTTATCACACAATATTTTTCTCTAGGAATCGAACCCTTCTCTGGCGTAACATTCAGTGCCACTTACCACTGCGTCAAGCGCGTCGTCAATATATAAAGTATTTGTCACAATATTACTCTGTTTCATAAGATTTAGTATAAGTTTAAAAATAATCAATAAATATTTTATATTAATTGATTAAAAAATACAAACTTAAAAAAATAACAGCTATAATTTAATTATCATTGTAATTTATATTACGGAGCAAAAAACTCGCGACTTGATGCGAAATTTTTCATTATTCATTCAACGGTTATATGATGTCATTTATTGCGTTTCATCTACTTTCGATGGATCTATTTCCTATAATCGAATCTATTTGCTATTAAAAAGAGTATAGTAGTTAGCCTCAAACGATAATTTAAGTAAAGAAAATAGTTCAACGTTGATAGAAATAACCGCCGTTTAATATTTAAAATTAAACAAAGGTTAAACCTAATGTAGAACTTTGTCCGATCTAAATATTCAATATTCTTGCCTGTTGCAAGTTACAAAAGAAACAGAATTAAAACACACCATAATGGTTAAAGTCGATATTGTAACGTAGCATATTTTGTTGCACAACCGCTAGTTACATTTTAAAATTGATTCAGTACTTCTCAAGATTAGCGGACTGATATAAAAGTAGGCAAATAACCGTTGCATTTAATGTCTTTTATATAACTGCCACATTGGTGCAGTAGAAACAGGTACCATTTTTACTGGCGCTGTTCATTCATTACCAAAATAATTTTATGCAAAATAAGCGGTGATTTTAAAATGATCCTATTAATTTGTTTAAAAAGCCTATTTTCTGCAAATCCCTCTGGATATTACAATGGTAATCGTATATCGATTGCTATGCCTAAATGGTATTAAAAGCGTTTCGAATATATTATTTTAGGTTAATGATTATCAAGGCTTTCCTGATTCCCTTGTCCAAAATATTAAATAGGTCATTTGTAGTTAGTTTTTTTTTAAATGAAGAGAAAAGATGATGGTAGGCCCGTAAAGAAATACGGTAAAATTCAAATACAAATCTGTTCACTTATTCCAGATATGGAATTTTATGTCACAATTAATAATTAAGTTAAGCCAGTTTAGACTTAAATTAAATAAAGTAATGCATAAAAGGAAACGGCATCGTATGTGTGAAATTGTGTGACATTATCGTAGAAAGAGATACCGCTGAGGTATTTTCCTAGACAGTTTTCTATATATCGACCACACTATCTTTAAGTAGGCGCGTGGAACACCTAGTGGTATTGGACCTTGTTTTACATATCGAACGTTATGAGTTCAAGCCATACGGGTAAACAAATTTGCCTTATAACTTTATCTGTTTGGTTATAAGCAATCGAGGCTGCTTACTTAATTGCCTGAAAATATTGTAAAAAGTCAGTCTTGGATGTTAGGACAAATTTTGCTTTATTACAATAAAGCAAAAGTCGACATAGTTTTCACGTTATTGTTAAAATTATTAATAATATTAAAAAATTCTATATATCGAACATTAATAAAATACCTTTAACAATTTTAAATCTCAAAGTCCTACACTTAGTTAAAATCTAAACAAACAATTAATTACAATCGAAACGAATATTCAAAAAATTTTGACAAATATACGCGCAACAATTATGCATGAGGTCAACTACAACATTACTTAAGTTATTCCAGCATTAATTCAGTTATTGGCAACATTTTGTATTACAGTCTTACCGCGACTGATAATTATAAGCTGGCCCTTAATTTGCACCAGAATATAGACTTGACATAATTTAAAGTTGAAATATAATTGGAAGCGACTGCAATTTGGCTTCAGGCCATATTTAATTTCCAAGCCATATAAAAATATAGGTAGTGTTTCTTATTTCTCCACTGCCAGCGGTCAAATACATTTAATTCCATTCGTATCGCATCTTTATTCTTAATCGTTTATATTTCGCTTGCTATATTTAAAAATATCTCATATTTGAATTACAAAGTTACTATTGTGGGTAATAAATATTATCCATACTAATATTACAAAAGCGAAAGTAACCCTATTTGCCCGTCTGTCTGTCTTAACAGTCTAAACCATCGAACTGATTTCGATAAAATCTGGTACTAGCACTTAGAATAGATTCCAAGAATTATTGTTATGATTTATTGATAAAAGTGCTTGCAAAGGTTGAAATAGGAGATAAAAGTTTCCCCCGAACCAGTTCGCGCTTTGTGGTAGTGGTAGGGCTCAGTACCTGCGGCCTACTCAGCCACGTGGAAGCTATGAGGAACCTGGCTGGCTTAAGGAGTGAGGCCGGCCGTAGAGTGAGAATGCTCCAAGCTAGCTACATAAGCCAACTTTGGATTCACCCTGGACCAAGGTGGAGTCACGGGGGAAGAGAAGTGTCAGTATTCTGTAGATCGTTTTTCCTATCTTGCGACAAAGCAATGCCGCACCGATAGCGCGTTGTGGAGGGACCGTGGGAGGAGAGACATTCGGCAAGGTGCTGTCAATCTCTTCCCTTTTGCGGCCGAAACGGTGCTAGCGGCAAGCCCAAAAAAGAAGTCTGCCGCTGGGGGCTGGGAGTATTGACCCTGTGTGGTTTGAGATCTCCTGGTTCTCATGGTCCTGAGTCTGTTACCTGTGTCTATGGGCCCAGATAAAGGCGCGATTAGTTCCGACGCGCCCACAAGTGTTGTTGGCCGTAGGGTGGAAACGGTGCTGCTTGGGCGGTCAGTGCGGTGATCTCAGAAGACTGCCAAAAAGTTTCTGTGACCATCCATTCCATCTCTAAAGCCCCAAGAAGATATAACGTGGTGGTTTCAGTCGGTGCGAGTCCGACATAACCCAATGAGGGTTTCGTCAATTTATTACTCTGTATACACGCAAGTTAACAAATTACTTTATTGTTTCAACTATGTTAATGAACTAAACAGATTAAAACCCTATGTTTGTGTAAAAATAAACAAATATCCGTTTTCTGTCGATTCATATTTATTTGGTTAATGTTGTGTTAAATTAAAATCGTGTGGACTTTTCGCATGATTAAGCAACCCGATGTGGAGCTGTTAACGGACTTCATTATCCTTTAAGCGTTTATTACTATTCGACGTTTTCGCGCTTCCGTTGTGTTTTTAATTGATTTCCGGATAGTATGTGGATTATGTGGTTGACGTTTCAGATTTTTAATGATAATGTTAGCGATGTTTGGTATTATTTTCTTGTGACAAAAAATAAAATTTTATAAAGATAAATAAATTGTCCTAAAAGGTAATAATATTTAAATTGATAATTAATAACGAGTTCTTTGCAGGAATGAAAATTTTAATGGAAAGAATCTTAAATTTGTACTGTATTTTACATATATTTAAAAAACGATTTAGGGGTTACTATACTTGACTTTACGTATTATTTGAAGCAATGTTTATAAGTTTAGTGTAGTTTTGTTTTATTCAAAATTAATTTTTAAATGGTTGGGGACCAAACCCACTTTCTGACAAAAAAATACCAACTAAATAAGTTTATCGACCAGATCATCACAAGTTTTCATAAAGAAGTTAGTATTTAAAATATAATTATGTATAAAGTGTATATTTATTACTGTTTTTTCATTACATATGGCATTGGTTTGCCTAAGACTGTAACACGCTGTTGTAGACCTGTCTATAGTAACATGAGAGCAATAACTTGTATTATAGTTTAATTAGGATGACTAGAGGTAAAATAGGCCGATCGACCATTTGCCTGAGAAGTAACACAATCAATTAACATCTTAACAATAAAGGTGTTGGTCCGAGTGTTGGCTGTTATGGTGTGATCTTAAACGTTTTCCTTTATGTTAAAAATTAAAACATAATTTCCTTATTGTAAATGATTGACTGCCTCCGTAGCTTAGTGGTAAGGGTATGTGCTTTAGAAATCGTCTTCGCCGTGTACTATCACAGGCTGATGATGTATGTATGTATGTGTATATATGACGTAAATGATTGACAGAGATATTCTAAGAAATTAGGTAAATACGTCTTGTTGATTAAAACTTTTAATCAATTATTTCATACGATTATAACTTTATGGAATTATCAATGTAAATCTAGTTGTTACAATAATAGATTTGCAAAGTGTCTCTTCGCAGAAATACAGGTAAAGAATAAATTCATTAAAATACGTTAAAAATAAATTCAATTCCACATATAAATAAATAAAATTCATTATCAGCTTGTGATAGTCTACTGCTGGACATAGGCCACCCCTAATACACCCCTATCCATTAAGGGGTTTTGGACCGTATCCCACCACGCTGGTCCAATGCGTGTTGGTGGGTGGACGATTTTTACATGCCCATCCGACGCATGGATCATCTTACTTTTCAGACAAATGGGTGATCGGCCCAAATTGCCCTAACCAACTAGGAAACAACAATGAAAATTTGTTGAGTCCCTGCAGGATTTGAACCCACGACCTCTGGATTCTAAAGCACACGCCTATACCACCAGGCTACGGAGGAAGTTAAATAAATAAAATAAAATAAAAATTAGAAATAAAAAATAAAAAATAAAAATAAAAAAGCCTTTATTTGACCATGCTACATCTTATTTTTCGATTTTACAAATCTAATATTAAGTATATCTATGTGAATATAAAATAATTTCTTTTTAATAGGTTTCCTTATTTCTCGTAACTTCTATTACTAATTTACATTTTTTTTTAACTAATTTCTGTTATTAATTAACTTCTATTGACTATATTATTTGTTAACCAAAGCAAAGTCCCCCTGTTGGATAAAGGCCTCCTCCAAGGATTTCCACTTCTCTCTATTTTGCGCTACATGGCACCAGTTGAGGCCAGCAACTTTTTTAATTTCGTCGTCTTATCTTGTATAGGGCCTTCCTCTCTTTCTTTTCCCCTGTGGTCCTCGCCATACGGTGGTACGAAAGGTCCATCTTCCATCAGAGAGCCTTGCTACGTGGCCAGCCCATCTCCACTTTGATTTTAGTGCGAAGCTTAAAGCGTCAGTTGCTTTTTGTTGCTTTATTCTTGTATGCCGAATCTTATCTATTTTTTGACCTTCATCATGCTTCTCTCCATTCCTCGCTGACAGGATGTGATTTTGTGCTTGGCTTTTGAGGTAAATTTCCATGTTTGACACCCATAAGTCAAGCATGGTAGTAGGTTCGAGTTCATAATCTTTGTTTTTAATTTTATAGGCATGTTACTTTTGAAAATTTCTTTCAAACTCCAAAATTTGTTCCATTTCTTCCAATTCGACCTCATTATCGATTTCAAACCTATTTTCCCAGGTATATGTATTTATCCGTGTATTCCAGTTGGTTCCATAGACTTGAATTTTTTTTGTAACCGTTAGACATTATCTTGGTCTTAGTGAGATTAATTTCTAATCCGAAAAAGTACTCAGCGTTTGTAGATCATGAGCTACAATTGTGATCCTGATTTGGACATTATAACAATGTCATCGGCAAGCGTAGATGACTCAAAAGCTCCACGCATGAAACATGTCCATCCAGATTGGTCTTTCTAGGCTTATGCAGGCGCAGTCGTGGCTCACACCTGTATCGAAGGCTTCATGGTAGTCGATGAATCCAAGGTAGAGTGGTTTCGATTGTTCAAGATATTTTATATATTCGCTCTAACGTGGTTCATAGAGATCTGCACGTAGAAAAGCTTCTTCCTGAAACCAGCTCTGCTCTACATGTGTTGGATTTGTGAGCTTCGAATTAGTTGGTTTTCATTTTGAGCTTATAATGGTAGAGAACAACTTATACAGTGTTGGTAAGAGACTGATGGGTCTATAGTTACCTATATCTTTTGTATCTCATTTTTTATATATTAAGATAATATTTGACACGGACCACTGTGTTGGCGTTTCCGATGTTCGTAATATTAAATTAAATAGTTCACCGAGCGAAGATGCTAGTATATGATAGGCAGATTTTAAAGCTTCGTTCGGTATGTTATCTGCTCCAGGAGATTTCTCTAACTTGAGCCTTTTTATTGTTTCTATGATTTCCTTTTTAGTAACTTGTTCAATAATCGCTTCGTTATCGTGAACAGTTGAGTTGACCAGGAAGTTTTAATTTTAATTTTGTTAATTTTAATCTGAGTTGTAGATCATTGGTTTTAGCTGCGCATAGACTTTTGTAAAAATCTGTTGCTGTAGTTATGATGTCTCTATGCTTGATAAGGTCTTTGCAGGAATTTTGTAGTCCTTCTACCTAGGGCTTGCTTGTATATAGTCCTTTTAAAGCCTTTTTTGACTTTCCGGTTAGATCGAGATGTTTTTTTATAGCATTTGTCTATATTTCGCATAATCGTTTCTAAATATTTATTTACAAGCTTAAAGAGTGCAAAAAGTTCGTTTTTCATCGCTCTTGATTTGTTCTTGGTTTTTTGGAGTTCTTTTCGGCGTTTCAAAAGAGATATTGTTTGTTCTGATAACCATTTGTGTTGTCGGCTGTGTTCTTTTCTTGTTGCTTGAGCTGATCTTAAACTAATGTCGATTGACTTTGTAAGGTGGTCGTAGAGTGTTTGTACTGAGTAATTTAGCGTCGTACTGTGATTAAGTATCAACTTCGATAGAGTTTCTCTGCTAAATTGTATGTTAGTTGTATGTTGGTTGGAGTAGTTTACTCTACGTTTTTTGTGGTAATTTATATTCAACTTTGCTCTGATTAATCTATGGTCTGATTGATAGTTTAAGTTTAACGTTCCTAAATCTTGAAATAATAATGGTTGGTTTGATAATATGTAGTCTATTTCGTTTTTATTTTACCGTCAGGAGATCTCCATGTCCATCTTTTGTTCAACCTCTTTTTGAAACATGTATTTATTATAGTTAGTTTATGTTCTAAGGCGAAGTCCACTAGTCTCTGGCCTCTTTCGTTTCTTGTCCCGTATCCAAATTGTCTTGCCACTAGATATTCTTCTTTTTTTGGAACTCCAACCTTCGCGTTGAAGTCTCCCATTAGTATGATGTTTTTGTGCGGTTTCTAGAGTTTTGTCGATCGTCTTATAGAACTTATTTATTTCCTTTTCACTGGCTGCTTCCGTTGGTGCATATAGTTGTAATATAGATACCTGATGTTTAGTAACGCAATTTGTTTTGTTATTCCAGAGAAGCTCTCTGTATTATTTTTGTGTATTATGTGACCCACGTGGCGAAGCAAAGTTTTCGTATTGTTCAATCCTTGTGCCTTGACGTCTAGTTTCTGCCAGTCCTATTACGTCGTATTTAATTTCTTCTCCTAATTCTGATAAGCGTACGTATGACAAAAGTGTTCTAACATTGTATGAGGCAATAATTATTTGATGAGAGTTTTTGTTGTTTTTGCATTTTGATGCTATAATATCTACCTTTGGAGGGTTACAGTCATGTTCTTCCACGGTGACCTGCCGGCTTGGAAGATCTGTTGGGTTACTATTTTTTATTGGTGAGTTTGTTTGTTGTATATCTGTGGTGAAGGTGGCGATTGGTTGCTATATTTGTTTGTTTAGTATATTATTCTTGTTGTTCGTGTTTCTGACTACGTAGTAAAATAATAAAAAAAGTAAAGTAGTAAATACCCACACGTACTATACCCTTTATTTCTCTTTCATTATTCTGTTAAATTAAAATAGTGTGGACTTTTCGCATGATCAAGCAACCGGATATGAAACCGTTAACGTAACATCATTATCCTTTATACGTTTATTACTATTCGAGGCTTTTACATTCCTCTTACGTTTTCAATTAACGCCGAATGACAGGATGTGTGGTTCAGTAAATACTATATATGAACTTTTAATGTTGGGTTATTATAATTTATATTTGAAATTGGATCGCCGTAACGAAAGAAGGAGTGACTCAATTAAACTGTGAATTTCTTATGTATCGCCTGGCTGATATAGGTGGACAGATTGCGATTAATAGAATTTATTTCTTAGTAACTGACGTACGTTGCCATTTAATAATGAAAACATACGTGAGTTATTTAGTTTAAATTGATCCTAGTGAACACAGTCCTTGTGTTAATTGCAAAAGTAAAAGAAGACTCGAACAAAATTTTAACTTTTTTCAAATGATTAACCTCTCTGTTAAAATCAAAATGTGTTTTCTATGTCAAACACTTTTAGTTATGATGAAAAAATACTAATTAGCTACTGATTATACGAAACAATCACAAAAGTGTGGTGCTTTGTCAGAGGAAAAATGAGTCGCGAACACTGCTAAACCGATTCAATTAAAGCAGGGGAAAACAAAGTACTTAAAGTAATGGCCAACCTTTAGTTTTTGGAGCTGCATCAAAAGTAGAAGAAAAGAAATATTAAAGAAAACATATTAAACGTTGCAACGAGGAACTTCAAAGCATACTAATATTCAGTATATTGAGAGTACATTTCACAAAAACATTGTTTATTATATTGGAATTGACATTATAAATATGCACATATATAGAAAAAACTATATAATATGAGCTTTGAAATTTTCCAACATTAAAAATATGCCTGAAGAAATCGAGAAAAGCTGCTTCGACCATAATTTTACTTCACTAACCACAAAGGTCATGATTACTTTATATAAAAAAAAAATATGCATTGAGGATTTTAAAAGGCTCTTGCAAGTGATGTTGCGCATTTGTATGCAAAGCGTTGATTGGCAACGCTGAAAAATGAAACATGAAAATGTACTTGCCGGGCATAAAATAGAACCCCGTGTGAAACATAAAGCCTTTTCAGTTCAGTTTTAATACACACATGCAGCTGTCGAAATGTAAATGAAAATTGTTTTTTGAAGATCTCGCGGGCTTTATTCGTACCAGCCGCATTCAGATAAAATGCTCCCGTGATGAGTTTAGGTTGAACATTATTTATTTGTTAGGTATATTATTGTATATATTAGCTAGTGAATCTATTATGATTTATGGCACAAAATGTTTCTTTTGTTTACGCGATTATTATACATTTTCATTTATTCATTAACAGCCTGTGTTAGTCCACAGCTGGACATACACCTTCCCTGCTGCCTCCATTAAGAGGTTTTTGGACCGTATCCCATCACGCTTGTCCAATGCGGGTGGACTGACTTTTACTTGCCCATCCGACGATGATGCATCTTCTTTAATACAATTGTCATCGAACCAAAATTGCTTGTAACCAACTCGAACACACACAAAGAAATTTGTTGCTAGCCCGCTAGGATCGAACTCACGACTCAGTTTTAAAGCAACTACGACTCTGACTTATTCCGCTAGTATGAGGCAATATTAAACATTATACTATAAGACCAATTTAACTCTTTTCATGGTTATATAAGGATATATTGTATTACCGATCATATAAGGTGGAAAGACCTAAAACTCTTTAGATAAGATCGCGAAGTCAATCCGATAAAATCGATTTAATAAGATTCACAAGTCTCTACTCAGATCTGAAATCCTGGTATTTCAAATAAAAGATTATCAAGTAATGGTCACAAGGAATGTAAAATTCCAGTTGTACTGTATGTAGAATTAGGTATTATTTGTGGGATTACAGAATCCATCGTGCTGTTACTGTGCTTGACAAAGTTTCATAATTCATTGTTCAACGTACGGGTTCGGTCACTAGACTAAACATAAGTTAAATTCAAATTGCAATGTGGTTCTTTATTCATTAAATATCACGTAAATTAATTTAGGCTACATCCATTGTAAGATCATTATTATAAGACATTTTGTTATGAATGACATTTATTATAAATAATATATTACAACACACATACATGTACAGAAATTCGTATTTGTATACGTTATACGTTAATAAAATTGTGGAAAAAGTCACTACTAATGAAAGAAGTAGTTTTAAAAACACTTATAAAGTGATTTAAAGCAACGTTTTGTATAATATTCTCCCATGACCGATAATTATAAGCCGAGTCTTAATTTGCACCAGTCTTGACATGATTTTATACTGAAATATAATTGGAAGCAACTGCATTTGGCTTAAAGCCACAATTTATTATACAGTCAAATATGAAATATAACCTTTAGCCTGCAGTTATAAATATACCGTATTGAACTATTTTTGACTGATTTCTCAAAAGGAAAGGATATTTTTTTGTACGTTACCCCGTCGCTCCGCTCCTAGTGCTCAAATTTTGTTGCTTCTTTTTTTAAGTATTAGGTATTAACTGTCATAACGTCGTATTATTTTTAATAATTTTGTGATAATTAGTTTAATAGATATTTGAGATATAAGTGTGTCATGTCAAGGTCACGGAGTAGTTTCTTGCAGAGGGCACGTTGTCCCCGGCGCGTAAATTGCGCAAAATTGTTATATACTGTTTGAAGTCGGTCATATGTATACGAATTTTATTCGTATTTAAATATAATCATTAAATGTCTATCAAGTTATTTCTAAGGTCATTTAACGGCTAATAAACTAATATTATAATGATGATAAAATGCGATCACAACTTCTATTTTTGTATTGATGGGGTGTGTAATCAATAAAATTACACGATAAAGGCAATTTTATTAATTATTCGAGCGTGCGTCATATTTTATTCATCAATGTTCCGTTAAATAACAATCGTGTGGACTTTTCGCATGATTAAGCAAGCCGACATGAAGCTGTTAACGAAACTTCATTAACCTTTAAGCGTTTATTACTATTGGATATTTTAATACACCCAATAGGTTTTCAATTAAATTTCGAAAACTGGTCGGTCGGCATTATGATCGTTTAAATATTTAATACCTCATAGGATTTTCAATAAATACTTATGTATAAACTTTTAAGTCGGATTAATGTTATATTTTAGTATACGTTTCTTGTTAAAAAGCTAATATAGTTGAAAGCTTTTTGCAACATTTTAAGATCAATTTTATGTATTTTCTTAAACCATTCCAGACCTTTCCGACGGGCCATTGCCACTTCAAAACTTGGGTTCTCTTAATCTACATAAAAATAATCTGACAGATAATTATAATTATGAATTTTATCTTCTGAGAACAAATAGCTAGCTAGTTGGGTAAAGATTAAAACGTTAGTATGTGTCTGATATTTACAACAATCTTTATATGTGTTTTTGTTAAGATGGGATATCACCAATTGCAAAGGTAAGAACTGTTTATGCATAAATCAATCGTTCTTACTATTAATTGGACACTTTAAACCTTCCCTAGATATTATCAGGAAGTCATGATCAATTAGTCAAATCAGCTTATAGCATGTTCTATTGCTAATGAACTAAGCATAGTTTGGAAAATATAAACAACTATATTGTCTTTATTTAACTTCATTAACTATTTAAGTGGAACAGATAGTCGAACAAACTTGTTTTAATCTCAAGTATTTAGACAATGTCTTTGAACCTTCCTAATATTATAAATTCAAGATCAAAATTAGTCAAATCAGTTTAGCCGTTCTATTCTAATAACTGAAGCTACGTTTGAAAAATCAAAACATCTATAATTTTTTAAATAACTAATAACATTATGAAAGATAGTCGCACTTGCATGTCATATTTAGACAAGTCTTTTTGAATCCTACATATTAAAAATTACAAAAGTTATACATATTTTACGGATTCTATTGCATTAGAAAATAAAATTTTCGATTTTTCTCAATATAACTCCGATAATCTGCCACGTTATTACGATGTTAAATAAAAATTTTTACGTCTCCGTTATTGATTGCTTTACTTTGCTCGTTTTCGGTATGAAACGAATATGAATTATTTTGCAAAGCATTAATTGTAGAATGCAATACAGGAAAAGTGTGCAGATGTACACACGGCATGAAATGGGACGTCGTGTGAAAGGCGCGGTCGTTTTTATTCCCTTTTTGATACACACACGCAGCTGTCAAAATGTAAATGAAAATTGGTTTTTCGCGAATAGTTCTATTCCCTTGTTCTACACAGCCGGTCTATGGTAATACATATATGGAAGTATGAGGTAGACTTAAATATACTACAAAAGGATTGTCTATGCAGTTTTATTCAATGGTCGTTTAAACAGAAATGGCACTTCTTAGATCAAATGAGAATAGTTTTATAAAGCAATACAAGGAAGCTTTAGAGCTTTTGTTTAATAATTTTGGGTTAAGATAAAAATTATATAAGCAATGAATTTTGTTATGCAATAAAACAAGGGAAAATTGCTATAAAAGTCTTAAATCATACATAAAAAGTCTAACAAAATTTAAGTTACCTTTAATATTTCAGAATTTTTTTTAATGTTCAACATATATGTTGTGATATTTTATTGCTTACATTTTATGTAGACTACCGTACTCAATAATGGACACACTAAAAAAAAGGATTTCCTAAAGAAATTGTATGTTAGCTTACGTTTTAAAATGCTATATTTTCTACCTAAATTAGCATCGAATAGTTTAAATATACTATTGTTTTAACCATAACAAAACACGTGTATAACTTATGCATATTTTAGGTTTAATTATTATAAAAATAGTGTTCCTTTGTTGTCAATAAAATAAAAACTAGTAAAGCTCTACATTTTATTTATTTATACTTATTTGCACAATTAAAGTACTAAAGGCGGACTTAATACCTAAGGCATTTTCTACATGTCATTGTTTAAATAATGAATAGTTCATAACTTAGAATTGCCACAGAAATAGAACATTGACTATACCCAACAATCGAATTGAATAGTTATTGTGAGATATGAATAAGACTACAAATAACTGGCAAACAAACAACCGGCTTAAGTAATTATCATTGAGCTATACGAACGTTAAAGCCTTTGGAGGCAGTCCAAAATAAGATATATAGATAAATATATATGCTCGTCGTATCAGAGCCAAAACTTAAAATGATAATCTTTATCAATTACTGTAAGTTGTGATGAGGAGAGTAATAATATTTTGTATGATAACCGCTATATAATAAAAAGAGAACTAAGTATAACCATTCAGATACAGACATATACCAACATAGTCTGCCCGTGATCATGGATGCTGGAAAGAATCCGAAACGTCGAGAGAAATATATTTAAGTATAATGACGCGGAAAATCCGTAAATTAGTGGATTTGATAAGTATAGCCTATTAATAATGTATAGATTTATAATAAAGCTAGTACCAAGTGTAATACACTTTTATAATAATACTAAATAATACCGTAAGTCATGGTTATGGTATTATTAAACTATATTTTCACAATAAATATTTATAAATTTTATCATACAACATACAGTAGAATTAACTAAAGGCTAAATAGTTTCCTAGTTAAAACTCAACGTATCTTGTTTCATATAATACTGGTGATAAACTACCTCTATTCAATGAATATAAAAATTTTAAGTGACTTTTAAGACCTAAAAAATAAGTTCGAGTCATGTAAAAGTTTATTTTGTTTACACATTTTTACCAGTAAATTATACAAATTATTTACTTCTACAGTTTCAATTCAATTTAATTAAAATTTTCTAGAAAGTATATCCATTTAGTACCCCCGTATTTTACTGAGTAAAAACATACCATTAATTGTCATCATCATCATCATCATCATCAGCCTGTGATAGTCCACTGCTGGACATAGGCCTCCCGTAATACACCTCCATCCATTAGGGAATTTTGGACCGTATCCCACCACGCTGGTCCAATGCTGGTTGGTGGGTGGACTGACTTTTTACATGCCCATCCGACGCATGGATCATCTTACTTTTCAGACAATTGGGTGATTAGGCCCAAATTGCCCTAAAACAACAATAAAAATTTGTTGAGCCCCCGCAGGATTCGAACCCACGACTCCAGTTTCTAAGGCACACGCCTATACCACTAGGCTACGGAGGCATTAATTGTAAACTACAGTAGTTACAATTTAACACTAAATAGCTACACAACGCATTTCCAACTAGCTATCTAGGATATAAAATCGAGTTTAGTTTACTTCAGACACTTAAGAAAGCTCCAGTTACGTCACCTCTTGGCCGGAGAAGTAATCAACTTTTATGACACCCTAGAGATAGGGCGAATAAGTGAAGATTCCTCCATACACTGTGATAGTTTCTTTTTTATTGATATCGCTACGTTACAATTGGAAAGTGACACCATTCTAGCAGTATTTTCTAGCGAACCAAGAGAGACCTATAAATGTTTGTACAGGGTTCGTTACAACGAAGTGATATAGCGCTTTAGTATATAGATTTTCTTTAACGAAATAAAGCTTTTGGCTGATAAAAAACAATATAAAACTTAATATTTAAGTTTAAAATATGGTTTTGTTAACAACGAAAAATTCATAGCCCATTTTTTTGTATTATTATATTCTTCAGTCTGCATTGCAGTTAAAAAGCAAAAAATAGTTGTAATTAATATTTAAAGGGAATTTATATTTATTGATTGATTTATATTAGACAATTCCGTGGCCTATTGAAAACGAAACATTGCTAATCATTCTCAACTTTGTAAATATAAATCACGAGTTCGAATTTCCCATTAACGATAAGTTGAATATGAGTTATAAATTTATGTGTCTGAAAAGTTATATTATCTGTTATAAGTCAATCCTTGTTTTAAGACAACATTTTGCAATCACCAAAATAAAATTCCAAAAAACGACATAAGCATAAAACAGATGTTGTATTTTAAGAAATCTATAATTAATTTGATTTTAATATTCCGATTTCGTTCATCAGATTAATCATATAATTATATATATTTACTATTAAAATTTTTATTGTATCTATGATATATTTGCATCACATTAAAGATTTTCGAATTGAACCTTATATTAACCGTCAGATCCTCGTCCATCGAACGAAGCGAACAGGATTACGGCGCATGTCTGATTAGTTCCTCGAGTGTGAATTGTCTTAATGGGGCTGTTGATTGGCAACAGATTACTGTAATGGCGCATCAGTCACAGGGCTTTCCATTCAGGCGGCGGGTCTAAGCATTAATGGGGGCCATTCATGTCGGGCTCGGCAACCATTGTGCCGCCTCGTGGTCGGCTGAACGCGAACAACGATGGGGTTGCGAATAACCCGCCCCCTATGCCCCGTTAAGATCCATCTGCACGTTGTTAATTCAGGCATATTTCTTAATAATGTCTGCATATTTAAATGTAATACGGCGTAGTATTTATGTAGCGTGTAATTTTGCAAAGCTATGCCGTGATCATGAATCTTAAATGTTTATTTTGATAATAGAGAATGGGTGAGTCAAGTATAATATAGTCATACTTGCTTTTAATATGACTTAAGGCAGAAAATGGTATAAAACAAACAAAAGGAATTTAAATAACTCAAAAAGTTGTTTGACATGTTGGTTATTTTCGTGGTTATTTGTCTTCAAATTAATATTAGCTAATATTATTTTTAAAATTAATTTTTATCGTAATATGATCCGCCCTAGTAGGAAAAAATTAATCAATGGTAGGTGTCTTTTAACAGTGTATGTGTGCGTAATTTATAGGATATTGGAATTGGATATTGAAATAACCATGCTGCTAAATTTCAGGATTCAAAAGAAAGCATAAAAGGCAAAACACTACTGTGTTACAGTATGATCAGCATCGAGCCTAGTCACTGTAACTACGTAATATGCAGAATTTATTTTGAAGACAATAAATATATAAATTTATTAACTTTGATTAAAAACTAATATTGCCTTTGATTTATTTTATTATGAACACAGATATCAGTCATATTCCATTACGTGAAATATTTAAAAAAAATAGAGCTCGACTCCATTCACGTTTTTCAAATCTAAAGCAGTGGATTTATAAAATATTATTCATATTTTCCAACATAGACGCCTATTTTGACTGGACGTTCATATTCAAACAAAAAGTGTATTGACAAGCTCTACGTTACGTAGAGTCCTCTGTTTTAAACATTTCTGCGACGATTTTTTCGTAGCATATTTTTCACTCACAAAACGCGATTGTAACAGAAAACATTGAGGCAGAGTCTATTTTTATCAACAGATTTAAATAAACATCTATTGATAATTGAAATGATTGTACTCCAATATTATCTATATATACATACTCAAGTAAATTTATTTTGTATTTATTCGATTTTTTTACCTTTTTTACCTGTATTAGAAGATAGGATACGTCACCTGTATTAAAAATAAATCATATATATGTCAGAAATTACGAACAAAATTGTATCCGTTAGATAAAGATGTCTCTACAAATTATAAAATTGAACATTTTATCATAAAAAAATATAAAATGTATTATTTTTAAATATAAGCTGGGTGAAACTTTACATTGATATCATGTCATTGAATTTTTGCAGAAATTAAGAGATTAGGAATAACCATAATATACCACGACCAAACATTTTCTGCTGCTAGAGGATTTCAAATAAGACACAAGTCATTTGAAATGAGGTATTGGTTTGAAAATATTGTTATAAAAAATAATTCAGATGCCTAAAGTAACCGTAAAACTTTTCAAATACCTATAGCTTTATCTAACATTACTTAAACAAACAGCACCTGTAAATAAAGGTAAATAAGCGATCGTTTCTCCAAACTGAGGAAATTTCAATTAAACTTCTAACTACGGCCGTGGATATACATGCATTATTCAATATTAATTAAATGTATACTTCGGCTCCACTGCGCATTTATTACGTCATTCATGGGAAAGGTCAAACCCAACGTTTCAATTAGCCATACGTCGGATTCACGTTATGGGAATAGCAAATGTATTGCTTGTGAAGTATTCTCGAACTAATGAATATTAAACCAGGTTATAAAATTTTCAATTTACGATTAGATTATAAAGATTCCTAATATGTAATACTTATTAATTAATCAAAAGGATTAAGTCGATGTTGTTTTAGGCAGCAGATATAGATGACTAATATACCAAGCTATTATTGGATCGGCTTCTTATCCATCTAGATTTAGTTGAATAAAAATTATAGCTTTTAAGCAATCACAACTAGCTGCGTTTCATGGATTATCTGCTTGTAACAGGAAAATAATCGTTTTTAAATGACTTCATTGTGATATAGTACTATTTTGGCAGTACGATTTTTTTCATTTTGTCTTTTTGTCTGTCTGTTTGTATGTTGTTTGCGAATCTCTGAAATGGCTGGTCCGATTTTACGGATAATAGCTTTTGTAACAACTTAGGAACAAAAAAGATTTGTTTAAAAAAAGATTTCTTTTATATATTTTCAAGAGGGCGCAGTTTTTTATAAATTTGAAAACACAAACAAATGCCGTCAGTGGCAGTTGTTTGTGTTTTGTAGTCCTGACCACCATGACCAACTTTTTTATAACCATTCGAAACATGGATTATCTTACTATTAAGAATGTGATCGACCCATTTGTACCAACCAGATAACGGCAAAAATACAAAATTGTGATCTCACAGGATTCAAACCATCGTCTTCCAGTTTACAAATTCCACTCAGCTCAGCTATAATATAGCCTATATTATAGATGAGCTATATTTTAGATATTTATTATATTTACAATTTGTTACATTTTTGTTACGTAAGATTCTATTTAGAGTTTTCAAATATAAACTGGTTTTTTATGACAGTGAGAGACAGAGTAAAGGGATATTATAAATGTGAGAGATTTATACATATTCATTAATCCAAGTCAGTGAAAGAAATTAAGACATCATATTTCAGTTTAAACAACCCTATATTAATGCTGTCATTTTTATAAAACTCCATTAGCACGTTATAAAGATGAAACTTTACTGGGTCAAATGTGTCAAGCGCGGTTTATATTTTACGGTTCATTATTTATTTTTGATAGTGTTTATTGCGCAAATCGTCATCAAGTTTATAGCGATATAGAGGTTACACGATATTTTATGTCATTTTTATAATCGATTTTTTTAGCCAACAAGGTATTTATGACCTAAAAATTGTATTTTTATAGCTGAAAATAGACACGTAAGTACTTCGATGGCGCTACATAACAAAACTTTTTGTTGTTTTTGTTTAAATATTGATAAATATAATATGAAATTAAAAGTTGTAATAATGTTTTCAGTTATAAAAATTTACAACAATGTTCAGTCATCATTTATGAAGAGATATAGTGCTCAAACGTATACATACTGTATACGTTTGAGCACTATAATTTCTCTTAATCGTACTACTACAATTATCCGAGTTTTATTGTCATTGTTGTAAAAATAATATTAAATACATTCAATCATATCTGAGCGACAGTTTCAAACACAAACTACCATCATTAACTAACAGTAACGTATCATCATTTCATTAATAGCATGGAAAAAATCCCAGAAATTTAATTCCCGTAAAATATCTTGAATCTCATTTAAATTATCATTATAGATTTATAAAATCTTCCCATGCGAAGCCGGGACATACGATCAGTAAATATATAAACAAAAACATCAAACGATAACGTCATAGCAATAAGCCCCTTCCGGCACAGCCCCACCATTTCGATTCGCGAAGATGACTAGTTGATGCAATAGTACCGGCAAACCGAATTGATTTCAATATTCCCCGTCTACATTTTTCCCTCGCGATATTTTTCGTTGCTGTTCCACATTTTCTGTAAACTAATTCCACGGGCAATATTGGCCTTGCGACAGGCCATAGGCGCAGCCTTCTCCCTCGGTAAGAAAACTGCGCGACGGGCATCCCCCTCGGCCAAATCAAATCACTCGACCTCACTGAGCTTCAGAAAAGTTGCAACTAAATTTGTTTTGCATACATATACTTGTTTAGTGGGTATTTATTCGAAAGTTTTCTAACTGTTTTCATATAAAATTTGCTAAATTATTTCTGAAAATCATTATGTTGTTGAGTTTAACGATAAATGGTTTTGTAACCCTTTTATTGTAGTCTTGTTGACACTAATGAAACAGTTATTTAAATAATTAAGAAAAGACGACAACGTTTAAAAAGTCAATGCTATAACTACAACTATTAACGTTTAAAAAGTCAATGCTATAACTACAACTATTAGAGGATCCACTACTTTTTAGTGTTCTAAAATAAGTTATCATTTGTTTAATCTAATAGAAAATGTTTAAATAAATTAATTCATTTATAATATAACCTCCACTGTTCTAATATTTAATATCAGTATTACTACTACTATTACCTGCCTCCGAAGCCTAGTGGTATGGGCGTGTGTTTTAGAAATCGGAGGTCGTGGGTTCGAATCCTGCGGGGACGCAACAAATTTTCATTGTTGTTTCCTAGTTGGTTAGGGCAATTAGGGCCGATCACCCAATTGTCTGAAAAGTAAGATTATCCATGCGTCGGATGGGCATGTAAAAAGTCGGTCCACCCACCAACCCGCATTGGACCATCGTGGTGGGATACGGTCCAGGCCCCCTAATGGATAAGGGAGTATTAATGGAGGCCTATATCCAGCAGTGGACTAACAAAGGCTGATGATGATGAGAATTACTATTAGCGATACAATTTTTGTCTTGGTCCTTACTGGTATTATGTCATTTATTACACAACGTTTCACATTAACCGTTTGCCAGACTAAACATTAAATTGAGTCGTCAAGTACTAATATGCATGATTTATAACATAAGTAGTCGTCAACAAATCGACTGTTGACTAGCAAATTGATGCAAAATAATTTTTAATCAAATCCACGTAGTAATTCAATGCAATCGCAGTGTTTGCGACCCCTTGCAACCCCATGTACCCCATCATAGGGGAAACGTTAATATGAGGATATGAGAATTTACTGTTTAATCCGGCTCCGGGCCAATTTGTTAATATTTCCATTCAATCCACTTAAAAGCGATACGTCCGTGAATTTCATGCGGCTATAATGGAATATGGAGTAGTTTTTATGGAGGCCGTTTTATTTAGTAAAAACCATTTCCGATATAACGGCGCCCGTTGCGTTGGATTTTACGTGTTTTATAAATAGAACGCATTATAATTTAAATGTATTTGCATTTATAAATAAAACTTAAATCGTTTTAAGGTGACTGGCTACTGACAATGTTGTACATGATGATATTTAGTGCACACGCTGCAATGTAGTGATGCAAACTAAGTAATGTAGTAGGTAACTTTTACCAGCTTAATTATGCATCGTTTGTCAATAGATATGAGTCTAATAGTGTCAATGGATTACCGTTTATTAAATTATCTAGCATATACGAAAAATAAAAAGTAAATTGGACCATGAATTAAAAGTTAATTGAGATTTTGACTTATACCAACGTAGTCAGCCCGTGATCATGGATGCTGGAAAGAATCCGGGAAACGTCGGGAATAAATATATATAACTAACGCAAAAAATCCGAAAACCTGTGGATTTGATACGTATTATAATCGCGTAAATAAAATAAAACTTATGTTAATTTGCTTATTATATTAATCAAGCTGAAAAAAAATTGTAGCATCATGTGCTAAAACTTTTTTTTACTTAAACAAAAAGTAGCGCCAACTATCACACCAAACAGTAACAGTTATATGACACTTTAATATACTTGTTTAAACTTCATTACAAATTGTAATGTTTACAAGATATAAGTATCTCTGTTTTGGAAGTTACAACTATTCAATGACACTTAATTTTTCTTCACAAACACAATGCTCTAGCAAGTATCATATATCACAGAAAAGCACATTAAAACTATTAGAAAACAAATGAGTTTTAAGTTACGACTCTTACCTTGTTCGCTTTATCTTTTGAAACTTAATTTTGTTTCTTTAAGTGTAACGGATATTTAGATGTAATAAGACAGTAAGAAGGTAAAAGAGATAGTTTATAATACACAGTTGGCCCTACTTTAAATACGTAGATTGCACATTATTGCGTATTAGTATGTATAATAATTATCTTATTTAAATAATCGTCATCATCAGCTCGTGTTAGTCCACTGCTGGACATAAGCCTTCCCTAATGCATGCCTGCTCCGTTAGGGTTTTTGGAGCACATCCCACCACGCTGGTCCAATGCGGGTTGGTGAGTGGACCGACCTTATACATGCCTATCCGACGCATGGATTATCATACTTTTCAGACAATTGAGTGACTGGCCCAAATTGTCCTAACCAATCAGAAAACGACGATAGTACAAAGTTGTTTCCCCGCGGTATTCGAACCCATGACCTCCGGTTTAGAAAGCAAGGGCCAATACCGCCTAGACCACGGAAGCAGTCCGATTATCTTATCTTATATATATACAACCCTCTATAGTAATAGACAGGTCATGGGATAAAACGTTATAAATTAATTAAGAAACAAAATTCAACTGTTTAATTTAATCAAGAAAACGCATTAAATTAACTAATTAGGATAAGTAATTGAAAATTATTGTGATACTGTGCGGAAATAAAAGTGCGCAAGAATTCGGAGGCACAGGTTCGCTAGTCCGGGCAGACGCTCCCTTTATCAATTACGGCTAAATAAGAAAAATGACCGCCCATAAGCCTACACAAGTCTAATTAAAGCAAGTAGGTAAATTTTGGAATGAGCTTTGTAGTCCCTCACCCTCTGTACCGGTGAAAAATACATTAATTCGTTTATAACTTTTATTATATTTTTTTATTTTATAAAATATATTTAATACTTTTGTTTACTCAAATACGACACATTATTGAATTTATTACTTAGAATAAAAAAAACGTTAAAAACGCGATGAAATCCGTAAAAGGTCCCTTTATTCAATAATAATTTTATTTATTGAGGAAAAATAACATGCAACCAAATTTTGAAGACCAAAAAACAGATTACAATTCTATTGATGAAAATATATTTTGTTAACGGGCTTTATATTTAGTTTTCTTTAATTTTAAAGTTTGTATTGCTTTTATATACGTTTTATAAACGTATATGTCTGTTATAGTATTGCAGGAGGTAGTAATGTTGATAAATACTTATGAACTACCGGAATTTAGTGTTATATATGGAACCAGAGCCACTTACGTAATGCAGTATAATCAGATACTTTTATAGTATCATATACTTGTCTGGCTTTTCAGTAGTGCTACAGTTTGAATTTTAACTTAAATAGTCAAAATATATAAATATTTCGTTATTTTTAAATGTAAAATTTAATAAACCCGGCAGCATATCTCTCGACTCCGTACCCTCTATAGACAGTACTAACATGTTTGCCAAACAGAAATACGCAAAGCAAACTCAAAAGTCCTTAATGAAAAGTCTCAAACGTAGGTTCGGCTTGCTCTTCTATACGCAAGTAGACACTTTGTACACCCCTTCTCATTGTCGCTTTGATCATTGTACATTTCATGGCGTCGTTACAAATGACGTTTTTTTTAAATAAATTAAAACATCATAACTAATAAAGTTTAAACTTTACATCTAAGTATTACATGTACTTTATCTCAAGTTTAATGTCAAGTGCTACGCATATAAACATTTCGCCCATATATAAATATAATAATCATAATAAATGCTTACCAAAAATTAACCAAAGATACCGTATTTTTAATCGACTTTCCAGATAAAGGAGCGTATGTTTTTTAAATATAAATATATGTTACCTCGTTGCTCCGCTCCTAGTGCTTCGATTTTGTTCATACTTTTTTAAGAAACCGTAAAAGGTAGGCTTAAGCTATTATTAAAGATTGCATATTCAAACCTCGTTTCAGGTAATAAAAAGTTAGTTTAAAATATTGTTTATCCATATAAAAAATCATTATTTGTACAAAAGACGTGTAAAATATAAAATTTTGATTTAATGAACAACTTAAAAGATATTACAAATTTAATATGCAGAGGCGTAAAACCGCGGCTTATATTGCACAAAATGGTAATATACTATTTGAAATCGGTCATAATTTTTTGTTAAAATTCCATTTGTTTTAGTATATTTAGATATCTAACAAAAACATTCTTGCACACTATTTGAAAAAGCAACGATGTAAATCGTATGCAATTGCTAAGAATAAATTTAAAAGTTGCACAGAAAGTTAAAAAATGTTAAGACGCATACAAAACTAAACGATCGAGAAGTATATTTCACTACGAAAGATCCATTAAAATTTTATCCCGATACTATTGGAACCATTTCATAGATGTACATCGTATAAATATCTTTTTAAAGGAGCAATAAATAATTTACGCTACATTTAATATTTGTCGAACTCTCCCTCCCAGAGTAAACACTATTAAAGCGACGTGTAGGGTGTGACCTGTTACAGCCCCTAAATTTCTTGCATTTCACGCACATGAAAGTGCTGAACGTGGAATCTTTCATTTATGAGACTATTAAGCAAGGTTTTATGGTTGATAAAAACGCTGTAGTTTAATAAAGAAAGATATTTTACTGCTAAGACTAATGCATTGTCAGCTTGTACGTTTGTTCTCGAACTTTGTTGACAAATGTTATCTCTATTACACTTATACATTATATGGTTTAGCTTAATTGAAACAAAATATAATAACTTTGTCAATTCAAAACATTTGCTAGCCTGTCTCTGAATTTATAACGAATTTAAGGGAAATATTATACTTTAATCTCTTCTATTAATTAAAATACAAAATATTGCGAAGCGAAATAGTAATACCAATTAAACAAGCACTTCGTATCTTCCTTTTGCCTCTGAATTATGATACTTTTTAAATTTTATACGGCAATGTAATGCAAGTAATACATTTTACTAGATATTTTTCCAGCTCGCTCTTTCGAGCGTGCCAGACACGCGCACCCATTGAGCCGTCATCAGCGCAGCCGGCTACTTTGCATCATAATCGAGTCGCCCACAAAGTGAAACAAAATCACCGGCATTAATATTCAGCGATAGGGCTCAACGCATCGCCGACGGGTTTGACGTTTAACATGCAAATTGCAATCTAGTGAAAATCTAGCAAAATTGCGTGCGACCGAACATTTTGCGGCGTCGTTAACGTGCGGATACGATGACGTTCCGAATTCGATGTGAACGCTTGTAAAAAACGAGAATGTTCGTCCAGGTGAAACTTTTGTAAAATACGTAATGTACATTCGGAGATCATATCGCATTGTAAACCTATAAATATAGTCAATATTTAAAACAGAGGATGCTTACATGGCTTTGTGTATGTTTTTATTTGTTTTACTGATTTTAGCAAATGTTGCACTCGATTTTGTTTTTCTTCTAAGAACCACAGTACAAATAGTAGTCATAAAAAACTCAAGTTTATATCTAAAACGCCCCGTATCAAAAATCTAAACATTGTTAAATAAATAGAAACGTGCCCAAATTCAAAAATGAACCTTCTATCAGAAAATGGTTTTTATAGTCGCTTTTATTTTTTGCTAAAAGATTGTTATTGATCAATAACACGTGTCTCTACGTGTCATGTCGTGTCGTGGCGTGTCTATCTCCTGACCATGTCACGTTACAGACTCGCGACTCCGTCACGTCCGCACGTACATTCCAGTGACGCAGTTGTTTGAATCAGTGGTGGGAATATAATTTAAATGCTAAACAAGTTTATCCCACTAACACAAAATTGGACGGGACCGGGCAGCACCGCACGTTGGGAATTGGAGCGGACAGGTGTATTAACCGAAGGCTTTCGCGGCCGATGTTAATTTTAATGAAGTGAATTCTAATAACGCGATTAAATCCCAGCGCGGAAAGCAATTCGGTTCTGCGTGTACGCCTTAATGACGTTAGCCGAGCCGCGCCCACGCGTCGATCGCGTAAATTAAGTTATGTTTAAAATAGCATAATGCAGTGTAAATTAAATTCTGTTTATTTTATGTATGTGAACTGCATTTTTATGTAGAAAGATAATGAGCAATATGGTCGATATTCAATTACATTTACTTCAAAATCTATAGGCGAGTCTGAAGTATAGTACATTTTGTTTGACTAGCTACACGAAATTTGTACGTTTTTATTAAGAAAATAAATGATCATTGGAAATTGTAAACCGATTTATTAAAAAGCTCTTTTTATTATTCGAATTCCGGGTCAAAAATATTTTTACTTGCTTTATATTAATTGCTACATGATAAAGCGTTGTGTGCACTAACCACCGTGCAGATCATAAAACGTTGGTTCCTAGAGTAAGTGTAATGGGACGCTAGTGAATAGCATATTAATTAGGCCTTTCTTGCTCAATATATGAAATGAAATAAGTAGTATTTCATACTACCTTTTGACTAGTATTTGTTACAACAATAATAAAGTTATCTTTAAATCTATCGCAACTAATAACTTACCGTGCTGTACATTCAGCTGCTTCTAAACGTCTGAACCAATTTAATGGATTTGTTTGTATGTAAAAGTGGATTTAAGGATTGTTTAAATTCATAAAACTAGCCCAGTTGATGGAGCTTCAGTCGGAATCTGGGTTATTTATCTACACAATGACCAAACGGTTGCATTAATTAATATATTATATTATTCATCTTTATTTTAAACTTTATTGAATATACTAATCGCTTTAAATATCATGCAGGATAACGTCTGTTGGTCTGTCAGTTTTATATACGTAGCAAATACACTGCCATGGTTTAAAATGATTGGACGGTGGGGGAGACAAAATGCATTAACCACGCGGGCAGAGTGATGGATCCTGGAGATAAATCTACTCTCAGGCCTCGGCCAAGGATGACCAGATGCGTCCCGTGGGTAATGTATTTCCGGTACGTTTTAATTCTTTCAGCCGGCTGAACTTATCTAGTTTTATACGTGAAGGAATCTAAACCAAGTTCATTACTGGAAAACTATGGCTTTATTGCATTTTTTGTATGATATTATAATTTACCTACTTTTGTAGAGTAGAAAAACGTTGAAGAGCTTTGTATGTAATAAAAAAATAACAATATATGCATTGAATAAAACTGATTTGAATATGTTATTAAGTTGGAAAGAGGAAAATTTTTACGTATCTTGTATTAGGTTTTAGAAGTGTGATTGACAGCCATTTACAAATTTCAGAATGGGACTTCGCTTATAATGCTTCCTTTTATTTCTTTGCGCGTTCGAATAACAATTATACATATAATTTAAGACTGTACAAGGTGTACCATACATGTATGATATAAAAACACGTGCAAAACTAAATATACGTAAATAGAAATTGACCTGAATACAAAAAGTATACCACTGAAAATACGCTTAAATATAAGTTCTGTCAACATATTTTAATTACCCGCCCGACTTAATTGAAAAGTTATTTATCAAATTGAACACCACGCACCGTATAGTATCGGCGTTTAATTGGAAAACCGCTTCCGATCGGACTTATGCGCGGGTTTTGGAGGAGTCCACTGCCGTTTATCGTCCACTATTTGAATCGAATATGGCGCCCGTGCAGTGCGGTGGTCGGTAATTAAAAATACGTCACTCGCAGCCGACCTTTCAATTCGAGCATGTGTCGAAATACGAAATGATTCATTTCCCAACCGTTTATATTTGTACGGCGGCGTCGTCGGCGCTCGTTTGTTGTACGATCGCCTGGGCGGCTGTTTCACTATTTGCATTGTCCCGTGCGGACTTCGTGTTTTGTTCGGCGTTTTGTTATTGTTCATTGCTATTGACAATTTGGAATGGTAAAATAGTTTTTTTTTAATGCTATAACTTGTGGATGCATCTTATCATCTAGACCCGAAAAATATTTACTTCACTTAAATAACAAGAGCCGTTGTAAACTATGTAATTAAATGATCGTAGAAGTTATAAAAGTTAAGTTTAATATTATAATTAGCAATTTTAGGCCATTCAAATTAGTAATAAAAACTTATATGTAAAAGTTGCATGCCCGCGGCTTCGTCCGCGTAATAATGTGTTTAAAAATTTATATTTTTTTCTATAAAAAAGATGCTGT
The DNA here is from genome assembly GCA_029286875.1 of Lamproptera curius. Classification (NCBI taxonomy): domain Eukaryota; kingdom Metazoa; phylum Arthropoda; class Insecta; order Lepidoptera; family Papilionidae; genus Lamproptera; species Lamproptera curius. Next base: position 640,642 of record JAGSMT010000133.1, on the reverse strand, counting down.
AGTTCTAGCTACTACTAAGTACATCAGCTAATCTTTCAGTGAAAAATCGAACTCCACATTCCAAACATTAGCCGAACAAACAGAGGCAGACGGACAAAAATTAATAAAAATGTTTTTCTGTTATGTATCGGCACTCCATTTTTTTAATTCGTTTTGATTAAAACATTTTAACTGTCAAATAACCATTTCAAAACGACACCAGTTTTATTTTCTGTAAAAGTGAGACGACGCCGCTTAATTGTGTTCGGTACCAGGCTCGCATAAACCGAGCGAGGCGTGTTTAGGCGAAATGGTTGCCATTTTAATTACCGCCAATCTTGATCGAATCTCCGTGCGAGCTTGATTGAATTTCCGGACGGGGTTATTCGTATTTGCGGAGCGTTGTGGGCGCCCGATGCGTCGCCACGGCTCACTGGGCCGTGACGTCACAGCGTCGATTACCTTTTTTTATTATCTCCACCGGTAAACAGCCAGTAATGAAGTTATTCCCCCCCTGGATATCAAGAAAAAAGTCGAAATGTTTTCGTATTCCCTAGGAGGAAGATCCTTTACCGAATACCGTCTACTATAGACCGCGTTTCTTATTTTATTATCTTATGAAAATGAATTGATAAAAAACAGCATTGAATTGTAAAAGAAACCCTTTCGAGCGAAGACAAAGTTTTCAAATTAAACTGATAGGGTTTTGTAGTTCTTATGAATGATCGAATAAGAATATTGCTAACAATGCAGTAATACATTAGTTATTTTGAAAACTTGCTGTATTAGTAACGAATGAGGTAGAAAGTTTTCTCAGATAGCGCAGTTATAAATGCAGCGTATCGTATATATTATGATATAGCTTTACAAACCGTTAATATCCTACCAAAATACTTTAGAATTTTCCTCAAGAAACATTCACTTAAGAGGGGAACGGCATATATATTGACTAAAGCTAGGAGTTTAAATTTAGAGAATAACCAATATTGTAGGTGCATTTACAGGCGCGTTCTGAGTGAGCCAGCAGTCTATCTGCCACAAACAGTAGGTAGAAAATACGTTCGTCAGACACCGGTATGTCACTTGGTAAACGAGACGTAACTCCTATGTGTTACGTAAGCAGCGCTATGGTCATAGGCCAATGTCCATGGTCCGACCACTTTCCATTAGGCAGCCCGACTGCTTGTATGCCTTCGTTGGTAATAAGAAAAAAAATATTCGTAACCTATAAGAAAATGTTTAATGTATCGGATAAACATCAAATTTACGTATTAGACGTCATACATAAATATGTATGAAGGCAGATGATTGAACAGATATTGGATATATTGCGTTGTTATAATAAAAACGCAATCGCTACCTGATATTGAGGAGTAGGAAGGTTCAGAGGGTTATATGATTGATGTGACGCATAATAAGGCCCGCAAGTATCGCAATTTGTTTACCCTCATCGTGTATATTGTAAACCTGTCCGTTTGCTTCCACGTACTACGTAGCGGTAGGTTCTCCTCGTATTTTATAATGATCAACAACCTGAGCCCCCGTTCCACAATAATTGGACAAAAGGTCCCCAAGGAACCAATTCTGCTTGCTACTCTGATACCCGACCTTACGTTTATTTATAAATTAATGTCGGTTCATTTTATTTTTGTATACATTCCATATTACCTGGATTAATACGATATTTTTTTAGTTTTCTATTAATATATACACTGTGATTTTGAAGGTATGTATAATTTTCTTGATATATTTTTGGATCAATTGGTGTATATGTTAGTGGTATAAAATAGTTTAACATTATCCACAGACCTTTTCAAGATATCTGAGGAAGCCATTTAATTACCCAATCTCTCTCACAGATGGTGCTAATTGCCCAGTACTGATTGTCGCTCATCTAGCTTAGTCTTGCACGAATGTCTTACATAAATCTTCAGACATTTTTAAATAAAATATATAAGTAACTTTTTTTACTTATCATCACGGTTGCCTGTAATTCAACCTTCTTGTAATATATACACAAATATATAATCTTTCATGGTAAGTGTTTTCCACGTCGTGTAATTGCTTGCTTGCTTGTCTTGATTCATGATGATCAGTTTAGACATTTAACTTTCCTATCTGATACCTCGAAGAAAATACAGCTAGACAGTAATTCGGTAGAGCAAATTGGTTAACCAAGAAATAACCTATCGCAATATGTTCACCACGCGTTTTTATAACCTTCGGTATAAGTTTTAGAACCGATAAAGTGTTTTACTATGAGGTGAATTAGGCACTAATCCCTAATGTTAAGTAAACCAAGATTTAAAAAATAATTCAAAACGGATAATATTCTTTCGCTCGCCTAACAATTATTTAGATAGACGGAGCGTGTAACTTTTATATATCAGTCAATCCCCAACCGACGTTTTACTCCATTAATTCAATATTGTAAAGAAAAATAATATATTTTTGTGTTAAGGAATAAACCCAGAAACTGCTAACTATTATTATTATTTCTGCTATTATTAATCTAAATTGTCACTAAATAACTAGTACATTTACTAGCAATAGTTAAAAAAAACCTTAGAAATCTGAACTAAAATTAACCCAATGCGTAAAAAATGCCATTTAATGTCTTTTTAACTCTTTTATAAATCTACATTTATGCCAAAATGTTTATATACTAATTGTAACTATGATGTCAGTCAGTGATTATTAGTCGACTAATAACAACAATATTCGTCCGACGTCACTTCGTTGGTATGAGCTAAACAAAGTGTTTACATTTATCCCGAGTATATAATATGATATAGTTTGTTGAAACTATGTAAAGGAACGTAACATTAACCTTATAAAGTTGTAAGAGAAAAATTGACAACGTGGTTAAAGTAAATGTTATATAACTTCTGACTGATCGATAAAGTCACCTTTTGGTAGATCTATGAAGACTCGTGTCCGTCATAAACGTGCCTTCACGAGGTCAATGACCCCGCCCTACATAACCGACGGAGCATAAGGAAAACACTATCCGGATAAAAAGCTACGCAACGCGGCTTTTTCACGTCGTTCGACTTTTTGTTGCGAAACACTTCGGAGACAGATGGCCCGGAGTCTGGGCAATAGCGAATTAGCAAACATAATTCCGTCCAAACGTCGCCTACGTAAATTGTCCGTGCGGTAAATGTCTCAGATAATCAAGTTGTATCTACCAACCGCTTATGCGCTCCTGGTAATTGCCGACGGAGTATATTTTCTTCTTTCTTTTACCTAGCCATTTTTATCAAGTTATCATGGTTCGGCTTCTAATCCATTCAAATTTACTTGAATACAATAGATAAACAATAATAAGTAATTTTTACGCAAAGTACTACCATCTGACCTTCACAACCTAAAGGGTAAACTGCATTTTAAAGAAGAACTGCTTTTCAATCAATTTGAAGGCACTGACTTTCTATAACGTCTGCCTAAGATAGTCTGGACTACCGGGACAAACTTTTTATATGCCCATCCAACGCATGAACCATCTTAGATTTTCAGACAATTCGTCAAATATCGGCCCATATTGTCCTAACCAGCCAGAAAACAATGCAAACAATTTTATTAGACGTTTAATTAAATCAAATATTTTGACGTTGCTTCCCCACGGGATTCGAACCTAATACCTCAGGTTTACAAAGCAAGGGCCAATACCGCTATGGCGACGGACGAAGTATATTTCCTTGTAGTTTATAAAACGGATGACGGATGCAAAGCAGTTTCCGCAAATAACAAACCAAGAAGATGAAGACGAAGATTGCACTGGAAATTGTACTTAATGCTTATACGCCACAGTGCAGTGTATTTCTTACTTATGATAACACGATATTAAACGTAAACGTGCCTCGTGAGATAACAGTGAGGTACAAAGAATTTTCATCGCCGTCGGCCTGTAGGCGCCTCTGCAATATAGCTACGACATTCACGAGAGAGAGGGCGACCCCCAACGTGTCGTGTCTCGTGTTAGAAAGAAAGGTCCAAGAATTTACTCGTACGTCTCAAATTTCCAAAGGTTTTATTGCATTCCCGGCAAGCGCAGACGCTTAAACTTTATTGCTGTGGGATTAAAGTAATATTTGCAGCGGCTAAATGATGTCGGGGCAATTTCGTGATATTAAAGGCTATGTGTGCGGGGGCTCAGGTCAATAGTTCGGTGTTCCGTGGATGTTTGCGCAGTATAATCGAGACGGGAACTTTCTAACGCTCGCATTCTTGCTTCGGTACGTGCGATAACAGCACGCGCCGAAGCTATTTGCCATACTGCAGTTTGACGTGCTGGAAAGTTCGATAGGCGCGGTCGGGAGGGTTTTATGGTGGAAAAATATAAGTTTCAGTCTAAAACGATAAAAAATGGATCTACAGGGTTTGTGTGGTTTACATAAGCACTGGAAGTAGCGTGTTTGACGGGATGTAAAAGACTAAACATTTAGTTTTATGTGTCTGAATATTTGTTGTTTAGTTCGGGTAGATTTTTTTTGTGAATATTAAGGATATAAAGTAGACGTTGATATAAAAGAGATATATTTTTACCATAAACATGTAGTTGACCTGCATAAAATTAAAATATTTTATTTTATGCTCATTAATAGAATTTTAATAAATTAACCTTCAACAAAATAATATGACCGACATCGTATAAATAATTTACGCAGTATTAGCAGGTAATAATGAGCTCTCTGTACGAAATTGCGGCGCAATTTCTGCCACTGAATTTTAAACCTCAGATATTTTTTAAGGTATTCATTTTATCAAATGTCGTTTTTGACATGTTCTATGCACATAAAAAGATTTTTTTAGCTATAATAACTTTTATGTAAACTTATACTGTATTATCTTAAATATTTCAATATGCCTGATTGCAATTTTTAAAAATGTTTACATTAAAATGCTTATCGTGGATTATTCTCAGGCCAATGTAACTAGTACAATTATGTTAAACATAGTTTAAGTCTATATATTGAGGCTGAGGCAGGACTTACAATTTAATCGCAGGAGGTTCTGATTTTTAGTGCCATAATTTTCCTAATTTTTGAGTATCTACACTAAGTGCGGAGCAACGAGGTAACATATGTAAAAAAAAACATACGCTCCCCATTGAGTACCTCCTACTTTTGGGAAGACAGAAAAAAAGTTTAAAGTTACTCCAAAAGTAGTCGGTTTTGTACTATAGAAATAGATATTAAGTAAACTCAAATTCTCAATAATAATTATACGTACATATATGACATACGTGCAAAAAATATACTGAACTGGAACAACAGAACCCTCATTATCAGAGAGTTAAATTATTCTGTTCTTGTAATTCTCTTTAAATACTCAGTGTAAGTTCCTAAACCGTTAAATAAAAATGTATAGTCATAAATAATTTAAAAGAAAAAAAAACAAAACATACAATATTATTGCTATCACCATTTTAATATTAACATTAATTATACTAACGTTTCTAATCTATTCTTCTTCTATATTATATATTCTACCCTTTACATAAGTACATCGAAGCTACGATTCAGTGGTCCGAAATGGCGACAAATGGAAACTAAATCTCGAACAATCGTGGAGTGAGCCACAAAGAGGTTCGGTTTATCCAATTTGGGTCTACGTTTTAAAGGTATCGGAAAAGCTAGCGCTGAGACGTTCAGAAGTGCATTCTCTATCGGTTATCGAGAAAGTATCTTTAAGCACCTTTGTTTGAGAGGTAGAATAATATATAAGATAATAAGTCCTTTATTTCAAAACTAAATAATGTTATTGATGGTTTTTAGTTTGAATACTCTATTAATAAAATAAAAGGTCCATTACTAGAATGGGTGGAAAGAAAAGTCGAGGTTTAAAGTGAAAATAATAAAATAACATAACTTTAAGGATTGATAAATGAATAGTAAAATACAATTTCTGCGCGACTAAACCTTCTTGTTCTATGCTATTAGAATACATTATAAATTCAATTTACCTCTATCCCGACATGTCCGTGATTACGGACTCGGGAAAATGTTTTAATGATGGACATTAATGGGTTTTAATATAGATATTATATTAAAACAATCCACTAAAAGTTATTTATTATAAACTATTTATTGTGATTGTCTGCTTCCGTAGCCTAGCGGTTTGGAGGTCGTGGGTTTTAATCCTGCGAGGAAACAATCTTAAAATGTTTGAATTATTTAATAATTATCTTATGTAATTGTTAACGTTGTTTTCTGGTTGGTTAGGACAAATTGGGCTGATCACCCAAATGTCTGAAAAGTATCCTTGGCGTTGGATGGGCGTGTTAAAAACTCGGTCAACCACCAATCCGTATCGGACCAGCGTGGTGTCATACGATCCTAAAACCCCTAATAGAGAAGGTGTGTATAAGGGGTAGTCCACTGCTGGGCACGTCCCAGCAGTGGACTACAAAGACTGATGATGATGGTTGTGATTGTTGAAGGAAAGGACTTTAAACGGATGCCTTTTCACGCATGGCATCTAAATCTGTCCCGTGACCACAACTGCTGAAAAGGGTTTGAAACGTCGAGAATTAAAATGTAAAATAAAGGCGTAAACAAAAGTATCAATTATGTATTCATTATCCAGTTTAATTGTACGTTTGAAAATTGTGATTGCCCACAAGACTGGTGGTGGTGCCAACGGACATTTATTTAGTTTAAAACTGTGCTTTTATTAATAAAGTTTTATTATTATTATCTTGTAATTTTCAACTATATCATATTTGTATAGACAAAAAGCGTTAGTTCCCAACAGATATGATTAGCTGCTAATTGGATTCGAGAGTACGATGCTCCCAGTTTACTTTTCTAATCCACCCCTCCACCGCTTGCGGGGTGAAAGGGTCGAATTTAATTACTTCCACGTCAGAAGTGTCTAGTGAAAAATAGATGAAATCGCATCTTGATATCAAATCTTCGCCTGACTCATTATTCCCCTCACAATGGATGACGGCGAAAGTTTCAAGCTTTGCCCGAGTTAGTTATGCCGTCGTTTCTTTAAGACAGATTGCTAATTAGTATTTTTTACCTGTAGTTAATTAGAAACTTTACTTTATTAATTAATCTCGTAAGCTCAGACTATATCTTTTGTAATAATTACATATTTACTATATTTTTCACTGCACCGGCACTATTATAATCCAGCTCTAATACTAAGGCAAGGTTAGTTTTTTCGTAACTTGTATGATTAAAAATTAAATATAAACGCATAGTATTTTTTAATTTTTTAACTTTGCATTACACGTATATATTGAATGGTGATATCCAAATCGTTATACATCTTAAATTTTCTCGATAATTAACGTTTTAATGTTAATAGTTCTAGTGGTATAATATAATATTTGAAAGGCATGTACATAGTCATTCTTTCCAAAAAAAAAAAACACTCAAATCAAATATTTCTCGCCCGTATTTTGTTACTTATTTATTTACAAAAAAGGGCATTTGGTGAAAGGAATGGATTTCTAGAAGATTTACACAAACAACATGAAAATTCCATCTATTTATTATATTAAAATATATTACATATATTTAAATAGAAAATGCTTAGTTTAAAATATACGTATTTTAAAGTTAAGTAAAGATACTCGAACCTGCACTCTACATGTATGTACGTATTTCAAAACACAACATGTATAACACAAACTAATAGATCGATAAATATGTACCCACTTTACCACAACTACCCATTTTATTTCCCTAAATTTCCTTCCAGCAACATTAACATATAATTCCGATGAATACGTCTAATCTCTACTACGCAACGACAAATTTGCATAAACTCGGACCCCCATAGTTTTATTGCATCCACGGATTGTCCTTTTTTGCTTGGTACCCGCTGATAATCACTCCCAAACTTGGTATTCCCGCCGCGCGCTCCCCGCCCCAAAAGTGCGAATTTGATAATGAAAGGGGCCCTTGTGTGTTGCAGAGATAATGTAAATAAGCATGCAAATTATATACGAAACTCCATTCAAATGAACGCGTGATTCTTTAAAGTTCGGCACGAACGAACTCTACTTCGCATTAGATATTTGCGTTCGGAATGGAACCCCTGATGAGGTCGCGCGAGAATTTTTATAATCAATTTCACTGCATTTGAACCATTGATTATTTCACTTTGATGTGTAAACTAGTGGTTGTTTTAAGTGTATATTTTGAAAGTTACGTTACATTACAGTAGTTGTTTATATAGCTACAATTATTTGCTTGTTATTTTTCATTTACATGTTTTAAATGTAATGTGTATGTTTAAATGCAAATATTTTTTTATTTCGTAGGAATAATTGTAACATTATAAAGTTTTTTTCTCTTATAAAGCCTACTTTAAATGTATTGGCATTTGTATATTAGATTTAATAACAAATTATGTATATGTATTTCCTTTATTTTCAAGAGAGCTACATAAATTTACTATGCTAAGCGTCCTTTAGCAAAAAGCGTCAAAAGTTATGTACAACATAGACGGAAAGGCAAACTAAAATATAACTTTTACGTCATAAATAAAATATTCTTAAATATTTTGTCACGTTTAATTAATTAGTATTCGCGTAATTATTATAAAATATCATTTACAGTTATTGAAATGATATAAAACAAAATTTATTAATTAATTGCATTTTAGCTAGACCTGCCATTAAGATTTTTATTTGATGAACTTAACGATAGGTAACATCTTAACTGTCTCCGTACCCTAATGGTATGGGCGTGTACTTCAAAAATCGGAGGTCGTGAGTTCGAATCCTTCAGGGACTCGACAGATTTTCATTGTTGTTGCCTAGTTTGTTAGGGCAATTCAGGCCGATTACCCAATTGTCATAAAACTAAGATGATCCATGCGTCGGAGGGGTATGTAAAAAGTCTGTCCACCTACCAACCCGCATTCGACCAGCGTGGTGGCATAGGTCAAAACCCCCTAATGGATAGGGGTGTATCAGGGGAGACCTATGTCCAGCAGTGGACTATTACAGTCTGATGATGATAATAGACAACATCACAAACTCCTATAGTACTACTGAGTTGCTACGGCTTTTACGCTTCAAGAAAATATGTGAACATATAACCAAAGCAAATTACCTATTGGATTTGTTATGACACATTATTTTTATTTTATAAAGCTTCACTATCGAATGATTGATCGATCGCTGTTAGTCCATTCGCACGTGAACGTAAAAAAATGCCATACTCAATTTTGGGCGACTGCGCTCCACATTCAGGCTAACTACAGAATTTTTCAATCCGACATTCACTTACGGTTCAATTAACGGAAATAAATATTGACGTTTCATACAATATTTAAATATTGAAATTCCTATCAACGTTCTACAACCGGTGTGTCCGGCGGAATGAAACTGGCTGTTATCGAAAAGTGGGGAAAAGACAAAACGTGTTTTTTTTTAATTGAACGTAACGATAAAACATACAGGAACTTTATCTGATAATAATCGGAACGCCCTGCCTATAAGAATTGTTGCGTAAGACTTAAAAAAAAACTGCTTGCCGCCCTGAGACATGGGACGCTACGTCTCATTCACCTAGCAGTGTCTACAGTGCCCTTCAAAAAGGACAGTAATGTGCCAACTTACTCGTTTGCAGTAGAAATAGGTACCACAGTGGTATAGCCCTAGTTACCTATTCTGGTAAAAAGTAGACATACCTACAAATAAGTGCGAAAAAATCAAAAGCGTGAACTCTACATTTGCATACGTTGTGGTTAAAACATTTTCTGTGTAAGTGAAGTCACACGACGTTGCCGTATTGCTATCAATCATTTATCGTCGCTTCAACGCTACCGCGAAAAGCTCTATGCCGCTTTGATAATGTATCACGTTTGAAAGCGACTTTAAAAGGAACCCATCCCCATCGGAAGGAGCGTAATTGATAACGAATGATAAGCGCGCGTTTGGTTTATTCCGCGCGAGCTCTATCAGCGTTCAATGTGGAAATCAATTCCGTTTTAGGCCTTTATATTGGAAAATCAATTTCCCTGACATCCACTGCCAGGTATTTTCCGATATCAAAAGCCTATTAAAACTTGAATGATGAGGATTTATTTTAAAAAAATATACGTGTGAGATAATAATAATTTAAGAAAATACTTGAATTGATAATAATCAAACTGTAGAACGACATGTCAAAAATTTATTAATACATTTTGTAGTAATAAATTTAGGTGTTATGTTTAATTAATATAAATATATTTCAGTCTACAATATATTTAAATTAATATTTTTTTAATTCCTATTCATCAAATAATTTTGCTTAACAGGGAATACCAATAGAGCCAAACATGCGATGGATGGGCATGTAAAAAGTCCAATCAGCATTGGACTAGCTTGGTGGGTTACGGTCAATAAAACTCCTAATGGAGAAAGCATGCATTAGGGGAGGCCTATGTCCAGCTAGTGGACTAACACGGGCTAATGATGAGATAATGAACAAAAAATAAACATCATTAAGGCAAAAAGGTTATTTTCTTGGCTTATATCACGCTTTCGGGTTTTTCGTACAAGTTTTTATAAATAAATAAAACAATTTTCAAACCTCATAAGGCATCCTCTAACTATTACCATTAGGGTACAAAATTTACAATTACATTCTTATGTCATTACACAGAACAAAACCCTGCATGCACGTGACGAACAAATTTTACAATTTCTGTCTGTGGATGATTTATGAGACCCTGACAATTGCCTCAAAATAATTCGTCATTGACATCAAAGGACTCATCAAAAGTTACTTTCCAACGTTTGCATAAAATGGAACTTCATTCGTCTACCACACGGCGTTACAACATTTAAGTCGCGATGTTATTTTTCTAAATTGCGCCCGATAACGACAGAGCCAGACAAGATTGGCCGTCCATAAAGGTGTATCGTTGTTGCTCGATATTTTCTTACAATCTCGGCGAAGGGGCTTGGGACAGCGCTCCTAATGGGCCAATATATCAAACGGGATTAACTATAAATGAGAGCAGCGCAGCCGGCTGGTACTTTGTAGCGACACGGGCGGAATACTGCTTTATCACTTATAGATGTATTTATCGCTGTTCGGACTTTTAAAGCGGTCAGATTCTCGCCATTATAACCACCACAGCACTTAGGGAAGAAGGACGACAATTTCTCTGTTGGTTATAAATTTTTGCTTGCATATTTTTTTGCTACCGCCTCAGTGGCCTTGTGGTATTATTTATAAGCCGTAGGTCGGAGCTCAAATCTCGCGCGGAAATCACTTTGTATAAAAGTAAGATGATCCATGCATCGGATGGACATGTAAAAAGTATGTGACATGTAATAAGTGTGGCATGTAATCGTTCTTTGCACTATGTTAAGAATATTCAGTATATTACTTATGAAGAAAAATATATTAACGTTTCTATTGTAACTACTAAACTTCAAAATGGAAATTTCGTTTTGTACTAAAATGTACATACATTAGACGAAAAATTATATTATGCGAATAACACTAAAATATTTTTAGTAGATATATAAAATTTGTTTTGTTCGCGTGTTTATGTTTATGATTTTCCACATCTCCAAGCATCGTTCCAGTAGTAATTTGAAAAAAAAACACCAAACAGCTCGCCGTGCATGCCAAACGGGCAGAACCTAATAAGCGAATCCAAACATCGCGCAAAAGGGAAGGCGAACACGGAACTTAGTTTACCTGTAGTCGAAATTCCTTTAGCGGAGTGTCGGGAAAAACAAAACTACATAATAAACAGACTGCAAAGTAGCTCGACCAAATCGCATTTGGGGGGGTGAAAGAAGACGCGCGGTAGCGGCTGGGGGGCGACGCAAACGGGCCGAGTTATTCCAGACGAGCGGACACCGAGAGCGTACTCTATCAAAGAAAACGATTTGTACACACCCTTACTCCACTGTCTGTGGATTGGTTTGTTTGAGTTGTTACTTATGGGCGGGAGGAATACAAAATTTTGCGAAGCGGCAACACGTTTATGCCGTGGCACAATTTGCCCGCGGCTCGAGCGTCGCGTTTGATGTGCGGAGAACGGGCGATTTGTAATTACGTACGTGTAAACTTTTCATAGACTTTCAAGAGTAAGTCGAGTTAGTTCACGCTTAATAAAATTTATTATGAAAATTTTAAAAATACCATTACTTTTCAACTGCTTTCATTGTCGACAATGTGCTATAGCTTTTTTAATTTCTGTACTTTGTTCTATTTCAAATAATTGAAATATATGGAAGTTATGAAATGTGATATTACTAATCGAAATTTTTGAAGCCATAGGTGTATAGAAAATATTTTTACTGATTCTCGTTAATAAAGAGAGCACAATATTTGATCTGCCATAGCATGCACTAAAAAAAGACATAATAAACTCTATTAACGAAAACAAAACATAAACCACCCTAATTATCTTAATGAATTCGTAAACATAGAAAATATATAACTTTATTATACCATATACCCGAAAATATGTTTGCTATTGTAACCAAGAATGTTAACATAATTAACATAAAATAAAGCCGTTAATTTTTGTGAAATTTGGTCATATTACCCAAATTAGGAAATGATGAGACCAATAAAACGTCCTAAACTTGCTACTTTGCGGTATAAATAAGAACAGTTTTGATAGTCAGTCTATCTTTAATAGGAAACCTAAATAAAACATAAAACTAAGGCGACAGTTAGACTTGCTGAAAATGTTAAAAGTTTATGTAAATGTGCCATGTACCACTATCTTATTTTTAGGTCAACAGTATACTAACATCATTATAGGTGGGAAAATAAAGTTGTTTGTTTATGTTTTATTTACAATAATTGTACAATTTTCAATTTTAAGATAAGATAATTTTTGGTACGTATATTTATACATGTATGTAAAATTGATAAACAATTATTTGATAATATACACTAAATAATTCGGTACGCAACAAAGCGGAGTACTGTCCTTTATAAGATAATTAATTGATTTATTTAATAACTTTTTATGAATAATTAAACATTCATATTATGTAGATACAATTAGGAAAGTATAAGAAGCGAACCTTCGTCGGGCATTAAGATTATTTAATTAATACCAAAAAATTTAAAATATTAGTACATTAACAACTGCGGGTAAAGAATTTTTTTTTTGAAAAATTGAAACTTTATTTTTATCGATCGAATAAACATTAAAGCAAAAAAATGAAACGATCTGCTTAACGCTTGCCAATCGCCTTAATCTGTTTTGTGTCCAAATCAAAATTAAGAAATTTCACGTTCATCATAATCGGCCTGTGTGAGTTCAATGCTGGACATAGGCCTCCCCTATTGCACGCCTCCTCTATTAGGGGATTTCTGGACCGTACCACGCTGGTCCAATGCAGGTTGGTGGGTGGACTGACTTTTTACATACCCATCCGACGCATGAGTTTCACGTTTCCAAATAAAAAGATAATTTACCAAATATTTAAACTTTATGTCAAAAGATGCCTTTAGCTTGACACTAGATCCTATGTTTAATTCAAAGATTATACATTGTGAAAAATATTAAAGACAATTTTAACGCAATGAAAACAAAGCGGAAAGCATATTCTGTAATTAATATTGCATCTGTCGGATCAGGGAGACGCCATGGACGCCTTCTAGACGCTTCCGTCGCTGGCTTGATTAAAACTTGGAATAATGAACGTTGGAAAAAATTGCTTCATCTCCACCTTAGCATACTAACGGACAATTTAAATTGGTATGAAGCTGTAGTTAAGACATGTTTTTTTTATTATAAGATGACGTGAAGAGAAAATGAAGTACCGGAAAAATTGTTATAAAATTGGTTAGTAAATTTACTACACACTTACATTTATTACACGGTAAATTTACGACCAGATAATGTAATATTATGTTGAAAGGTTGTAATAAATATTAAAAATAAACCTATTTTAATGTAACAGCGTTTTAATAAAAAGATATGTTTTAATGATAATCGAGATTAAGAAAATTTTTTTCATATCGTATTCGTGATCTTTTCAATGGCGTTATATTTTCAGTTAAAAAAATATTATAGGTTCATAAAAGTTGAACTAATTAATCAAATCGTACATGTTAACAAGTTTAAATACAACATTAAGGCTATACGTACACTTAAAAGCTACACTTATTACTTGGCAAAAACTACAAACTACTTGATAAAAAAGCTCAAGAATAACAATTTGATTTAAGCATAAAAACACGTAGCACATTTCCACCAACCGACCCAAACTTGTCGAGCGCAGTATTTAGCAGGAAATTCCCACAGCGTCCCCGGAGCGTCCGCATCATTGATATTCGACACAAATATGATCCTCGCGGGTCGATCCGCCGAAACTTCCAGAATAATCCAGAGCCATCGTTATATAAAACTTGTAAGTTGTTCGCGTCGTCGTCGGATAATCGAGTTTATACTTGAAGGGCCCCCCATCAATCATTTATCCCGCCTTTGGATGGATACGGAGTTGCCTCGCTAAACTTTAAAAGACTCGTGGAGCTTACTCCAAAGGCGTATGTACACTCGTTTGTCCTACTTAACAAGGCTGATTTAAAAACATTTATATCGAATATTACCAGTTTGATAGCTTGAAGTTTTGTTGCTTTTATTTACGGAAACGGAACTTGTTATATATACATTATATTTATTACATTTATATTTCAACTGCTCCGTAGTCAACTTGCTCGAGCTCTAGTGGTAGGGCGTGCTGAAACCGGAGGTCAGGGTTCGAATTGTGGGATGAAAATTTTTCATTGTTGTTTCTGGTTAATTAGGTCAATTTGGGCGATCACCCAATTGTTGAACGTAGATGGATCCATGCGTCGATTGGCATGTAAAAGTCGGTCCACCCACCAACCCGCATTGGACCACGTGGTGGCTATGGTCCAAACCCTTAATGGATAGGTGTATTAGGAGGCCTATGTCCAGCAGTGGACTCAAAACAGGCTGATGGATGTATGTTGTAGTAATATTTAGAGTACGATATTACAATTTTTATATAAAGATATGTATGTCCCGTTATTGAACTCACAGATAATTAAGTATCATCATCAGTCGAATGACAAATGAAATTTCGTATGAATATTAGTAAAAAGTAAAGTTAAGTAGAGATCAGCTAAGAACGGGTTTTCCAAAATTTTATCCAAAAACTAACAAAATACTTTATTTACCACGAGATCAAGGCGGCGACTTCATCAACACAACAGCTAGTACTTTATATAGCATTTGGTCATGGTGTTTATAGTACATACAACTGGTTGTAACGCGCTTATTTTACTATTTTTATTTAATAGTTTTACCACCCACCAACCCGCATTGGACCAGCGTGGTGGGATACGGTCCAAAAACCCCCACTTGCCCTAATGGATAGGGTGTATTAGGGAGGCCTATGTCAAAAAAAAGGCTGATGATGATGATAAATAGTTTTAAAATAAAATAATATCTCAACTATAGTAGCTAGTAAGAAATTTTTATTTTAAAATAGTTTTGATACAGATATCAAACCTTCTCTAATATATACTGAAAAGTCGGTCAATGAAAATCAATATCATCCTTATTCACCCTTAGATTAGTCAATGTTGATCATAGGCCTCCTAATGACATGTCTTCTCCATTAGGAATTTTGAGAACCTAATCCACCAGCTAGTCCAATAGGTTGCAAAGGTGACCAACTTTTTCAACAAACCGTCGTTCTGACTAAATAATATTATATTGTATGCATACTGCTCTGTAGCCAGTGGTTAGGTCACAGTCTTTGTTTAAACTAGAGGTCGGGTTCGAATCATGAGGACTAGACAAAATTTTCATTGTTGTTTTAGTTAGGTTAAGCATTCTAATGATCACCCAATTGTTGAAAAGTGTAATGATCCATGCTCGATGGGCATGTAAAGTCGGTCCACCTGACAACCTCCTTGACCAGCGTCTGTGGATACGGTCCAAAGTCCCCCAATGGATGGAGGTGCATTAGGGAGGCCTGATGATCCAGAGTGGACTATCACAGGCTGATGATCATGATTTGTTATATAACTTTTGATCAATGTACAAAGTCAGTTAAATAACAGCTTTTAGGCATAACAAAGTCTTATATATTATTTTATATCATAAAGCAAATATAAGATGCTTATAAATGACAAAATTTAAGACATTTTAGTATCAAAAATTATAGAGGTATAAATACGAAAAAACATTGTTTTCTTTTAATCTAGAAAATTAAATGTTACAGTCAAATTGAGTGTGTTGAACTAAAGTATGTTAACTGTAGTTGTTCATTTAATATTTTAACAAGTTCCTGAAATTGCGCGTGTCCCAGTCACTTTGCCACCTTAATTGTTTTTCGTGAGGCATTTTTGGGTAATAACAATACAACTTTATACAATTACCCTGTTATTCTACTAAATTGCACTATTTGGTACTTAATTCGGGGCAATTATTTGTAATAGTTAGGGCAACACAGAGCCATTAAAACTATTAAAAACGTACGTGGGAATCGCTATAATTCACAGCAGATACGAATCGATTTTATTTTTCATACCATAAGCCGATTATCGTAGTTTGATACTATTAAGGGATTTAAATGGTTTTATATGCATCAAATGATATGTTTTATTGGAGCTGCTATTATATGATTGGTATGATGCGGTATTTTCGATGAGGAAACATTGAAGTTCAAATAAAAATAAATATGTACCGAAGTTTAGGGGGAAATTGGCTGCTGTCTTTACAATTTGGATGTATGGTTCTTTCTAGTACAGTCAAATTTATGGAGAAATAAGTGTTTGTAATTTTGAACATAATTTTTTTTATCTATGTTGTGGTTTTTAGTAGAGAACTATGACTAAATTAGGCTACTTATAAACACAGCAAATCTTTGTAATATTCGTTTTATATCTTTCGTTGTCAAAACACAATTCACACGAGGTTTAGTTTTTATATATAATAAAACATACGACAATTTTGGAAAGAATAAGAAATGGTGAGAAGATGCAATATACGTTTTGCATAGTTGTAAACGATTACTATACAATAAGCATCATTTAATGGCTTCCGTTTTTTTTAGTTCTAACGTTTGCCGTCCTGGACGGGTTGCAAATAAAAGGCACAGATAAGATATTAAATTAAAGAATATTCCAAGGAGGTTGGATTTCGAAAGGCGTTACCTGAGACGCGGACTTTTGTTGCTCAGACGATATTGCATCTGCGCTCGCTTCCTTCGCTAATTGCTATGAGCGAATTTCAAAATTGAATACACAATTTTCGAGATTGTATACTACGAATAAGTAATAGCGGGAACCTTTTACATCAGAATGAAACTAATCCCTGGTATTTGATATTTTTCGCGGAGAATTCGCGATAAACCTAGTTCTTGTCTAGGTATCAAAAGCAAATGGAAATATTGAAGAGAGATTTCGTCGGACTGCCGAACATCGTATGTGAGTGCACACGTGTGAAAACTTAAACCTTCAGTAGATGCCACAGACTTTGAAAAGAAAATGCAAGTAATATTTTGTTAAGTTATAATGTAGTAGATATCATAACTCAAATGATTTCAACTTTATGTATTACTCCTATTTCACAAAAATTATATTTAAGATAAATATAAAGTATAGCTTAACATATTTTTTTGGCACGTTTCTTCGCCTTTACAATATTACTTGTCTATAATTAGCTTACTGTTGCGTAAAAAATCAATTTAAAATAAGCTAAAATAACTAGAAAAAATATGATAAAGAACAATAAACTTCTGCCAGAAAATTAAAAAAAGACATATTCTTGACCTTACTAACCTGTAGCGTCATCTCAGGATGGGCAGGCCAAAAAATATGTTTAAAACGCATAGTAAAATTATGATTCATAATAAACTTATGATTACTATGATTATATATATTATATGATTGCTTGAGAATCATGCTAAGAATATTATTTATTCATATTTCAATATTATTTTATATTGCGTAACAAAGATTATATGTAATTTTCTAAATACAAAACTGTTGATATTTTAAATGCTTTGTTTCGACAATTTTAAAACTATCTAAATATAGAGTTTTTTAAAAATTAGTGTAAGAAACTTGGAAAGAGTTTCATAAAACACAAACGTATTTAAAATCAGGACCAGCGCTAAATAAATAGAGCGGCAAGAGAGCCGCGTCGCCGGCGAGCTTTATCCGGAAGGTAAATAGACACAGCTAATTTAATACGGCAAAAACTGTTGCGACGCCGCACTAAAAGTACAAATTAGAGGGAATGGAATATAGTTTACTTTAAGTTAAACTTATTACGGTGCTCGTGTAACAGGAGGCGCCCGGCCCTCCGGTCAAGTGGCCAATTTGTCACCCGCGCAAACTTCTCACTACTTAAGCCCTACGCCCGTTCGATTCTATTAAACTTTCAAGACCTCTCGAAGCCATTTTCCCCGTTTGAATCAAGGCTCGCCTAACTCAACTTCACCTAATATATTTATCCATTTGTCACCTGTTCTTTCTTTCTTTCACGGCACTAAAACCGCCCACGACCTGGCCACACCGCGCTGGTCTCAATATGAAATCGTGAAATTTACGGCTGCCATTATTTCATCGCTCGCGCCCGTACCGGGTACAAGAGCAAATCAAAATAAAACCCTCTCAGGGACACTTACAATGCGCTATCATAAAAATTAAATTACGCCAGGAGTTTCTCTGTAAGTGCGCGCCATTTTAGGCGGGGTGAGGGGCGGCCACATCAAAGTGCCTCCTGCGTAGAGAGGGCCAAATCGAATTTAGCAGCTTGCTTCTTTCCTAACGCAGAAAGTACCGGACCCGCTTAATTCGCCTGCCTACCTTTGTACGGTATATATTAAAAACGCGAATTGATAACATAACCAAATTTTACATAAGACAACATGTTATGATCTTACGAATAAATTCGTTGACATGTTTATTACACTTACTTACTTCACTGTCAATAAGTATATTAAATTATATTTACTTAGATCATAAACTATATTAGCTCACAAAGAATCGGTTTAGGTTCCGGCTAGTTTAGACATATCGAAGGTTTTTCACCGGCCTGAATGAGATAACTTTGCGGTTGCGTCCCGTCGCGCAGAGTAAACATTATTTATTTACTGGCTACACTATTAATTTCTTCAAAACTATGTACTCAAATGCGTAAAAACGTATTACTGCAGTTTGGCCTTGCTAAAAAAATGTAGCTATGTTACATTTTTTTAGCAAAACCCAACTGCCTTAAGCATAGGAAAGTGAGAAGGTTCGTATACCACCAAAACACTCCTAAAATAACTGTTAACAATTTCACTCTCCGTTACAACAACAAAGAATCCTTGCCTACAACTTGGCACTACACAACTAGCGATCGCCAAGGGCAACCCACCGCCCGCTCAGGCGCTCTCGATAACTTGGCTAATTAAATTTCCGACGTGAATGTACAGCCGAGTTGTGTTAAGTAGGGCCTACTTGTAAAGGTACTCCAGTGGAAGTTTAATCGAGTTGCAGCGGCCGCCCGCAACGCGACTGAGTTGGAGATCCCCAGCTGACAAATTAACCTCTTGCCCTCTCTCGCCACGCTCCGGGCTGTTTGTAATATGTTTTTATTTATTTACGGGCTCCGTGGAAATTGTATTCGTTTCTGCGAACGGCGATAAACGAATCGCCTAAACAAGTGCTTAGAGAAATCTAATCTAAAGTTAAACTTTGCTGCGGGCATGTTTCTTGACGGTTCTACAATGGAATCTTACCTTCAATTATAATGTTGTTATTTCAAATAGTTACAATACAAGATTATAGTTATAATAAATAAAAATAACTTGGATAATTGGAAAGTATCTTTATACGTAGGCGCGAAGAGAACACAAGCGGAGAGCTAAAGTTATTATTCGGTTATCAATTGCAGCAGCCTCAAGTTATACAGGGCACTATTTTAGTCACATAAGTACCTTCTACGTGTTTCGTTCACCTTTACAATATTTTTAATTCTTTCAAATTGTCCAACATCAATACTTATTTAATTATCGATTAACAAATGATATGACGGAACAACAATAAGAAATTACATATAAGATTTACTTTTATGCAACAATTAAACTTAAAAAGACATTAACAAAAGAGATATTTTTACAAAATAGTTTAAACTTAATTACATTGTCGTGTTTGAGTCTTGATTTGAAACTCTTTTATGTTAATAATTATATATTTTGCCACATCCCAATATCAAATCTTTTAATGAGTTTCAAAATTTACTCTATAATACTGTCAGATATATAGGAAAACTATCTCAGTCGTTTCTTAAACACACTAAAATTATAACGACGTATAACTAAAAATTAAGCTTTATAATTTTACGATTTAATTCCACAATTATTCACTGGAACGATACATTCTATTTTTGTTTTTAATTATTTATATTAAAAATGTATATTTATGGACATTAATAAACTATCGTTGTTATATTTGTTAAGACATAAATTATCAAAAATGTTTTTTTTTTAATTTTAGCTATAACCGTTTTATTAAAAACCTTCCTGTTAAAGATTACCATTATATAAAAAATGCATTTTTATATTCGTTATAAAATGCGTTTAATTACTCTAAACGCATTTTGGAATAAAATTAATTAAAAATGTTTGTACGTCAAGTATTATGATTAATTACATCAGCACGCCGAAAAAATTATAAATAAAATACAAGTTTTGTTGTAGCTAATTTAATAAATATGTATTCTCTTTTAAAATAACAAAATACGTAAACGAATTTTTTGAATTAGAAACATGACAATTATTGTTTACCTCCCAAGAAAATATATTGATTGATATTTTAATTTTTACCACCGCACTTAACCCTTAAGCTATAATACAAAAAATGTAGCGCAAATTGTAAAAGATATATCTTGTTTCTACTGAGACACTGGTGAGTCATAATTAAGATAACACTGAAATATTTATTTTGCATGGAAATTATTTCTTAAACGCTAAATCAAAATCAATATCGTCGTACAATGTAGAAGCACTACACTTTTATTATCTAAATTGGTATATAAAGGTTTATTTATTTATTTATTTATTAAAGCTTTATGACCAAGTAAGTGCAAAGGCGAATTTAATGCTAAAAGGCATTATCTACCTATGGTTCAAAAATGATACCCAAGAAAAGTACATGAGAAAATCTGCAACAGAACAAACCTATCCTGTACGTAAATGTACATTGACAAAGTTCGCAACTAACACGTCAAAACTCAATTTCACGTCATGCACATCTCATATCTAAACATTGGACAGGCGAATGCACATGTATAATGTTAGTCAATACTTGCCGCTGCTATACATAGCTTGTATCATCCAGTTGTCATTCGAGTGTAAAAAATACGAAGACAGAAGTGCATGTAAGTTATACCGTCTTGTTTCTCATGCTGTGTAGACTCGAGAAATGTAATAGGTATGGTATGAAACAACTTAATAATTTATTTTAACTTACACGAATTGCATATTTACATTTGTTAAATAAAAAATAAATATGTTTACAAAAAATCATCTCGTAAAGCGACATTATGAAGGTTTCCTACCCTAATGGTAGAAAACCGTCGATGATTAAACGATATATAGTTCGGTATACGTTAATTAATACTGATTTCTTACATTAAATACAACACAAGTAATTTATAAATATACAATTGTATTCAGAAAACTGTGGAATATTCTTAATAAGAAAAGCGGTGAGTGTTCAAAGTCGTTTTCTTCTTTTTAACTTGAAACAGAATGGGATAATAGCTAGAGAAATTTCTGGAATTAAACTTTGCGGATTTAATTACGATAACTTCGCAACGAGTTCCGAGTACTCCGCGGCCTCCACTATGGGGGCTACCCTCGAGGAGTATCGATTAATATAAATATTGTAAACTACAATAATCGAAACTGGCTATAAAGATAGAATTTAAATATTTACCATCATACAGTTATCAATATTTTAAATACCTCTAAGCCCATTCCTTTAAGAGAACAGGTACATACATTATATCTTTATTTTGCAGTTAATTCACCAAATATGAACGTATGATTTTAATGAAGGATATGAAAGCTTCCACGTGGCCCGATGTACTTGAGAAAACAAATATGTTTTAAATGTGTTTCTTTTTATAGCGGTTTGAGCATTCTGAGGTTTTCCTTTACAACAAAACGGGGGTAAATTAGTACGTAATTTTTTTTTATACACGCGCCCCTGAACTATGTTCTTCACGCTTTGTTAGTTAGAATATTTCTTTCAATATCAAAATTATTTATGACATAATCATGTTTTGCGTCAAACAATGTAATGAAAAAATCCAAAACAGCGTTTTAAGGTTATTCATCATGTCGTTATGTCTTTCTTAAATAATTTTTCTCTTCCCTACGCAATTGATTCATATTTAATTACTTTTCCAACAAGTCTCCATTGTTCGCAACAAAACTAGTATTAAAAATTATTCTCGTAATTATGAGAGGAAAAGTTGGAAAGTGATTCCGGTCACGTCCAGCACGCACTACGGCGAAAAGAATCGAACTTCAGATATTTTTAATATTACTTGTGTATAATCAGAAATAAAGGACCTGAAGGTTATATCATTATTATAAAAGATTTTTTCGTTTGAGCTTTGCAATACTAAAATGGGAGAAAAAAGTGTAACGAAATGTAAATAGTTAAAATATGGTTTAAATTTTTAATAACGTATGTGTTGTTTTTGTATTTAGATAAAATTTTGCAGTTGAAATCTTTACGACGGTAAAATAAAATAAAAATCAAACAACACCAGGCATGGTTTTAAGTTTTGTTGGTTCGGATACGTAACGTAAATATTTACTAACATTATGTTTAACTAGATACTATTTATATACATTGATTCTAAGTAAATATTATATATATCGTATATAGAACAAAGAAGACCGAAAAACTTAGGCAGTAGCAGTAAAGTACTGCCCAAGTTTAGGTTCCAAACTGGAGATAGATGGCGGCTTAGTTATATTTACAGTACCTTCGGACAGGAACAGACGGTCAGAGTCGTTGGGCGGATCGCACGGGGTGGTGCGGTGGCGGAGGGTGACGTGGAGCGAAGGACCACGGGGCGGCACTTCCGGTGGAGCGGGCTCCGGGGGCGACTCGCACTCGCGCTCGCTGGTCTGACTGGTTGAGCCTGTTTGGTAACAACGCCATCTAGTGTTGATATTCAACAATTTCAATATGCTACCGACGATCTAAGCTCAAAGTAGGTTGGTTTATACGATATCGGGTTGAGTAGAAAGAAAACGTATACAATAATTATTTCAATATTTCGGTTCCGGCTTTGAAAGTACCGCAAAATCAACAAGATTGAAGATATAAAGCATGTCTTCAAAGCCATTTTTTTATCATACGCGGAGAGAAGTCGGGCACCTGATGGAAGTGGTCACGAGCATAACTTGCAATATATGTATCGCAACGCGCTCCTACCTGAGACATATGTGTAAGTCCGTTTACCCAGTAAATACACATGGTGCCTTCAACGTGAACACAGAAGTGTTCACACATGCTCTGGGCAGAAATAGGCACGGTGGACACAGACGTTAGTTCTCTGATAGTCTGTGTATTTTACTCAAATTTAGTATAAGCAGTGCTGCTATCTAAAAAAAGTAGATATATAGCAGGTTTCTTGCATTTATTTTGTACACGTACCATATACTTTTATGAGAAAATAAAGACATTGCTGGACAGCGTGTATATTTTAATTAATTATATTTATTACAGTTTAGCATAGTTCACAATGACTTATAACACTTTAAGCTACTAGTAAGTTTAAAAAATGGGTTATGGCTAAGTTATGACTTAAGACGCACTATATTTTGTATAACTTTTCTTAGAACACTTACCGTATCTGCAGTAACTATATGTGTCCTCCAATATCTTATTTTGCTTAATTCGTTGCTTATAAAGACCGCCTGTAGCCTAGTGCGCTGGCGGCGTATGAGAATCCGGAGGTCGGGTTTGAATCCTGCAGGATCGAAACAAGATTTTCATTGTGTTCCTAGTTGGTAGGCACGTCGGCCGATCACCAATTGTCTGAAAGTAAGATGATCCATGTCGGATGACAGTCATGTAAAGTCGGTCCACCCACCAACCGCACTGGACCAGCGTGGTGATGGTCCAAAACCCCTAATGGATAGTGATTAGAGCCTAAGTCCACTGATCTCAAAGGCTGATGTTTATGATGATGATGATGATGATATAAAGACATTTAAGAGCTTATGACACTATTTTTCATAGCCTAAATGTAAGTGTTACCGATTTCTTTGCAAAGCATAGCTCAAATTATTTTCCTATTTATAATATAAAGTTGAACTAACTACTACGCAATTATCACAACTACTAACTTTAGCACTTTTACAACTTGATGTCCCGGAAACTTTGCGACTGAAGAAAGTTTGGTGAAAGTTACTGAAAGCCCGCTATATTCATTACAGGGTTGATGTTGTGTAGTTTTTTACTTATTTGAATCAAAAAAGTTTTGTTCAGTATCTAATAAATTGTCTGTAATTGACCATTTGAAAAAAAATGGAGCAGTGTGTTTTTGTGTTTATAAAACGTTTATTATCATAAACATAAATATTCTTCTAAGTAATCATTTGATATATTTTTATTATAAAAGATTAAACAACATTTTTTTTTGGATCTAATGAATGCACTCATTTCGTTTACGTGAATAAAATTTTGTAGGATAGATTGCTACATTAACTCATATGCGATATTATTATAAAAAGGTAACACAACATAAGTTAGTTTCAGAAAAAATATCGCAGTAAAGAGGAATGCGTTCACACACGGGTACTCCGACAAAATATTATTTCCTCACAGGGAACGAACATGGATCGCGCGTCTCAGAGAAGCGACAACCCGTTGCGAACTATGCGCGGCATCCTTATCAAAGGCATGTACACCTCCGCATCACATTCATAATAGATACACTACAGAGAATGCCTAACTACAATAACTAAGGAGGAATCCGGCGTCGAATGTGTGTATGCCTCATTCATAGCTCACATATCTGAATGGCGTACAATTAATTATATTTCGGCAGAGATATGTGCGCAAAGCTAGGGCTGAGCGCGCAGACATTCCTAACGTTCTGTTTGCGAATAAAATTTGAATCGTCAAACGATGGAACGTCAGGATATTTGGTTGTTTGGTAGTTCGTCTACTAGCCTATGCCGTCTTTATTATCGGCAAAACGACAGCAAAAGCTATTGATATTATCCATGATAATCTTCTAATTAGAAAATAAATTAGTTATCTGTCTCAATGTGCTAATGCTATTGCACATTTGCTTGTAAATAGAAAACTGTGGGTTCAAATCCCTGTGGCTGATGTCTCCTAGTTAATCAGAGCAATATGAGGAACTTATCAAATTTGTCCAAAATATAAGTCACAGGGACGTGAAAATTCGGTTCAACAGTCTAGATCTCCATCATCAGTTATTATAGAACGATCTATAAATGCTTCCAATTATTTTTGGTCTAATTATTTAAGTCTAACTTAATGAATTAAGTTAAACAAACTTGATAATAATATTTTGATTGGTATAGGTATCTTTTTCATTGGTCGTGGATTACTGGCTACTATTTGGTTAACTTAATCTAAACAACTTTAAAGGGCATTTACCGTTGTAGTGGCAATGGCGGTTCTGAGCCGGCTCGTGGTTAAAGTCATCTTGACGCCGGCTGCGGCGGGATAAAGTACTAGTTGATTCTGCATTGAACACCTCTTCACCTAGAAACAAAATGGAAATCATAGTTAAAAATGAAATAATATTTACTTTTATTTTTAATTAACTACAACTGTAGGTCATCCGTCCCATCGGAAGAGAGAGTATACCTGTATTTGCACCTATATTGGTGCACTATGCACGGGTAAATATCTAATATAAAATAGATCAGTCTCCGGGAGGATATTATTATATGTGGGTATTGAATTTCAGATGCCACGATAATCTAGTACATTAAATTACTTTTATTTTTGGAGTATTTATCAAAAACTGCCGTAATTTCATTGCAGCACTGTAAAATTCATTAAAGAGGATTTGAATAAATTAAAGCTAACTAGTTAGGCTGGGTAGCATTAAGAAAACTAAACCACATCATCACAATCTCACATTTAACCAACGTGTACTCCCCGAGATGACCTATGTATCGTAACATGGCCCCTGACTGTAGGATTGGTCCACAAGTTCTCCGTACCTCAACAGGCTATGGAGCATGCCATGCTCTGAGTTTCTTTGTCAAATAAAATTCGTAGCGAGTTCATCAGTCGAATGACAGAAGTTACCGACATAGTGCAAAGGTTTAACTGAGTGAAGTAACATTGGGCCGGGTATAGTCAGAATTTGGGAAGACGGAGCTTTGGTTGACCTCTGACTAGGTGAGACGCCAATCTCCGTGTAGTAGCCGGGAAAAGTTGGCGTTCATAAAAAAGGCCTATGTCCAGCAGTGGATTGATAGGGGTTGATTATAATGATCTTGATGATGATGAAAGCTAACTAAACCGCGTAGTGCGCGTATGAAGAAAAATTAATAAAAAACGTTTATATACCTTTAGAGTTTCTGTTTCTTTTATAGAACCTCCGATTGGTGCTCTCTAGAGGAAACGGAGATGCCTGGCGCTGTGGGCTGCTGATGTAGCGCGGCGGACCATCCCCGTTCTCGGATCCATATATTCGACGTTGCTCATCTGTAAAGAAGTGAAACTTTTAATACGAAAACCAGAATATGAACATTATATGAAATTAATATGGTAGAAGTTAGTCACCATATTAATTTTATTCGTAATTAACGTGTTGTTATGAAGTTGTGTCCTCACAATTTTATATGACGAAATATGAAAGGCTTCTGGCTTTCTAAATTGAAAGAAAAATATATTTTAGATATTACAGTATTTGGTTATGTATACTAAGATTTTGAGAGTGCTAGAGATGTTTTTCACTAGTAGTATAACTGAGAAAAATTTCTGGGGTTAAACTAGAAAAATATCTATAATTTGTACGTACTTCTTGAGCGAAAGCTAGTATTTCTTTAAAGTATACGTAACATTTTTTGGCTACTTAAACGTTTAGGTTATGTATTAACCGCAATAAATAAAATATTTACATATTTTTCTGTACCCAAAAACAGAACAGAGAAAAGTAAACAATTCAAATAACGAACAAGCTCATTAAACATGGGAATTTTGAAACAAATTTAACATCACAGCGGATTCATTGCTGCCCCGTGTATGTAGTTATTACAACTTTGTTGATTCATAAAGCGTGCCCCTTTGAATAGGCAATTGTAAACAATAACAAGCATAATACGAGTGCCCGGGGTGCGGGATTCGAGTCCGGGTGGCCAGGGGCGATTCCGGAACTGACTTGCTAAACAAGCCTTCCTAACGGAAACGACTCGAAATGATCCACGAACAAACATACTTCCCATCTTGCGATGCATATTTAACGTACTTGAGTACGTCAAGTAAAATCGTTGGTGTTACTGTGACAAATAACAATTTCAGTAAAATAAAGTATGATAGTATAGCATTAGTATAATTTCAAAAGTTGTGGGTGAGTTGGTGTTGTAAAAATTTGGCGTCAACGCTTTGAGTGTCTATATATATATATCATCATCATCATCATCAGCCTTGTTAGTCCACTCTGGACATAGGCTCCTAATCACTATCCATTAGGGTTTGGACCTAACTCATATATATATGAAAACACGTATGTGTTCTGGTTTGAAGGGCACCGTAGCCAGCGTATTTACTGGGTAAACGAGACTTAACACCCTATGTCTCACGGTTGAGGACCACCTACCATCAGGTGGTTCGACTGCTGGTCTGCCTGCGTAGGCAATGAAAAAAAATATTTATACACATATATGGTACCAAAAATCGTATTTAAATATATACGATCTTAGGGATACATACTATACTATGAATTTAGTGGTCCTTCGCCGACTTATTATTATTTTAATACAACACAACTTCATGTATAAAACATGTAATAGGAACAATAATGCGAAATATGATTCTGCGTAGTTATAACTTAAGAACGAAGAAACTTAAGAAAATAAATCTAAAATTAAACTTCAAGTAAATTAATATTTTAAAGTCCAATGTTGGACTAAGAGAAGTTACGGGTATTATGTAGCCAGAGGCTTTGAGAAGCTAGCGACTTGCTTTAGTTTACACTTGGGTTTTATAAGTTCCGTTCTTGTGTAACATAAGAGAAATATTTACACAAATCTAAGAGTAGAAGAACAAAACACAGATGGTTAACACTTGTGTTTGTTTTATAAAAGGTGAAATGTAGACAATTCAATTAATATAGTGAAGGCAGTTACTAAAAGGCTTGTCGTTGCCGTGAATTTAAGAATTTTGAAGATTTTTGTTAAATTTTGTTATATAAAACAGAATACTAGACATTAAGAATTATTTACATAGAAAGTTATTTCAATGCAGATACATTAAAAAAAAAGACCCGAGCTTGTCCTAATAATTCACTCAAATAAGTTCTCGTAATATATCTATTTATAAAGGTTTCTTAATATATTTATTTATATAATTTACTTTAATAATCTGTTTTCGATCATCGCCAATCCAATAAGGACCAACTAAATATGAAATAATAACTCAAATTTATTAAAATACAAACTTAGACTCAATACCTCCGATTAATTTGTTATTAAAATTGTAATTAAAAACTCTATGAACAACTAAATGAGCTAAAATAAATCAAATATCGCCTTCATAAAGCGGAACACACTAAATAAGCATTTGCAAACTAACGAAGTCCGTTTTAACGTATTCAGCATTGGTTAACTATTAACCGGGCCGTGGTTCCAGTATTAAGAGTGATTCATTGTTTCAGCTGTACAATAAAGTTAGCTAAGTCGACCATAAATATGAATGAATGGGGGTCAGGTAGGTTAATAACCTACTGCAGACAAACACTCCTCTGACACAGTGCATAAGGAATGGCTTAGAAAGGTAATATTCAGTGGGTGTGTTTGAAAAATTACTCGAGTCTTGTACTAATTTATACACTGGGAATTCACCGTTTTATAATGTTTTAAAAGTAGCGCAACGTTTCTGCTGCTACTTCATGTTTTTACGTAACTATAATGGTGCTTTCTTTGCCTAAGTAAGAGTGAGTATAAGCTTAAATAGTTAAAAATTATAATGCATTTTAATTGAGGAGAGAGTACAGGCAGGCATGTTATAAAAATAAGATATATTTTATTATATACTCCTTGCTTGCGAACCAGTGAAAGTGTATGCAATTAAAATTTATAAATTTACCTGTTTCTTTATTCCAAAGGTGCAAAAATAGTAGTCGTATGGGACCAGAAATTAGAGAATTGTTGGTTATAAAATAATTTACGATCTTGTTTTTATGCGAATGCCTCTCTTTTAAGACAATTTTTTTTATATTAAACAAGCACCTTATTTTAACTTGATGTGATGGTTTCCTAACTTCTTTCAATCATTTTCTTTGATAGAAATATTAAAATGTTAAAATTATTTATCTCGGTCTTTTAAAGACCAGGTGTATTCGCGTCGCTCGGATTAATTTTAAAGGTCCAAGCAAAATTTTTAAAGCTCCAGCACTGCATTCTACGTAATAACGCAAGCTCATTTGGTGGAATGTCTAACTTTCACGAGTTCCTTTCGAATACTGGACCGGCGACGTGATCCTCAGCTGAATAACAATTTCCCTTCCTGTTTATTCAGCTGAAATTTTAAACCGCTGTGTTACCTTTCAGCTACTTCTTTATTTGTATGACTTATACATATACCGAGCATGTTTTTTACTTTCTATATTCATATACTAAAATCAATAATGTGCCTGTGGCTTGGCATAGAATTAAGCTTCCCATTTCCTCCGCGGGTGTCGTAAGAGGCGACAAGGGAAAAGTCACTTACAATACCATACTATGACGGCGACAAATGGCGGTATAATCCATCTCCACCTTCAGATCCCAAAATACCGAAACCCTCAACGGGCAGCAGCGTTCGAGGTGTAAAGGATCTGAAGGACTGCGGTTACCAACCTGCACTGCCAAACGTGGCAACTATGGCAAAACCCCTCGAAAAATGACAACGACTGCGGCCCTAGTCCCCGGCAGCCCCACTATTCCTGGCTGGTAGGCCTAGGTAACGGTGGAGATGGAGTGACGACCTGCGCAAGTGTGCGGAAGTCGGTGATGCGGGTGGGCAGGATCGTACTTCTGGTGGCTCATGGGGAGGCCTATGTCCAGCAGTGGACTTTCATAGGCTGATATGATGATGATGACGATGAACATCAATAAATATAATAAGTGCATATTTCGTAAGACATTTAAAAGCTGTTCTGATGTAACTTACTAACATTTTTATAAATATGCCGCTATATATTGGGCAATTATACTACTGCGTTTATATTTTTAAATGTAACCTATAAGCCCAAAAGACCGGTAATATACTTTTGTCAGGTACATCTCTAGTAAGTAACATTTGCTGTTTTTATTAGGAAAAAAAATCAAATCGTGCAAAGCTAAGGCGGACTTCTATTCAAATTTTTATTTAATACTCGTACAAATAAAAACTTAAACAGCAGCATTAGATATCGAATCTGAAAATATAATATTATAAAAATAATTCTACTTTGAGACCTCTGAAATATTGAAGTAAACAATGGTTTATACCAATAAACGTTATATTCATAGTTGACCGCAAGGAAGGTCTACCTCCGAGTCCAATGTAAGTAATGGATATCTCCGTCTGCCAGATTCGGTACCGATCCTCTTAAATAAATTATGCATGATGCCAACAATATTTCAACGAGTTATGACGGTCTTTGTTGCCGTATGTATTATGTAAAGTGAAATGGCTGGATATTTTATCAGGTCTGCGAAAAGCACGCTATAAAAAACAAATGAAAAGGTAAGTAATGAATTCATTTATTTTGTACGAAATAAAAATGTTTGTGCCTAATTTTTTTTTTCCATGATAAATTCTTGTTTTCAAATAAATAGCGTGCAGAGAGATTAAAATGTTAATAATTTGAAGTTTATTTAAAATTTTATGTTTTAAGTTAATTTTTATATGTCATCATCATCATCAGCCTGTGTTGGTCCACTGCTGGACATAGGCACACAATGGTCGCCTCCTCCATCGGGAGGTTTTTGAACCGTATCCCATCATGCTGTTCCAATGCAGGTTGGTGGGTAGACTGGCGTTTTTCATGCCCATCCGACGCATGGATCAAACGATAACACAAAGTTGTTTCCCAGCGGAATTAGAACCCACGACCTCCGGTTTATAATGCAAGGGCCAATCCACTAGACTACGGATACTTTTTTTGGTTATATGTAGCTTAATTAACATTTCTTTAATAAAGTATAAAATAGTTCCTGAAGTCTTAATTCAATAAAAAAACTCCTTGATTTATTATACACGCAATATAAATTACGGTTAAACTTACTTATTTATTTAATTAAAAGCGAAATGTTCTTGTAAAAAGAAAAAAACTAAACGTTTTGGAATTAAAATTTCCATACTTCTTGACCCTTTTAGTTTTTCAATCTTAAAAATAAACTAAATAACAGTTTACAATAGAAAAAAGGATGAAGGAAAACCTATATTTATGTGTAAAATAATAAATTGCTAATAAATACTAAGTATAGATAGACATAAAGATATTTATTTCTTTTATTTATAGGATTGTTAAACATATCAAATCCACTTGTTTTACGGATTCTTCGCGTTAATTATATATATTTAATTCCTCTCTTTCCAGCATCCATGATCACGGGCAAACTGAGATGGGATATGTCTGTATCTCAATATATTTGGAATATCTGTCAGGGTTTTCTTATTTAAAATTTGGCAGATCTTTCTATTTTCTTAATTTTTGACATTTCTTTCGCAAAAAGTACTTATGTAGTAACTTTGTACTTATTAAATCTCTGGGTTTAATTTTTATAATTTTTAGATCCCATGCAGGTGTTAAAGATCAAGAGTCCGAAACGTCTCGAATGAAAGAAACTATAAAAAAGTGACTTTAATAGACAAAAATATGTCCCATTTATTCAGAACAAATGACGTCTTGCTCACTGATTACTGAATGAATGAACAATCCTAAACAGGTTCGAAACTGGCTTAGTTTCTTCAATTATGCATATTATTTACAACATCCGTAACGGTATAACCTTCAGGAAGTTATACCGTTACGGACGTTACGTTTTGACATCAGTGGCCGAAATATATCATTGAATTTTGTGAAAAATAATAAAAATCAAATTGAAAATGCCGATAATATTAGACGAGTGCTTTCAGAATACTACAAGTGAATGGGGAAACCGTACATTTCTCTTGATGTGCCGTTTACGAATTTTCAGGCATGAATTAGAGCTCAGTACCGGCGGCCTGCCCAGCCGCGGGGAAGGTAAGAGGAACCTGGCCGGCCTGTGGTGAAGGCCAGCCTTAGAAAGGCTGCTCCAAGTGGGCAGAATAAGCCCGCTGTGGATGCGCCTCGGAGGGTGCGGGGACGGGTTGCAGGAGGTAGGTGTGCCTGTCCTACGCAACCAAGGAGGAGTCGCGGGGGAAGAGGAGTGTCGGTATTCCGTAGTCCGCTCTCCCTATCCTCCGCGACTCGGCTGGGCCGCACCGCTGATGCGGTGTGGAGAGGCCGTGGGAGGAGGGGACATTCGACATGGTGGCGTCGATCTCTCCTCCTGTGGCCGAAATGGAGCTAGCGGCGGAGCTTGACATTGGGGTCGCCGCTCGAGGCTAGGAGTCTCGTCCCTGCGTCGTACTTTTGGTTCCCATGGCCCTTGAGTAACAGACTCGGGAGTCTGTTAACTAACTACAGGGACCGAGATGAAGGGCGCGTTAGTTCCGACGCGCCCAGAGAGGAGAGAGACGCTCCAGAGGGAGGAAGATGGCTGTAGGGCCGAGATGGGGCTGCTTCGGCGGCCAGCCCGGGGTTCGCAGAAGGCTGCGAAAAAGTTCCTGCGACCCCATCTCTAAGGCGCCAAGAAGGGACAACATGGATCCCGTCCATTTAAGTTAATTATAAATAAAGACAATTAAAATTAATATAATACATAATTCTTCGTATACATTTATGCAGCTATGTACATAAATATTCAAACAATTTTAACTTATAAATACTCTTACATACAAATATACATATAAACACGTATAATATATATAAATATATGAACAAATTTGTGAAGTAAATACTCATAAATATTGAAAATTGGCGTTTCTTCAACCTAACTTTCATATATCTCAATAATAGTATAAGCTTTGTGCACTAGTACTAAATATAACATGTTTTATCCAGGTTTTATTACTTAAAAGGTACATAAAGAACCTTCTTTTACGTAGCTTATTCTTCGATGTATTACTAGTTTGACATTTGACCCCGCCATCATTAAGCTGATATTTTATATTTTTCATCGTGACGGTCAACTACACTTCAACGTATATCATAGGTTTTGTTAGCACATATTCATGTGTGTGTGTGCATTGCACCTTACTGATAGATAATTGTGTAGCTCCTTTAAATATTTCAAAGCAATGCCTCTACTCTTAAATGAGATAATCGCAAAGTTTTACCCACACAAACAATACAAGCCCCCATTCACCGTGGCCCTTTTCAAATCGCCGGAGAAATTTGAATTTGAAGCCGGGGCATTCATTTGCGAAGCGGGAAAACTTTGACAAGTTGGGTTGCATTTAAATGCCAAGCGAAATCGCGGTGCTCGGGTGTCTTCGCAATCCAATAGTTAGGTTACGATTTACATATCTTTAGATTGCTGTAGTATTTTTTTTATAGATACTCCCAATGTGATATCAATTCACAAGTGAAATCTCTTTTTTATCAAAAACATAAGAAGCTCTTCTACAAATAAATGTTAATATTGAAAAAACATTAGGTTAAACTGTCAATTACGCTAACTTTATTATTTTCTAATAAGGAGTGTGTCAACACTACAATTTTTTTGTGAAAAAGGGTTCTGTTCCATATTCCGTATCAATAAGTTAATACCGTTAAGTACTTTCAGACTATAGAAAGCAGTGAAAAGCATACTGCACATTGCAATTAGGAAATGTTTCTTTGGATTAAATTTTAAAAAATGCGTTGATATATTAGGCATATTGCTCTTAAAAATGCTGAAGGCATAGAACTACTACTTGAGGTTTTGCATAATATGTTTAATACGGCATAATATATTTATAAAAAAAACTAGCTCTATCTCTTTATCAATGCTTAGTTTGGGACTAGATGATGTGGAATTACCGGCCAGAGATATTATTACAACTATTATTATTAACCCTTCATTCAGTTGGACTAAAATCCACCTACCCATCGGACAAACAACATATTTCCTTCCGCCATGGATGAAAATGACCTGAATTAAAATTTCATATTCAATCCGCCCGTCTCCGCTGTATACGCCCGAGAGCGATCGCAGCTGCCCGTCGCGCAAATCTATTTTTAATCATTGTAATATTTTCCCCATTTCGATCCGTCGAAATCAAACGACAGTAACAGCTGAGCCCTGTATTGAAAACTAGCCTTGGACAACTGCTCCCGTCAGGTGGTAATTTCAAAAGTATTGTGCGAAACAAGATTAAAATATTTCTTGCGAATCCAGCGTATTCTGCTGCAGTTTTAATAAATGTTCAGATAGATTTTTTTGTCCTGTGACAACGACCACTAAAAAGAATTCGCCGTCGGGTTGTAAAATATGATTTAATATTGAAATAAACATTGAATCTTTTAATGTGATTTTATTCAATACGTTTTTCATCTGTTTTTATAAATATAATGTTATATTTTATACAATATTAATGAAAAGAATACATTTTGAGACAAGTATAAAGAAAACCTTGAATTACTTTTCATTTAAATTGCAAAATTGCTCATATTTTACTTAATGTTTGCAATATCTATGATAATCTTTTATAGTTACAAATCGGGACTAAACATGTCATACATATAATAGATGTTTAAGATTATATATGTTTGAAAATAAAATATATTTCAAAATTTGTGTGAATTAATAACTCATGACATTTATGTTATAATAGGTCACTGACTTCTAATTCAAAATTAATTACAATTTTCAGCGTCGTAGATTACAGGCCTCAAGAAAAAGCCAAGAGAAGCGCCAATCTTAATACTTGTTTACTTTAACTTCCCCGACGGCGCAGAAAATGTCCACTAAAGTTGGGTTTTTATTATTTTTAATTATGAAAAAGTCCGCTGGGACGTGACATAAAGTTTCATTTAAAATTATATTGTATAAGACTAGCTAGTGACTAAAACTGTTAAATAATAAAACTGTTATCTGAGCGAATTGATATATAAAACGTTGAGGTTTTCGATTTTCGTTGATTAATAGATTAATACAGCAATCATTACCTAAGCAGTCATTAAGTTGCCCTGATAAAATGTATCGCGCACCCCAACCACTTAAGGCACACCGTGGAATTGCGTGATAGCAACACTTAATTTACAAGCTCCGTTTAATTTGAACTATTCCGAGGCTCAGGTAGGAATTTAAATATCACGAGATAAGAAGCAAACGCGAATTATACGCCATAACAGCGCGCCCCGGCCAAAGTTACGGGGCCGTTTGCAAATAAATTCATCGAGCTTAAAGCTCGCGGGTTCTTTCCTCCCTTTCGGTTCAGAATTGTGAAGCTTTTGTGAACGCCATTGCAACGGAGTTGTTAATTAATTCGACATTATTATGTTTTCATTTAGATGTTGTTTCAGCATTTTTAATTAATGGCAATATATCTAGAGGAAGAGAGAAATGGAGAATGGCTATGGGGTTATGAACGGAAACGTTATCCTAGAGTCCATTTGAAGTTGTCGAGTTGATTTATATTTGTTTTCTAAGTCTTCGGTTACAGAACTTTTTTTTTATTTTAAGCTTATTAAAAACTGATAGGGATTCACATTATATGATGGTTAAAGTTAAATGTGATACGGTCTCTAACTCACACTTCTAAACCACCTCGAATCTTCTCATTGAATTAAAAATAAGAGCCCTGAGAATATTAACAGCTGTAAGTATTTCGTTTCTCTGAATACATTAAGAAGATTATTTTATTTTAATACATAAGGTAGCTTCTAAAATTAGTCGTTCTAATTAGATTAAGGTAATAACTTGAGCATTTATCGTGTTATTTATTGCTGTGCTGTCAAAAATGATTTCTTCTTCTTAATTTTCAAATGTTTAAGTCCAATGGTACGATGGTTAAAAAGTAAATTTGATGTGCTCGCCGTCTGGTGACATAGTCTTTTAACGCAGTGCGCAGTAGTGTTTGCACACTTCTTTCTTGTGGCAGGAATGAATACCGCGATGGAACATCACTTGCAGTATGGGAGGACGATGAGCAATCCCTTTGTGAATCCCATACCTTTCTAGTAATGTTTTTGTCTTAAGTATAGTATGTTATGGATTATATACTTGAAGTGTAACGATGTTAAAATAAAATATCTTACAGGACTTTAACGGTTATTAATTATGTTTGAAAGCTTATTAATTAATTGTTATTGAATACAAATAATCGTTTTGAAATATTTATTTTAAAAAATTTAAATACTTTTTTGATAAAAGTTTAGTCACCCAGCAAATAAAATACTACGTTCTGCATTGTTATGCAATGTCATGTTTAATTTTAAAATTGTATTTAAACATTAGAAAAAGTCGATAATTTTTCAAAAAACATCATTCTAACGATAGGGATATAATTTCGCAGAAAAAAAGGTCTCATTACGAATTCGTTTCGTTCAGTTCGTATGTAGCATAGGCGTTCCAAAAAAGAAAGTGATTCGCTATAGACACTTTAATTACATTCCGATAAAACTGCAAATACGGGCAGGTTCGGATCACGATATTTTCAATAATCCCACTACGTTTTGCGTCGGGCCACGCACGTGTCTAGGATTAGTAGTAATTGATGTTCGCCGTTTCTAATCTACGCGCCGTGCCCGCGCACACATCGACCAGCGTTCCCGTGTTCCGTTTGTTTTCGTACACTGAATATTCAACAGTTATCGTCGATGTTTCCTCGCTGATTTTTTTGCCTGTGGGACGTTTGAATTTTTCATTGGAAATTCGGGGAAACGGGATTAGGACGCGTGCTCGTTCCGATGGTACGGTTTTGGAACGTGCCTTTTTCGGACGTTCCAAGCGGCACTGTTAAGTACACAGTGATCGAATGTGATGGAAGCGAGTGTCTATTTTGATTTGATTATGGCATTATTCAATAACTATGTTGTGTTCTAGAATTGTAGGGACAGGGATCTCCCGGCAATAGGAAACCACAACGATTGAATTAAATTGAAATATTATATATCAAAATTAGTTCTATGATAAACCTTTGTGGTTAGAAGGCTCCCTGCTTTTATGTAAAATATCTTTTATATTTATGTTTTAGTACATAGACGTAAGCCAATTACTAAAGAAACCAAAACTGACCAGAATTCACTTTAATTTCTTGTCTTTAATTATTTCACAAAACATTTTAATGTTAAAAAAAAGTCTACTCAATTTTTAATATGCTATGAAATACACACACAAAGGACGCCACTAGTATCAAATGAATACTAAATAACACATACTTAAGCTAAAAGAGTGTGTTATTAATCATTAAGAATTTAAAACGGGAAAAATTAGTAAGGAATAAGGAAGAATATACTACATGATAATTAAAAGTAGTTAGTAATCTTTCCACACATTTTTAAAAATACTCTAAAAGATAGAATGACTGGAGCCATTGCATAATTTTCTCAGTTGACTCGCTATTTTTAATGGCCCAGATACCCAAGAAGTGGAAAACTTCGAGAAGTGTAATTATCCGGATTGCATACGACCGTAGCAGATGCGAACCGCACTATTAATGGTCCGTACCTTGAACGGTTTGCGGTTCCGATGAGTCAACTGCAATCGTGCCTCCTGAGGAGGGCAAATGAGCTTGTCTCCAGCGCCCTCTAGTGACCCCGCAACGAACAAAACGACAAAGCGGCCAACATTTGCAGAGAAAACGTCCGCAGGGCAACCCGCCCCCACCCTTTGTTTTTCCACACCGCCCGTCTGACCGTCCTGGAACTTGCTCAACTTTTATAATAGGAAAGCGTAATAAATTTATTTATGCAGCGAAGTTGGACCCTTTGTTGTAACGTTGGAATTAATGAAAGCAAATAAATAAACGATCCGTGCCATCTGACACGGCTACACGTAAATTTGGAGTTATTACTTTGTTTTTTCGACAACATTGTAATAATGTAAGCCGCACGTTCACAACAAGGTAAAAAAGTCAATCGGCTTGGTGATATTTTAGGAGATTTGGGTTCAAAATTTTTTCACGAGAATTTGTTTTTTAAATAGGTACATATAAAATTATCTTAAATTGTAACTGATCAAACCGTGGTTTAAGAATAGCACGCAGTAGTAAATAATAAGCGTCAGAGATTAAGGTATGGATTTGTCGATTATTCAACTGCAATAGACAAAGTTTTTTTTATGTAATTGCTCTGAATCTTGATGGCGTTTTGTTTTGAGGTGGCATTTTTTTTTCAGCCTTTTACGAAATACTAAGAAAAAGTTATTGTTTTTTTATTATTTGTTCACATTTTTAAAATTATTTATTAAATTGGTGGAGATCAATTTATATTTTAAGCTGCGCTGTTAATATTAACATTATTGAATTAATGCTTTTTACATGTTTCATTGCGTATTTTTCAGTATTACAACCATCATTTATTGTATCTCAAATGCATTTATTCGTACTGAATGCTGCGTGTGCTAATTGTGCCATAATAGCTTAATAACTAGACTAATTTACAAAATCCGCTGCTCCCTGATTACCATACGCTATATTCATTGTTCACAAGATTATAAAACCATAATATTGCTCACAAAATTGTATATAAAGTACATTTTTTTAATTGTTTAAAAGAACTTATGTACTGATATAATAGCAACATTTTTAATTTTGCATACCTACAAAAAATATATAAAATGGTCCAAGTGAGAGTTGAGGTATTAAATGAAACAACAATGCATTTTAAGTCAAGAAAATAAAATAAAGTAATATATTTCAAGTTCTTATACGTTCTATCATAAACCGTATATACACGGTTTATGATTTTATTTGCTTGATTTTATTAAAAGTAAAAAATTTGACTGCCTTTTATTTTGGTTTAATAACAGAAGCGTATGGATCGAATAGGAGCGTAATAGAAGCTGTATGAGACCTCAACCGCTAGTTACCTATATTACTTTATTCATTATATTTATATAGATGTAAAACTTAATTTTTATATATTGCATGAAACATTAATAATACATTAAAGTATATTCGAAAAAAGGTTGGCTCATTACATGTCTTTTTGACCTTATTTTTGAAGTAGATTTAAAAAAATAAGAAATAGAAAAATTAAAAACTAAGCATTTGAATATAATGTCTTGTTGAATCCTTATTACAGAATCGGCCATTCATATTAAAATGGACTTCCTTTCACTGAGGGCAGTGGCTGCAGAGCGCCACCGCGAAAATATCTAAATCTTCATAAGATAATTGATCGTTTCAGGGAAGAAAAGGTCCACCCAGCCTCGGAACTCTGTTGAATTCCTGACTCGTAATTAATAAAATTACTTTTTGGGAAGCCCTCTTATACTTCAAAGAATTCCAGCACAAAAGAAAGAAGTTAAGTAGATGAATTATTTTGGAATGATAAAGGGAATAAATTTGGATATTTATACGTTTAGCGACGGAGTTATTCGGGAATTTTGGAGTTAAAGCGGTGCAGACATTTGCGAAACTTTCTAGTGGGCGGCATTAAAACGTGGTGGATTGATTGGCGAAATGTAAAGCGTTTGTTTCACGGATGATTTTTCTTGGTGATAAATTTTCCCAAAAAAATTACCCTTGGCTTAATTTTCAAATACAATTTACTTTATAGCGGTTACTATATATAATTTGATAAAACCAATTTATCAGATAACGATGCGATCATTTTAATTCTACTTCCAGCATTTTATTCCGTTTTCAGCGATCCTGAGAAGGCTTTCTTTCTCATTTTATTGATTCCTCATCATCATCATCCTCAGCATGTGATACTCATAGGCCTCCCCTAATACACCCCTACACATAAGGGGACTTTGGACCGTATCCTACCACGCTGGTCCAATGCTTGTTGGTGGGTGGACCGACTGGGTCGACTAACGCCCATACCACTAGGCTACAGAGGCAGTTAGAGCTAGATAATTTGAGTAAAATAAGATGTGCTTTAGAAACCGGAGGTCGTGGGTTCGAGTCCTGCGGGGACTCAACGAATTTTCATTGTTGTTTCCTAGTTGGTTAGGGCAATTTGGGCCGATCACCCAATTGTCTGAAAAATGGGCGTGTAAAAAGTCGGTCCACCCACCAACCCGCATTGGACCATCGTGGTGGAATACGGTCCAAAAACCCCCTAAT
Organism: Lamproptera curius; assembly: GCA_029286875.1. Classification (NCBI taxonomy): domain Eukaryota; kingdom Metazoa; phylum Arthropoda; class Insecta; order Lepidoptera; family Papilionidae; genus Lamproptera; species Lamproptera curius. The sequence continues at coordinate 600,179 of JAGSMT010000133.1, read as the reverse complement.
GAATAGGGGTGTATTAGGGGAGGCCTATGTCCAGCAGAGGACTATCACAGGGTGATGGTGATGATGATAATCTAGCCCACTTGCTAACAAGATCAATGTGAACCATAACTACAAAGCGGCGTTTTACGTATAATGTCTAGTTCCAACATGTATGACGCAACTTGGTCACCATAGATGCA